>VZTI01000536.1:734447-867416 GCA_013397865.1 Struthidea cinerea | reverse complement strand
TGCCGCCGCACCGCCGGGGCTGCGGGTGACGGGGAGGTGCCGCCTCCTCGCCGCCCCCAGGGCCCCGCGGGTCAGGGCCCTGCGCTGCCTCCGGCCGGCTGGGCAGAGCCGTGCGGCGCCCCTGGGGCCGCTCCCGCACCTTCCAGCCCCTGTGCTGTCTGCCCTGCTTTTTCCACCCGGGCCCCACGCTGTGTGTGAGGAAAGTGACCGTGCACTGGAACAAATTGCCCGGGGAGGTTGTGCAGTCTCCCTCACTGGAGATGTTCAAGTGTCTCTATACAGTGCTGTGCAATGTGGTCTAGGATGGCCTTGCTTGAGCAGTGAGGTTGGGCCACCGTGGTCCCTTCCAACGTGACAGTCTGTGATTCTGTGGAAGTGTTTGGGTAGGGATCTTTTGGGTGGGTTTCCTTGGCTACTCCAGTCTTAGAGAGTGCTGAAGTTGGAGTGAGGGTGTCAGGGGGTGTGCCTTGCTCCCGAGCTGGGGTCCCTTTTGGCGTGGGGAGGGACAGGAGAAACCGTGGGGTTTCAGCCAGTCTGAGAACTCATATGCCGCTTGTTCAAGGAAAGGGATATATTCCCAGAGTTCTTGTTAATCTTCTTGCTTAGTGGTGGTCTTACAGCGATGTCCAGTCAACAGCAGTTTTACCAAGCCCCTTGGTTGCAGTGGTGCTCATAGCAATGAGCATTTTTGTCAAGCCTCTCCAGTACTAGAGAAATAGAAGTACATCTGATGCTTTGAAGGCACTCAAATTATTTTAATAGTTGTTGTATGTGTTGAATAAAGTTGTACATATTTGTTCTAGGTGTGCTGGGGTTGATCCATACCTGTTAAAAAAGACGTTCTTGGCTTCATAGTGACTCTCATCACAGAGTTTAATTTTGCAACAAAGCTTGCCCCCTGGTCATAGAATACCATTCATTCAGGACTCTCTGTAGCCCCAAACTTGGATTTTGGCTGAATAGCTGGTCCTCCTTATATCCATCTTTAGGTGATAAACTGCATAAACACGATGAATCAGCAGAACTGGATCAGTAAATCCTCCTAGATTACAGCAGCTGCTGTAAGCTCCACCAAAGGAAAGAGAATACCTCAGCTCTGTACTAAGATTCATTTGCTCTATGTACTTGGAGATACAGTATGATATGTTTACTTTTTGGCAAAGTCCATAAGTGCTTGTTAGTATGTATAACCTGGATACATAGACATGACTAAAACAATGGGTAGCTCTGAAACACAGAACCAACATTATTTCAGAAAGCTTCAAAAGATGGGAAGAAAACCCAAAAGATCATTTATGGGAGATAGGAAAGCACAAAGTTTTCTTGGAAGAAATTCCTTTACAATTTGCACCAGCCACAAGCAGTCATGTATGATTCACAATAAAGGTGTGCTTAAATTTTTTATATTCATGGAGGTGCCAAAGGTTCTATTCTCACCAGCCCCATAGCAGAACTAGCAAAGCTGAATACACACTCACTTAACTGCTTTGAGAAATACATGACCTCTTTTGCAAAACTGAAACCTAAGCCTAGAATTCTGTAACAGTCTCTAAAAATTGTAACACCTTTAGGAGCTAACCCACGACAGTTGGTTCTCTTCATTATTCTCACATCTATATCTATACAGTGAGACATTTTTCTACAAATAGTATTGTTGGTTGAAAGCTTCATGTTGGCTGGTGGGTTGACTGGTTTCGTCTTCTGATTCATCTCTTGGTTACTTCCTGTCCTTGCCAAATGGGTAGGAAGCTAAATTATAATTGCTTTTCTACTGTTAGGTATATTAAATTGGATCTCTATTGACTTACTGACTTTCACAAATCCCAAAATAACTTTGAAGCTTTGAGATCCATTGTTAAATTTGCCTAAAATTTGTCAGTGATTTGTTCATCCTTGTGGTGGAACAGATGAACTAATAGCACATAACCACATAAATATTCTTTCTCTAGAAAAGCGGGATAACAAAATATGGTTTAATATGGTTTATTTTCCATTCCAGACTTCATGCTACTATTCATGGAAGACTCCATGCTACTATTCATGGAAGACTCCATCATTTGCTTATGTACCTAACTGCTGCAGCAATTCCTGACTACAACTGTTCCTTATGCAACTGTCAGTGCATTCCTCCACATTGAGTTTCTGATAAAGCTGCAATCCTGAGTTTCTTTAAAAGTTGTATTAGTCAAATCCTTTATTATATAATACCCAGTTTGAACTAGTTAACATTTCCACTGCTGAAATCATGTAATATACTATATGTAGTATTAGGGGAAAAAAAACATTAAAAGAAGGTTAATTCCCAACAGTATGTTTAATAGGAGAAACTTCCTTTAGTTCTTAAACTCATATTTGGTTTTACAAATAAATTTTTACAAAATCATGTTCTCTTTATTTTTATAAGCTGGAGCGTTGTTAAGAAGGAGCTGTCTTCTCTCATCAACAGTGTTTGTTTTTGACAAGCAAACTTTCATTGAGGTGAGCCATTCATCAACTCATGTGAACATTATTGTAGCACTGTCACTCTGAAAGAAAAACAAATTTGAAACATTAATCTCAGCCCTTTAGTAATTGCAGCTCTGGTGTTCATTTGCTTCCATTCTAACACCTCATCAGACTGAAAATTAAAGTAAAAGTACATGCTCAGGAAATGCTATAGAACATGATTCAGATCTTTCCTTTAAAAATATTGTTTGTCTCATCTTCTTGATGTTGACATATTCATTCCAAAGACTGTGAATTTCTCAGTGACAATTTCATTCATGAGATGTTTAGTTGGATCTCAGTCCAGCAAGGTGCTCTGCATTAGCAAATCATAGTATTTGCATAACTGTAGCCATTTTTAGGTCAGCATGCAAGATCAGCCATTGACACAGGCCCAGACTAGGTGTGGCAGGAGTGAAAGGATGCTATGCACTACTTCATCCTTCACAAAAACAGGACTGATGACGGGATCTGATCCTGTTTCTTTCTGTACCTTTTACAACACTTGCTCTCCACTGAAATGAGAGAAAGCAATCCCTTTGCTTCCAGGGCATACATTTTCTTCAGCTGTAATTGTTGACGGGAGGGAATTTTTTTCCTGTGATATTCTTCAAATTTTCTCAGATTCCATTCTCCATAAATGCCAGAAGGTGGTCTCAAATATAATATCAAAAAAAAAAACAGAGAAAAAGGCCTTTATCCATGTTACTATGTTTGCCACAAGCAGATGGGGAAGAAAATAAAACTGACAAAGTTTAAAGTTTTAGCTCAATTTTCATTTCAGTTCTAAAATAAATTCTAGCAATACTACTTCATTTTGGGGGTAAAAAGATTATGTAATCATTCAACTGTGAAAGCTTGAAAGAACATGCTTTAGAAGACAGACTCTTGGCTACAAAACATGGAACTATTTCAGTAAATAAGGACTGCTCTGTACAGGCATGTATTTACACTGACTCTTATAAGTGTTTTTTTTTTAATGATGAAATTCTATAGATCAGAGCTGAACCATGATTGAAAGAAAAAGAGTATTTTCATTTGTCTGCCACTGTGGCATCAAAATACTGCTTGCTTTACCATTGTCCATATGAGGACTCCTGTTGTGTTTAATTAGATTATTCTCATGAGTAAGGATAATGTGATTTGTTCCTGTGCCAGGATCAGGAAGTGCTATTAGCCCCTTTCTCTTGAAAACCAGGATTTCTTGTAAGTTAAAAAAAAAGCCCTGGCAAATGTAAACAGAAAGGTCATCACAGCATGTAAATTTTCCCTGCTATGCATATGGGTTGCACCAAATAGAATCATGGAATGGTTTGGGTTGGAAGGGACCTTAAAGATCATTTACTTCCAAGCCCCTTCCGTGGACAGGGATACCACCCACTACACCAGGTTGCCCAGGGTCCCACCCAACCTGGCCTTGAACATTTCCAGGGATGGGGCATCCACAATTTCTCTGGGAAACCCGTTTCAGTGTCTCACCAGCCTCACAGTGGATTTCCTTCCTAATATCTAAACTAAACCTACCCTCTTTCGGGTTAAAGCCATTCCCCCTTGCCCTATAATTAGATGCCCTTTTGAATTGTCCCTCTCTGGCCTTCCTGTAGGCCCCCTTAAGGTTCTGGAAGGTGCTGTAAGGTCTCCCTGGAGCTTTCTCTTCTCCAGGCTGAATGACCCCAACTCTCTCAGCCTGTTGTCATGGGAGAGGTGCTCCAATCATTTGATCATCATCATGGTCCTCCTCTGGTCTTGCTACAACAGGTCCATGTCCTTCTTGTGTTTGGGGTACCAGAGGTGGATACGGTACTGCAGATGTGATCTCACCTGAGCACCGTGGAGGTGGAGAGTCCTCTCCCTTGACATGCTGGCCACACTGCTTTGGACACAGCCCAGGATATGTTTGGCTTTCTGGGCTGTGAGTGCAAATTGCTTGTTCCTGTGCAACCTCTCATCCACCAGCAACCCCAAGCCCTTCTCCTCAGGGCTGTTCCCAATTCATTCTGTCCTCTGCCTGTATTTATGCTTGGGATTGCCGTGAGTCAGTTGCAGGACCTTGCATGTGACCTTGTTGAACTTCACATGGTAGGCACAGGCCCATGTCTCAAGCCTGTCAAGGTCCCTCTGGATGGCTTCCCTTCCCTCCAGCATGTCAATCACACAGCTCAGAGGTGTTTCATTCACTGTTTTTAACTTCCACGTGACAGAATGCATTAAAGCAGTAGTAAAATAAACTGGTTTAATTTTTTGCTACTCTAACTGTAAATAACTTCTACATGCTTTTTCTATAATTTCTTACTTTAGTCTTGAAAGAGAGCAATATTAAAAAAATACCTTGTAGGTATTTCTTGAGGCAAGCTGTTATACCCTGTGCAATTTCAGGAACACTGTAACAGACCTTCCATGTGAGATTCTCTACATTTCAATCACAGTGAAGCAGATGAAGACAGTATGACTTCAAGAAGTTGTTTTGTTTTTATTGCAATAGGTTATCCAAATAATTCAGTTGAAATTTAAAAATACATCGTTGTTATCTATAAGAAATTTTTATTAATCTATATTAATCTCTCTGATTTTTACACTCGGAGTACTAGAAATAAAATAGACATTATGTTTGTTCTCATGGTTATAAATTCTGCTGAGAAGAATTCATTAAACGTAAGCTTCTAGAGTAAAAAGAGGTAATAGTCTGAGAAGTAGTTGAACAGTAACCAGATCTACATAAAACAGAACTTTCACTTTTAAATGAAGATATGTATTCATGGATGCTTTTTATTTCCTAAATCCTAAATTGCTTTTATTAGGGTATAATCGTAGTAAAAGTTGCATAGATGTAAATAGCAGGATTTGTATGTTTTATTACAGAAAACATAACAGCATGATTTGTTGCAGTAATGCATAGCTAAGGTTCTTGGCTTTGAAAGAATTTATTCTGTAATTGTTTCACAAATCATGCTTTAAAACCACGAGTTTGAGCTGCTTATTCCATTTGGACATTTTATTCTGATCTTTCTTATATTTTGCAAGAGTAACCATGACAGCCTTTTCAGTAGTGAAATTAATACAATAATTTTTGGTATTGATGTTATTATTAAATAAACTGTTATGAAGGTCAGTTATTAATATTGACCTCTTTGTTGGTTCTCCATAACTGATTTTTCATTTCATTGATATTGATATCTTGACTCCTTGATCTGTAGATGCCTCAATCTATGTTGTTGGCTCTTGCATAATGGGAATGTGGTAACATGAGGGCCCATAAAGATTTATTTTCTAGACAACAGTTAGGATTTTAAGAAAAGTCCTGCTGGTCTTCTCTCCTCCTCTTATATTCTCTACTCTTTGTCAAGCACTCTTTTTTTCATGCAGCATGTCCCACTGCCAGCTAACTTTAAGAATTATCCTTCAATGATTATCATTGTGGCCAAATCCCAGAGAAGTCAGTCCAGGCTGCCATTGTTAGTCCAAGACACGTTTTACAACTAGATTTCTATGAGCTTTTTTAAGCATAAAATATTAAAAAAAAAATCCAAACTCTAATTAGGGCTAAAAACATGTAAATTACTGTTACTTCTGACATGCTTCTTTTAGTGTGCTTCTAGACAATAACTGATGATGGAAATTAACTTTTGGTGGAAACGCTGCCATGACGCAATGAACTAATTGTTGCTATGAAACGTATATTTGTTGAAGAAAAATACCTAATTCATCAACAAATTATGTTTGTTTTATGTGGTCTGCATGCTTTCACTTCAGCTACTTGAAACCAAATAAACGCTTAGACAGAAAGGACGTTGGTCACGCACTTTGTCTGTATGCTGCAGTATGAACAAAAATAGGAGACAAAAAGGATCACAAGCTCTTGTATGTTATTAGAAGCATTAAATTATACCTTTAAGAAATTAACATTTATAATACACCAAGGAGGAGAGATCAACGGAAGGTTTAAAATTGATAGGCTAGTTTATCTCAACAAAGTATATGCGATTGATGGCCTAATTTTATTATCAGGGAACACTCAACAGTTATTGATATATCATTGATATTATCAACAGGAACCTACAGTAACTATGAGTATTATTTGACATTATTTCATGCTGTACTCAGCACTTGTCAGGATGCAGCCAGAGTCCCATTCTAGGTGCCACAATTCAAGAAAAATATGGACAGACTGAAAAGGGTCCAAACCAGGGCTGCAAAGGTGATCACAGGCTGGAGAGCACACCCTACAAGAAAAGGTTGAAGGAGTTACATATTTTTTCTGTGGAGAAGAGAATGCTCAGGGGGGACCTCATCACAGTATTCCAGTAGTTAAAGAGCATCTACAAAGAAGACAGAGACTTTTTCACTAGGAGTCACATAGGGAAGACAAGTGGCAGTGGGTACAAGTTGTACTGGGAAAGTTGACATAAGAAATAATTTTTTTTCATTGAGAACACTCATTAGTTGGAACAACCCCCCAAGGGATGTGGTAGAATCCCCACCACTAGAGGTTTTCAAGACGCAATCAGACAGGGTGCTAGATAATCTCGTCTAGGCTCTCTTTCCCACAAAAGGCAGGACCAGATAATCTGTGGACATCCCATCCAACCTGGGCTATTCTATGATTTAATGTTTTTATGCTTATCTTCCCATTTTATGTATTTATCTATTGTATCTGTAACTCTGGAAATAGTTTACTAAAAAAACCCAACAAAACATCTAGTAAACATGTTTGTTGTATTCCTGCAAAGCAACGGATTTCTGAGAAGTTTTCTGAATGAAAATACATGCAGGATTTATCCAAAGGAATTTATCTAGTTTTTTGTTTGCTTTCACTTAAATGAAAATAAGGTGTTATTTAGGATAGTTCTTTTGTTTTCTGACATTACTGCCAAAAAAAAACCCCCAAAAAGCACCACTATAAAAAAAAAGCCATCTATCGCCTAGAAAAGAAAGAGCTATGAAACATTTCTTCCTCAATTTCCAAACATTATTTATTTTTCCTTGCTTTAAGATTACCTTTCTGGACATTTTATTGATAATGGCTTAATGATTTCCATCTATGACTGTAAAAGAAGGGATGTGATACCAGGGAAAAGGATGCATTTCTGGATGTTTACAGTTTCACCAAAAAAGTAAGTCAAAATTATTACCCTGTCATCAGAATCCCAATAGGGCTTAAAGTCATGATCTTGTGTTAATTGTTCAGCATCTTTCCTGAGGTAGTGCTTAAACCTGGACTGGCTACTACAGCTGAGACTTTGCAGTACTGTGTAGAGGGGAAAGATTATTTCTCATGTCTTGCAGATTACAACTTTTAAAGAAAAAAATGCCAGTGTTGTTTGCTTTTATTGCTGCAACATGACATTGTTGACTCTTCCTCAGCTTGTGATCCTCTGTTGCCCCTGAATCATGTTCTGCAAAAGTACAGACAAGCTGGATGCGCCACATCCTGTATTTGTGCAATTTAGTATGTCTGCTAAAAGTAATGCCCCATACTTGTGTCTGTTCAATAACATCCTGTTTTTCTCAGACCATTCCTACAGTTTGTCAGGATCATTTTGTATTCTAATCTTGTCCTCCAATGTACACAGTTGCTTCCAGCCTAGTATTGTTTGCAGATTTAATAAGCACACACTGCATTCCATCATCCAGATCATTAATGACATTATTATATAGTATCAAACCTTGGTCACCCTGCAGAAGCGCACATGGCACTGTTTTCTGTGTGGACAGTGAGACATCTATATCTATTCTTCGTTACAGTGAACAGTATTTACAGGCTTATTATAACCTTATAATAAAAAATTACCTACAGATCATGATTCCAAGTCTTGTTTTCAAAATACATGCTAAGACGTTCCTAGAATCTGAGCTGACAATGAGGTGCATGACATAGATTTAGGGTGTCAGGGTCCTTGGAAGTTGACCTGATCTAAGTCTCCCTTCTCTGTCCTCTTCAATCCTCAACACTGTGAGTAACGTAGGTTGCTGAAGAACTTTTATCCAGTCAAGTTTTTTATCTCTTCACAGTTGAAGTTTCTCTGGGAATCTTCTTCGAGTGTTAGGCCGTACTCATGGTGAGTTTTTTCTCCTTGTACTTATCAGGAATTTGCTCTCCCGCAATTTTTGTTCATTGAATCTCCTATTTTCATTGTGTATATCCAAGCAGCCTGGCTCCATCTACTCTGTTTCCACCTACTGCAGAGTTGAAGACAGCAACTAGCTGTCACCCAGCCTTCTTTTATTGCAAATTAATAAACGCAGTGCTCTCAGCCTCTATTTATATGTCATGTGCTTTCATTTCCTAACTATCTTGATGGCCTCTGATGGACTCTGCCAGTTTGTCAATGTGTTTGTTATACTGTGGATGCCCAAACTTGACACAACTCTCCAAATGCAGTCTTGCAAGTGCCAGGGGGAGGAGAGTAAGCCCTTCAACTAACCTGCTGGTTATGTTCTTACTAATGGAACCCTATTTGTGTTTAAGCTTGCATTGCTGCAGAACTGCACTGCTTATTCACACTCATCATCCTAAACCTTTCTACAAATCTGCATTCTAGATAGTCAGCCTGTGTCATACAATATTATATCCCAGATGCAGGATTTTGAATTTGCTTTTGCTGAATTTCATGAGATGCTGCCAGGTTCCTGAGCACATTCCCCCCTTCTAGTAATTTGGTCGGCTGAGCTAAAGAGTGTTGCTGGCTCAGTCTGAGGTCAGCTCCCTCATTGTAAGAGCTGTTGCAAAGCAAGACAGAAATGAGGGCATGCCCCTCCATTCCCTTGGGATCTGCTTTTTAGTAGAGGGTGTATTGCTGTGCCCTGACTGTGCTACATTGCTGTTGTGTAGCATCTACATCTGTGCCTGATCTTGTACCTTCTTAATCCTGACCCTGGCCCAGAATCTCTGGTTTGACTTTGGGCCTATCTAACGTGGCATTAGACCTGCCTTGTGAGTGCAGACTTTTGAGCTACGCCTGTTCGCTCTGTCCAGACCTGATCCTGATCCAGATTTAATGACTCAGCCTTCTGGATCCTTGTTAGTGAGGTCTGCCTCTGCCTGCCTTGCTGCCAGTTAGTTTTCCCTTGCTGGGCAGCCAGCTCCTGCTGCTTCCCGCTCTACCTGTCAGCAAGTGTCTCTGCCCCTTGAGGTCACTCCAAATGGAAGCCCAGCCTTCCACCTTATCAACTGTTCTACTTGGTGACATCATTCACAAAACAGAAAGTCAGCTCCATCCTGTCATTCTACTCTTTAATAAAGACAGCAGTAATATCAGTGTGAGGGCCCTGAGAAAATCTCCCTTCTGGAGGCCTGGGTCCCTGGGCTTAGGGTCAACTTAGGGATAGTGTAGTGGAGGGCCATTCCCCTTCCTTTGGTGTCCTTGGACAGAGTGGTCCCAGGCAGCTCTGAAACAAGGCCCCAGAAAAGGCTGACTCCCTTCTCTTGAGAGCTCCTCAGAGCTGCAGCTCAACTGTTTGGCTCCCACCTGAGCTACAGCTCCCACTGCATTGCAGCCATACCCATGCCTGATCATGAGCCCTGATGGTCCAAACTTGGACCCTGATCTGTGCACTATTTTCCTGACTTGACCTGTTCCTCTTCACTACAGACTTGCCTTGTCATGACTGCGAAATGTCTGATTCTGGATACCACAGCCAGACCCAACGTGTCTCATTTAGGTGCTGGTGAACTGGGTTCTTACTGTCCAGGCTCCTGCCCTGCTGCCTCTGTTGTACTCTGCTCCTGGCTCCCCCTTACTTGTGGAACAGATGACTTTCTCTGCTTCCTTACAATCAGCCCAGGTATCTGCCCATCCTTGAGGTTTGCCACGGCTGCCAGGTGGACTTTGAGATGCTGACCAAAGCCAGGTCTGCATGCACTTTGCATACTGGACAGTAGTCCACCCATCCAGTACCTCTGTTTCCTCTCTACGAAGCTACTATGGGAGATTATGTCAAAAGCTTTTCTAAAACTAAGTTAAACAGCCTTCAGTGTTCTCTGCTTATCCCCAGAAGGCAATCAGATTAGTCAGACATGTCTTGTTTTGAACAACCACACTGACTGTTCCTAAACATGTTGATCTCCTTCACGTGCCAGAAATTATTTCCTGGAGGACTTGTTCTGCAGTTTTCCTGGGGACTGGTGTGAGGCTGACTAGCCTGTTGTTCCTACAATCTTCTTTCTCAACCTTCCTGAAGATTTCCAGTGATCAGGAATTTTCCCTGATCATCAAGACCAAAGATGATATAGAGCAGCCCTCTAGTGAGAGTGGCTAGCTTCCTCAGCAGTGCTGAATGCATGTGTATGCCCAGCTTGTTTAAATTATCATTAGCTCACTCTTCCTCTAGCGTGAGTAGCACTTGACTGCCACAAACTCTGAATCTGGGACCAGGGACCTGGGAGGGACCAGGGACTGGGAGCACAGACTTTATTGCCAATAAAGTCTGAGACAAAGAAAGCACTGAGTACTTAAGCATTTTCTGTATCCTTTGTCACTTTGCCTTTTAGTTATTCAGCAATGAGTCCACATATTACTTTTGCTTTTGTTTTACCTTTAAAAGACCTTTTATCCCTTCAGGTCCTTTGCCAATTTGGATCCCAACTGAGCTTTTGCTTTCTCAGTTTCTTCCCTGCAGCAGTGTCTCTGTGATCCTCTTGGGTAGCTTGTCCTCACTTCAGATACTTCGTCTTTACTTCCACCTTCTGTACACTTGCTGGTTTGTATTTGAGATCAATTAGGAGTTCTCCGTTAACTCAGACTGACCTTCTACTGTATCTGCTTAAGTTCTAGAACACCATAATGGAGCGATTCTTGCATTTTAAGGAAGATGTCTTTGAAGATCAGTCAGCTTTCCTAGTCTCTTCTTGTTCTTCAGGTCAGCCTCTGATGAAATTCTGCCAGGCAAATCCCTGAACAGGTCAAAATCTGCTCTGAGATCAAAGGTCTCTATGCTGATTCTGGCCTGCATTGATTCTCTCAGGATCTTGAATTCCCATCGCCACATGGTCACTGCAGCCCAAGGTGCCATTGATATTTATGTCACTGATCAGTTTTTCCTTACTTGTTAGTAGAAGACTTAGCAGATTACCTTTGCAGCTTATCTCATATATCTCCTGTGTTGAAAGTGTGTCCTCTTGGATTCCAGAAAACTCCTGGACTGCTTGTGCACCACTGTGCTACCCTTGCAGCAGATCTTGGAGTGATTAAAGCCTGCCCTCCACTCTCCCCCACCAAAAATCTGTCCCTGCAATCATGAGGCTTCTTTCTCAAGTCCTGTTCTTGTTGAGGCAGTATATAATAGATGCTTATTAAAGCTTCTCTATAATGCTGTTGCATGGCCTGATGTTCTTGTTCACCAGTGGCAAGTGTCCTTCGGTTCCATATGCACAGTAATAGAAAGAACTTTCTTTCTGTTGGTGGAAGCCACGTGTTTCCAGCCACCACCCACTCAAATCTAGCTTCTGGATGACCTCTGACAAATCTTCATGATGAACTTGTAGACTTCCTCCCATTCACTCTCTCCAACGTTATGCAGTCTTGGCAGCTTCACCTGGTTGCTCAGTGATTTGAGCAGAGCATACCTCATACAGCTGAGGACACCATCACTTTCAGAGTCTTGGAGAGAAGCAGCAGGCACTCTCTGCAGCCTGAGACCTGGTTGATTAAGACCCCTTCTGGGAGCTTTATCTCTGTCAAGACCTCTGCACCAGGAGCAGTCAGTCTGGCTCCTGCTGGGGACCACGTGTTGTGGAATGCCAGCATCATCATTGTGCTGACTCTTGTAGATCTGTGCTGTCCCAGAAAAGGACAGCAAGCTCCTTTGTTTTTTTTCTCTAAGATGAACTGCTTCACTGACTGCAGAGTTCCTTTTTCCATATAATTTGTGGCATTCCTGGTCAGTGGCACTCCCTAGGTTAAATAAGAAGATCAGCACAACCCTGTTTCCCTCCCACACACACTAGATTACCTGCCTAGGAGGCAACTTCTAATATTGTTTTTTGGCTGCTGACCGTGATACCTTCACTGTATAAATGATAACTCATTCTTTGGAAATTACTTCTACATATAGGTTAAGGGAAAAAACCCCACAACTTTAGGGTGTTTTATATTTGTCCATAAAACAGGTGTTTTATAGGAAGAAATTCTGAAAACTTCTTCAGCAGATACATCCCCAAATGAAATTATGGAATGGATTTGGTTGGTATTATCAATCTTTCGTCCATCTTCCTAATACTGCAATAAAGACAGTTAGAGAGAGAAAGGGGGTGGGAAGTTGTTCATGAATACTGAGCTTCTCCGAAGCTGTTTGCAGACACTTGTAGTGTGAGAAATTTGTCTTCACTTTAACATTTACATATAACTTTTATGATAAAAGTATATAATACATTTTTTCAGAAATCTTTTTTAAAATGCACAAGTTTTTTATATGGGAAAGTCCATGAATAACCTTTATTTACCAAGATACCTGGTGAATTAGGGAAAGTCCCCAGTAAAACCATTCCTTCCAAAATGTCCCTCACAAGAGCTGTAAAAGTTATTGCAAGATTTTCTAGTGTATCATTGGAAATTAGTAGGTGATCAAGCAATTACATTGTCATAACAAGTAGGCACAAGGGAGCAGCTATAATTGCATAGGAAAACTCAGCTTTGGCATTTCTGGGCTGCAAGTTTGTCCATTTTACAACTTTTTTATTTTCTCCAAGTAAATGGAAGTTAGCTTTTAAGAATTCATTAGTACAACATATTTTACATAGAGCTTCATCAACTTCCATTTCTTTTCATTTTTTTTCTTACATTGAAATAACTTTAATCTCTTCCTGTTTATAGTAATATGATGTAGTATAGCATCAGGCTATTTTCTCTACAGGTTATGCAGACCTGGTGAGTAATAACTAAATTACAGTGTTTGAACAGTGCTTATGTTATATTTGATCAGAGCTGTCAGTCTCACTGTGCCATGTACACATTCCATCCCAAAGGTTTGCATGTTTAAAAAAAAGGCTCATCAAGACTCACAGCTTTGACTCATTTCCTTGGATACCCATTGTGGGTTTTTTTTAACCTCTGCACAGTTCAATTACTTGCAGTTTCCAACGTGAGGTAGACACATCAATGCTATATTTAATTTCTTTATAGATAGCTTTCAAGGTGTTTGGGTTTGATGTAGATGTGAGGGAAGCAGACAGTCTTGACTTTAGCTTTTATCTTCGGTGTTGGGTATAGATAAAGTTTACATAGATAATTTCTTCTTTCATGGAGTTTTTCTCCCCTATTTAACAGAAGAGACCAACAGATCTTACTACAGTATCATATTTGCACTTTCATTTCTTTTTTAATCTTTAAAGGATCTTCATATTTTCCCTATTCATGACAGTTTTCTTTGCACCCAACCCTATCTGTGAGAGCTGTTATCCCGATAAGTGGGCTGGGCTGGCTAACCTCTACCTTTATATTTGAAGCAGATGCAAGCAAAATTATAAGTAGGGTATCTTTCTCATACCTCCTTTTTTCCCAAGTTTTGATTTGGTTTGGTTTGGTTTTTTTAATATGCTTTAAAAGTTTGGATACTCTCTGTTCCCTGCTTACTACAGAGTAATGTGCTTGCTCATATTCTGGGTAGCTTCATTTGGAGTTCTTCTTAACCTCTTGAAGTCTTATTAGGCTCAGTCTAAGGCTTTCTTTTCAGACATAGTTCAGTTTGTGAATGGTTTGTGCTATTGATTGGACTTGAATTCTTTTATTTGAAAACATAAAGAGAGACATTACGTTATAAATTTCTGGCTAAGTGTTTCTTTAGAAAAACTGATAAAATCCTATTTTGACTTGCTGGTGATCCAAGACACTCTGATAAATATTTCTGTTTGTTCTGCCTTCTGCTCTCATATAGGTGCCCTCCCACAATATAATTTTGTTTCAGCATCCATTTGCATTCTCAGCACAAATACTGTGTGGAGGGAGAGATACTTCTATCTAGTTTACTTTTTTTCCCTGTGTTTTCATAGAAATGGTCTGGTTGACTGGCCAGACTTTGTGTTATTCTCTGTCTGCTATTAAGCTTAGTGATTACAGCAGTGTGGTTTGGCTTATCTGTGGGCTCTGTCTCTCTGTAGAGAAAAGAGGTTGCCTAACAAACTCTGCCTTGGGAGATAAAAATGAGGTACTTCTTTTTCTCTGTTTTTCTTTGAGGCAACTGCCCCCATATATATTTTACTCAAGCAGCAGCAAGTGTTCTCATATCCTGGGTGAAGAAAGCCTGGAGCTGACCGATGAAACAGCGACTAAGAGGGTGTGATTGAATGAGAACTTAAATTAGGACTGCACAGTAAGCATCTCCATGAAGTTCACCATGAAGTTCTCTTCAGCACCTTTTGGGGCTCTGCCTTCCTTGGGAGCTTTCTAATCTTTCAACTGGAAAGTCAATTTCTTTTGTTTTATGACTTTCCATCAATTTTGCACTTCTTTCTCCTTAGAGGTCCAGCTGTCCCACCACATTATGATTCCAGCATGGTGGCTGGGGCAGTATCCTTGCAACTGGCAACCAAGGGTTCAAAACCACTCAGATTAAGAGATTACACATACTGTTAAATAGATTACTAGGAGAAAACTGAGTAGTGCCAACATAACTGTCTGCATAGGATATAAAAAGCAGTTTCTACTGTATCCTCTTTGATCTCTGATGTAAAATGAGCTCAGTCTTACCTGTTCATGAGGGACGCAGTCACCAGTGTACCACCTCATATATTCAACTCAGTTAGGTGTTTCGATGGTGATATCTTGTGTACTGTAGAGTTCTATAACCTTCAATATGAAGTTTAGATGTGCAGCAGCTGCAGCCGAAATGTGCAGAACCAGAGAATGGTCCCTGCTTCATTTATGTAAGGGTGTGTAAAATACAGCTGCCATATAGTATCTTGCAGAGAGTACAAATAACCTTTGTTCCTTAAGAAGAAAGAAGCACAATTGAAAATATCAGTCAGTCTCACAATATAGGAACTTGACAAATATAAAAGTCCCAAAAGCTACTTGTTATCCTAGATAATCCAAATATTGCAGCTTTAAAAAAAATTTTTGCTTTGGAAATAATTTTCGTGATGTGATTTTACAACATGAAATCAGTATTTCTGTCTTCTCTTTTAATCCTTTGGACTGGTCCTCTGCTATCTAACTGTCCCATCCTTAGACTGTAGAATAAAAACAATTTTTACCAGCACTGGTGTGGATGCTCTACACCAAGAGGTAAAGCACTGCCTTTCACTCTGTAATAGGTCAAGGTCTATTTATCCAGGTTACTTAAGGGACAAAATTTCTCCTTGTACTTCTCATGTTAAGTGCCTGGTTTAGTGGATTCTTGGTACCTGTTCTGTTTTTCATTTTTGTCTTGAAGATTTCTTTGTTTATGGCTTATTTACTAGAAAGTAAAATAATTCCTGAGCTCATACTGGCTTCTTCTAGACAGGTTTCTTTGAAAGCATTCAACTCAGGTTCTCCACTGAACTTATTTACCCTCAAATTATTGTATCCCCTTCTACATTTCTTTTCCTAGACCTCCTTCTCAAGCCAATGCACAGATTTGCATTCTGGATATATTTGTACTGATTTTCTTATTCCTGGAGAGGTCTGGAATAGGCCAACAATTACATTTCCACTGAAATGTTTTCAACATTTTCAGAAAAGTGGGTACCTTCAAAGAGTCTAACTGGGTTTCAAAAGGCAAAGGGACATAACTCATTTTAATAATGAAGAATATCTAGAGTGTGTGCCACTTTCTATGGCCTGAACTCACATAATGTCTGCTGTTCAGTTCAGTCTGTAGTTTGATACCATATTGTGCTATTGTGTAATACTTTACTTAGATACAAAAGATTTGATAAGTAGCTCTTTCTGTTGATATTGCAGTCGGCTTCTTATTTATCACCACAAATAAGGCACTTCTGTGCAACTCACCAAGTTTCTACCATATAAAAAAAAGAAAGAAATGCTGTTCATATTATTGTAGCTAAGCATATGTAAGCATATGTTCTGTCTGGTCAAATTTGGATTCCTGACAATGAGGTGTCTTTATTACTGAGCTAAATGGGAAACTCATAAAATTGTCATGCCTTTTACTAGTGCATTAGGAAAGAATTACATTTCTCCTTCCTGGGATACAGATGCACAAGAAAATGGAATCTTTGTAAATCCTGCATCCTACAGAGCTGGTTACTGCAAGGTAAACAATAACTTGCCTTTCCAAGCATTACTAGGCATATCTAAATAGATAGTATTCTCTACATAGCTATTAGAAATAAATTTAAGGAGAGATTTTCAAGTATTGCCTATGTTTGAGACAATTATTTGTGATACTGCTTTACGTGAGTTACTTGTCTAGGCACAACACAACTGAGGAAAGAACTTAAAGAAAAACATAGGAATCCATCATATGTAATAATTTTCATCAGAATATGAAGAGGTCTTCATGTCAAAAGAGCATCCTTCTGCTTTTACCCCTCCCCAACCTTTACCTCTCTTCCATTAAAAGCTAGATTCTTAATTCATTAAAGTTTTCATTTCAATGAGTCACCGCTGAAATCAAGGTCATAACATGTATTGCTGTGGATAAGAAGCTGGTCCAAGAGATTTTCTACAGTAATCTGATAATACAAATGTAATTCAGTGTTAAAGTATCTTGAGGTGTTTGCAGTGTAAATATTAAACATTGATCATGTGCTGATTTAGTTTATGAGCATACACATATTCCAAGGCAGTGCCTTGAACTTAGGCAGCACACTGACACAAAAAAGAAAAGTGGGATTGAAAAGTCATTAACATTTCTGTGAGTGACACTAGAATGGAAATTCTCAGGCCAGATCAGGAAGAAAAGGAAATGACAGGAAGAAAATTCCATCATCAACAGCTGCAGTGCAAGGAGCAATACAAAATTTCACCTCTTCACTTTGAAAATCCAGAAATATATCTTGCTTCCTTTTCTGTGTTGATACTATCGTGATAATTTTTAACAAAGTGGAAAATCTGTGGGTGACACTGGCTGATTTCTTTTCATCTGGTACTATACTAAATAAGTAATGAATGCATTTATTTAGTGAATCATTAAGCTACTTCAGCACATCTAGCCGAGTGTAAATGTTTCAGTGACAAAACTGGCAAGCTAGGAATTGCTTATACAGAAAACTCAACATACTTGAAACATTTATTCATGATCTAAGACTTTTTTAAAAAGTACTTGTTATTTATTCCACCAAGAATAAATATTAATTTCATCCAAAGTCTCCATAATATTAGATTTAGAAAAAAAAATGCAGAAATGAATGATGAATTTCCCACAAAGTGAAAACAGAAAAACAAGAAAATTATTTAAGCCAAAATTCTTATCCAAAAGATATGAGTCTTCAAGTATTATCCCATAACTATGTATTTGGAGCATACCTGGGAATGCTAATATCTTTGGTTCTGACTTCCTAAATCTGTATTTGAAAATCACTTACCATTAGCCATAGTAAGCTTCTCACAAGTTTATTATCTATACATAAGATGTTAAAAAAATCAGAAACCATTAGTGATCTGTCTTTTTTTTCTTAATAGAGCTTCACATATTTTACACAAGAACTTAAAGGGTTACCTTGTGTACACAAAATAGATGGGATCTGTCTGGTCAGACTTTAGGTATCTAAATCTTATTAAGTCTGACACGCATTTTTTGGCTGGCAGTGCTGTCTGAAATAGATCCTAGCTTTACTGTAAGCTTTACCTTCCATACTGTACACTTGGACATCTGTTTGTGGGCCACTTATGACTGTTTTTAAGCTGAAACTGCTGTTGAAATCAACATTCATCCAATGATGAATTGCCTCAAAGGCAGTTACCTTCATGCTGTTTCTGGAGTCAGCAAGAACTCCCAGAAGACTATTTGTTGGTTCTGGGTTAGAGTTATGGCTTGTTTATTGCAGGTGTCTGTACCATGGGTTGTAAAACTGTCCAAGGGTGTTGGCATTCAGCTGAGTAGGCCTCTCAGCTTAATCTGAGTGAGAGGTGTCTATTTCTGGCTGTTCTTAGCTGCATTTTCCTTCCTTTTTATTCTACATTCCTCATCATGTGATGAGATTGTTCAAATTGTCATGACTACATTTTTATACAGTTAAATTTAGGATTCCTGAATAAAATTAGATCACTCTCAGTATAAGTTTCTGAGAACACCTGCCTAAGAACCCCATCTCTATTACATAGTTAGATGCCATCTTATGATGTTGCATGAGTGATCCAAGAAGTTGCCTCCCTTCAATTTCCAGTTACTGTGTGAACAGTTGGGAAATGTTAATTACTGGGGCCTTAGTTTGTGCTTGCGCCTTTGTGCCTAGGGTTGGCGTTTAAGGAGGACAGGAAATAACAGTAGTGGGAAATAATTGATCCTTAGACATCTTGTCCCGTCAAAATCTGTGGGACGAAACAGGACACCTTCAAGGATGCAGAGGGTGGTAGCTTTATCATCTTTGAATGCCCACAGATATTGGGGCAGGGAGGCTCCTGATGACTGAAGAAAAGCAACTGTACTGTACTCAAAAATAGAAAGAAGCACAATACAGCGAACTTCAGTCTATTCCCTAAGAAAATCATTAAACAAGTCTGCTTGAAAGCCACCTCTGGGTGCACAGAGAAAAATGAAGTAATTCATAACAGTCAGCATGGATTTGCCATGGGCAAATCCCTGAACAACTTGCTCTGAATTCACTGTTGACTCTACTTTGAACAGAAGGTTGGACTTAAGACCTCCCAGGATCACTGCCAGCCTGAATGATTCTTTGTCTCAATGACAGGGACTGGATTTCCACTGAGGAGGGTGATAAATGGGAATAGTAACTTTCAGCTGAGGAATTACAATTCTTTACACTGTCTGATCCTATCTGCATGAACAAAATGAGGAAGTATTTTAAAAATTCAGGAGACTTACATATACAGTAATTTTGCCTTTGTTTGATATTTACAAAGCTTTAAGTAATGTCAGTTTAGTGAGTGGTTTCAAATAAATACTTTGTTATATTCATACCTTAGGAAGAGAATCCAGTGCAGAATTACACTTTATGTTGACTAACTTCTGTGTACTTTTGTTTGACTGTTTTAAAGGTACTTCAAGGCAGTTTGCAAAATTTCTACTCAGAAACGGAATTACCTAAAGAATAACATTTACTAAGAGTAAGGCAAAGGTCAAAAGTTTTTAAAGACAATGTTACAATTGTGTGGTAGCTTTTGTTGACAACAATTATGCTGTAATTGCTGTGCTTACACTGTGCAATATTATTTTTCTTCCCCGTGAATTAATTTTCAAGTGAAAAATAATAACTCAGACCAGTAAATATATCTGAACAGCTATTTATGCAATAAGAAGTTTTATTATCTCCACATTCTAGTTTGGACCTTGTTCACAGTTTATTGAACTGGTGAAAATTAAATTTTAAGAAAAGCAGAAGTCATCTTAAGGGCTTGCCTATGGCTATGTCCAAATGCTGTCTAGTTAAGCAATTAAATCTGTATTTGGGTAACTGTGAGAGAAAATCATTAAAGCCATCTAACTTAACTTCATATGTCTGGGAACTGAACCTCTGAGACCTGGCTATTCACCATCTTTTCTGTTCATAATCAAGTGAGAACAATAAGTTTTTGTTGAGTGTGGAATATGCAAACTTACTTCACAGAATCACAGAATGTCTCTGCTCAAGCCAGGCCACTTAGAGATGGTTTCCCATGGTCATGTCCAAATGGCTTTTGAATATCTCCAAGGAGGGAGAATCCACAACCTCCTTGGACAACCTGTGCCAGCGTTCCACCACTCTCACAGTGGAAAAGTGTTTCCTCATATTCAGAGGAAATCTCCTGTGTTTGTTTTTGCCCATTGCCTCTGATCCTGTCACTGGGCAGCACCAAATAGGATCTGGTTCCACTTATTTTCACTCCATCCCTTCATGAATTTATATACATTAATAAAATTCCCCCCTGAGCTTTTTATTCTCCTGGTTGAACAGTCTATCTCAGCCTTTCCTCATTTCACTTGATTCAGTCCCTTAGTTATCCTTGTGGTCTCCAGTATGTCCATATCTCCGTCATACTGAGGAGCCAAGAACCAGACACAGCACTCCAGGTGTGGCCTCACCAGTGCTGAGTAGAGGGAAAGGATTCTTTCTTCCCTCAACCTGATGGCAACATTATTTCTATTCCAGCCCAGGATACCTTTCACATTTGCTGCAAGGGCACATTGCTAGTTCCTGTCCAGCTTGGTGTCTGCCTGGATCCCTGGGACCTTTAATGCAATGGTACTTTTCAGCCAGGTGGCTGTCAGCTTGTACTGATGCCAAGGATTGTGCCTACTGGGATTCCTGCAGGGCTTTGCGCTTCTCATTGATGAGCAACACGAGGTCCCTGTCAGCCCATTTCTCCAGGCTTTTGGTGTGTCTCTGGATGGCACCACATCCAGAAGCTTCTGGTGTGTCAGCGACTTCTCCCAACTCCCTGTCATGCAGTCTTGCTGAGGGTACACTGTGCCACATCATCCAGATCATTAATTGTCAAGGATGCTTAGATGCCTCAGGATGAGTTGATCTGTTCACCGAAGATGCCTATTTCCGTTCATTAGCTATGGAGAACATCTGCTCTTACCAACTCTGGCTTAGGCGTCTAAATTAGTTAGCTTGGTTGCTAAAACTAGAACAGATTACTCTGACCTGAAGCAGACAATCTGGATTTTAGAGAAGTAAAGCATTCTGACCTCTCCATGGCTGCATACGACTCTGGATAGGCAGATTAAGAGGACTACGTCTGATATCATGTCATTGTTTCCTACAGCACCCACCCATACAGCTTCTTAGTACCATATGAAATTACTCACAATGAAACCTGCACTACCCTTTTTAATGATCTATCCATGATGTATTTGCTCTCACTGTTTGATTTATTTGTTCTCACTGTTCAGTCATGTTCATTTTATACAGCTTTCCTGCTTCGCCAAGCCAGAACCATGTGGAACAACTTCAGCTACTTCAGCTGTACCCTATATTTACACTTTTCTGTATTTTCTGAGTGTGGTTACCTTTTAACTTCTTCACTGCTTCCAGAAAAAATCACATTTCAAAAAAATTGTATCATCCTTTTTTTGTATGTGATTTCTGTATTCAGTGGCAAGAATTTTTGCTAATGCCAAGTTAAGGTTTCCTGGTCTTATGCCCTTCCAGAGTGAAGTAAAATCAAAACTGTAAGTAACCAGAGAAATGCAGTTGAGAAACAGGTAAATGTGAATTCAAGTTTTTCTTCCCATGAATGCAAAAAAAAAAAAAAAAACAAAAGAAAACCAAAACCCAAACCTACACTGTTTGACTTTTTTCATTTTTGCAGGTAATATAGGGAATTGAGAGAATAGTTAAAGGAGGACCTCTAAAACTCTGATTTCACTTCTCCACTGCATGCTTTGCTAACTGTTCTCATTAATACCTTTTGAGCCAGAAAACTGCCATGTGCCTCCACCACTACAAGTTTTAGATTCCATCAAGGATTCTTTCCACCTAATGTTAGACTTAACTGAATTATCTAGGCTGGAAGCCAAGTGTTTGCACATCCCTTTATAATCCACATAGAGTGGAATGCCTACTGAAGTTCTGGGTCACCCTTTACAAATACCTCTCTTTGTTGAATACAGAGGCATTTTAGTGCCTGTACACCACCATGCACTTAGAATTTCAGCTAAAAATCTGAATATAGGTGAGATGAATCAGGTCTTACTTATGAAAAGAGACTGGATCATAGAAGTGCAAGAAGGAAAACCATGTTAGCATTTTTGGCATTAGTTTCCCAGGAGGAAAAGAGAGAGGTTCATTTTTTTTTTTTAAGAAATAAAATTATTTGAAGTTGTTTTAATATTATATACATTTTTGTACTATTGTGGATAGTTAAGCACTCTGTAACATACTTTTTAGGCTCCACCTATACAATCTTTCTATGGTTCCTTATAATGGAATGGAAATAAAAGTCAAAATATAAATTATATGGAGGATGGACTTTCTAAGAGGTTACAGAGAGAAATTAGAGGTCCTAATGCTCAACATGTTAAGTTGAATGTTATATTGGTTAAACTAACTTAAAATGCACGACAGATGATCTTGTAGTCATCATTTCTTCTACCATCTTCAGTATTTTGTCATACAGAAGGGCAGGGTGCACCTAATTTGCATCAGGCTGCAACATGTTCAGTTGTGACAGTTCGTGTGTGTTTTTTTCACTGATTGATCTTGGTTAGTCTGCTACTTGGTTTTAAGAAGAAATGGAGTGGGTCAGGTAGGATACTTGGGAGGGAGATTACACATTTCATGAGGAGCAACTGAGCACCCTCAGGAAGAAAAGTCTGGAGACTGCTGAGTGTTGCAAGCAGAAGCAGGAAAGAGTTATGGGAAGGAGATGCACACCATAAGTTCAGCAAGAAAGAGTGATGTGAAGAACAGAACAATAGTTGCACCTCTTGCCTTGCAGCCCCAGTAACATGGTATTAAAGGTGACTGCTTGAATCGAGGGGTTCCTGTGATAATTAGTTGTCTGCAGTGTTTCTTATTTGCCTTGCCATGCCTATGAAGCTCCACCTTTTTAATAAACATGTTTCTTGTAAGATCAAAAGAGTTCATCAACAAGATAATCTTTTAAAGAACATTTTCCTTTTCACTTTTCTGAATCATAGTTAGACATAGTTGAAGATAAACACAAGTATGTAAAATTTATTCACCTGTCATTTGGGAATTACAGTTTATGGTAATACATAAAAAAAAAATTAAGCTTGCCCACTCTTTATTTGCACTATACTACTGCCAAAGAGGATGTAGGTGCCTAGAATGACAGATTAGTCAGGAATAGTCTTTGCTTACTTGTTCCTGATAATCAAGAAAAACTTGTTTCTGTGAAAACAGAATGCTAAAACTGAAAAACAATTGTAAAAAAAAACTTCTTTCATTTTCTCACCATACACTTTATTGGCACACATCTCAAATTCCGTCAAATGTTCAAACCTGATGAACTGAAGCATACCATGAATGGGATTGCCTTTGTTGGTGAGTCACCAGCAAGGAATATCCTTGAACAGCCCAGCATTCCCTGAGGACTTCAGAAAGACAGATCTTTATCTACCATTATCCACTGAAGGGCCAGAAATGCTGAGAAAGCCTGGCAAAAAGTGTCCATTATGTCCATTACAGGATAGGGGTCATCTGTACATGGCAAGGTGGCCCTTGGGAGGGCTCAGAAGTGTTGTTTATCTGGCAAGAGAAGGACTGTCTAAGGTGTCATCTCCAGCTGTGAGACCTGAAGGAGTCTGGTAGCAGGGTCATCTTGTTTAGGAGTGTGGCAACAGGGGTACCAGCACAACAAACAGAAGTAGTAAAAAACCCAATTCAAAATCTAAAAAAAATAAAATTAACCCTGCAATATTTATTATTCTGTGAGATTTCATCTGTCCTTAAAACAGCATTAATAATTCAGGGATGTTTTAGTTCCTCCTGACCAAGGGTTTACACAGCATCAAGGCAGTTCCTACTTCTCACCCCACTCTGCCAATGGGTGGGCTAGGGGTGCAAGAGGAGGTGGGAGGGGACACAGCTGGGACAGCTGATCCCAGCTGACCAAAGGGATAACCCAGACCATGTGGTGTCATCTTTAACACAAAAACTGGGAGAAGAAGCAGGAAGGGGGACATCTAAACTTATGATGTTTATCTATCCAAGTCACTGTTAAGTGTGATGGGACCCTGCTCTCCTGGAGATGGCTGAACACCTGGCTGCCCATGGGACGTGGTGGCTGAATTCCCTGTTTTGCTTAGCTTGTGAAGCTTTTGCCTTTCCTATTAAACTGTTTTTATCTCCACCTATGAGATTTCTCACTTTAACTGTTCCAATTCTCTCCCCTACCCCACTCTGAGGAAAGGATTCAGTAGCTGTGTGGTCCTCAACTGCTGGCTGGGGCTAAACCACAAAAAATGCTTAAGAAAGTAAGAGGTTTTCAATTACAGCAGAACTCCCAAACCATACCAACTTTCTTGCTTTAACATATCATGTTGCAAAATGTGTACACACTGAAGACAGTACAGGGCAGTGCTTGGTTCTGGATGCAACAAGAGTTCAAGGTATTTAGAACTGGATTTCAGTTTAACCTATTTAGATTCAACTCAATTCATATCCTTAATCTCCATGCACTGTTATTCTATAGTTGATACAAAATATGTTAAATTTTATTGATTAGTTCAATGAATTATTAAAAAGAGGATAAATAGTGCTACTGCTTCCTTTAGTGTTTATTTGGTATTGAATTAGCAAGACTCAGTGCTGTTTTCATTGGGTACACTTAATGTGTTTGTGTTTTAAATGTTACCAGTGACACCAATTAGAGATACATCCTGTCACAATAGGCACTGTGCAAATATTACTTCCTAGAATAAATGGTTTTTATTTGCAAGAGAAAATTCTAGTATTCTTTGTAGTTGCAGTCTTGAACATAAAAAGCAGATCTTAGGCACTTCAGGAGTTTTGTGTGACATGAGAACTGAATTTGGCTTTTGAGACCTGGATATGCAAAATAAACCTGGAACTATCTGTGCTTCATTTGAAGCAAAAAAAAACCAAAACCAAAACCAACCAGAAAACCTTTCTGAAATGTAAAACACCTTTTTAACTATAAAACACTCATCTATTTTTTTTGTAGATGAACAGGTACAGAAGTCTTACCCACTCCCTTTAGATTTTCTTGCATGTAAAACATGTTTGACTGGTTTACTGGCTATCAAGACAATACAGTCAAGTAATTTTCAATTTTTACTGTGTTACCTTTAATTCCTAACATCCTGCAAATGTTGATACCACCATCCATTTATATGACTGTTCATTTTCCTGGTGAAATTTTAGAGTACTGAAGGTAATACCCTGCCTTAATTTAATTATTGCAGTTTTCTATGTACAAAATTATTTTTGTTTATATCCCTCATGAATTCCCATGCATTATATGTAGAAACTGCCTGTGAAATTTCTTCTTAGAGTTTATTCAGTCTCAGAGTCTGAAGCAGAGATTGACCTGTTTAGGGGATTATATAGAACAGAACAGAATAGAATAGAATAGAATAGAATAGAATAGAATAGAATAGAATAGAATAGAATATTCCAGTTGGAAGGGACCTGCAATGATCATCCAGTCAAACTGTCTGACTACTCCAGGGCTGACCACAAGTTAAAGCATGTCGTTAAGGGCATTGTCCAAATGCCTCTTAATCACTGACAGGCTTGGGGCACCAACCACCTCACTAGAAAATCTTTTCCAGTGACTACCCTCCCAGTAAACTAATGGTTTCTAATTTCAAATCTAACCCTGTCTGAAACAGCCTTGAACCATTCCCATGTGTCCTGGCACTAAATATCAGAAAGAAGAGCTCATAAACTCCATCTGTGCTTCCCCTCCTCAGGAAGCTGTAGAGACCAACGAGGTTGCCCCTCAGGCTCCTTTTCCCTAACTAGACAAGCCCAGAGTACTCTGCTACTCCCCATAAGACATTCCTTCCAGCGCTTTCACCAGCTTTGATGCCCTCTCCTGGACACATTCAAGGACCTTCACATCTTTTTTAATTTGTGGAGCTCAGAACTGCATTCAGTGCTTCAGGTGAGGCTGCACCAGTGCTGAATACATTGTGAGAATCACCTCTGTTGCCTGGCTGGTGATGCTGTGTTGGACACACCCCAGGATGTGATTTGCTCTCCTGGCTACCAGGGCACTCAGCTGAGTTTTAATGAGCCTGCTGCCAACCAGCATCCCCAGATCCCTGTCTGTAGGTCAGCTCTGCAGCCACTCCTCTCCCAATTTAATCTTGTGACTAGTGTTACTCCATCCCAGTGGCAGAATCTGGCATTTGGACTTGTTAAATTTCATGCCACTAAGTGGCACGGTTACTAAGTGCGCTGTTCTCTAAATCCCTCTGTAAGGCCTCTTGTTACTTGAGAGACTCAGCAGTGCCTCCAACTTTGTTATCACCAGCAAACTTTCTAATGGTGTGTTCAACTCCAGCGTCCAATAAAGTATTGAACATAACCTCCCGAGGAACGCTGCTGGTGACCAGGCAGAGGTATCCCCATCCACTAGAGCCCTTTGGGTCCTGCCTCTCAGCAAGTTCTTCACTCAGTGCACCACGTCCAGAAGGACGCTGTAAGGAACAGAATCAAAAGCCTTACTAAAATCCAGAAAAAATATGTTCAGAATTCCCTTCATCCACTATGTGGGTGACCTTATCTGAGGACATAAAATTAATTAAACAGAATTTTTGCTTTGTGAGCCCATGTTCACCATGCCTGATGATAGTGTTTTCTCTGTAAATATCTTTTAATAGCACCCAGTATGATCTCCTACATAATTTTTCCAACTTACACTTACAGGTTTGTAGTTCCCTGGGTCTTCCCTCATGCTCTTCATGGAACTTGGAATAATATTGGCCACTTTCCAGAGACTTGGAATTTCAGTGAACATTAAAAATTTCTTTACATTTATCCTTTAGATGCCTCAAATATGAACTTGGAAGAAAATCCTTAAAGGTAAGTAAGTTTCTCTAGAATACCCATTACAGCATTAATTCCTTCCTGATGGGAATGTCAGTGAAGATAGCAAATGCTGTGGGCTACATCAGAAACTGACTACAATTCACTAAGAAATTAACTGAAACTGCAAAACTACAGAACCTTTTTCAGATATACAGCAGCCACTGTTTCCAAACTTTGAATAACTATCTATTTGCTCTTTTAGAAGACAATGAGTAATGAGGTAGAAAGCATTAGTTACCAGGAAAAAAAATTGTAAATGTTTAATGCCAGAAAAATATCTGTGGTGTTCTCTCATTTCTTTACAAACATTTTCAGTGGATTAGACAATTCACTTTATGTTATTTTAGGTTAAATTCTATGTGTAACTTCTCCAGAAATCCTTATATAACTCTTGTGCTCCTTGAATAGCTAGTCAGAGCAGTCTAAGCAGAAGAAAATCTGACCTAAGTCAGCACTTTCTATACAGAGCAATGTGCTGGTGAATATAGCCTCTGTACATTCCAGCATCTTCTCACCTCTCTTTTATAAACAGGTGTATTTAGAGAAGCTTCATTATTTCATAATTATACTTACTTCCCCCACTTTTTTCCTCATTAAAAAGTGAGTAGTCAGCATCTCAGCAATATCATCATCACTAATTTTCTTCCTCTTCATTTTTTAATTAGACTCTTTTACTCTAGTTGTTCTTTTTTTTTTCTCTGCATACAGAAGTAATTTTTCTTATTTTTATTTATTTTGTCTAATGATATTTTTTGTTAATAATTATTTGTTCAGCATTAATTTCATGGTCAGGAATGATAAGGCTTAGGTTTTTTTGATTTTGTGCATACAGAAATCAAGAGTCAAGTTAAAAGACAAGAGCAGAACAATTTAAGTCCAAACTTTCAGCAAAGCAAGCCTGCTTTAATTTTGAATACTCTTAGTAACTTGCCCTTCATGAATCTCTTTGTTTTTTAAGAGGCATTCAGGAAACAAGGTGAATCTAGAAATACTGAAGATGAAAGACCTCCTATTCAGATGATTCTGACAGGTTTACTAAATGTTGTGTCATGGCTATGAGGGAGGCAAAGCACTTCTGTGCCTCTGTTACAGCAACCAGAAAGATAACTGTCAGCAGATTTGCTCTGGCTTGCATACAGCCCTGGTGGCAGGGTGCCCAAAGAACCCTAGGTGTATTTTCCAGATCCAAATGAATTAAGTCTGTGTTTGTCTGTCTGAAATGATTTTACATGCACAAATACAAAGAATGTCCCAAAGCTACATTATATCCATGCTAGTTGTTGTACATAAGTAATGAAATTAGTGTCATGTCATTTTGGTATAGTACAGTATGCACAGTAGTGTAACCTTCAGAAGCCTCAGTCAAGATGAGGAACTCAGAATAGCAGATACTCTATGAAATACAAATCATCATACAATTCCTATTCCTTAAAAATCATATGTATTCAGGTAAGCACAAAGCCCCAAATATTTGTCACACAAGACTTCTACAAAAAGCTTTAGATGAAAATGTACCCCATGTGTCCCTTGATCATTTTATTCATTTTAATTTGAGCAATTTTTGCAATTTTTGGCAATTTTTTCCTGTCCTTCCTCCTGGTTTCCCTTGCATTTTGCTAAATAGCTTTTCTGCTGATCTCAAGGTTATTCCTACTATAGTTCTCTTTCTGCTCACATGCTTTTGGCATATTTCTTTGTTCTTCTTCAGTGTGTCCTGCTGCCATCTAGCCATTTCCACAGATTAAGGTGCATGGAAAGTTATTAATTCCATGTTTGTACAAATGATGCTTTGCATATCTCTCCATCTCTGAAACAGTCTCCAAACTCCTCCCTCTGATGACAGCATCCAGTTATGCAGGCCTCCTCCAAATCGTTCTTGCCCTTTAAAGTGAAGGATTTCTCTATGCTACTCACTTCAAAGATCCTTTCTTCTGTGCTGGCCATCCCAGCAGATCATGTATTTACTCCCATTCATTGTCGTTGCACTGAACACTCTTAGTAATGTAATGTATCCTCACTGGTTTGTGCTTTCCCCATATCTCCCAAGTGCCTTCTAAAGAGGAAATTGGTATGTGCTTTAAAGGTCATGCAAAGTTCAATTTTGGTATTATCAATAGCAAGCCTGCCTTCCTGTCCAAAATATTCAATGAGCAGTCTTTCATTCTTATTCTTTCGGACACTGGCTCTTTACTACTTCTCTTTATCACTGTATTCAGGACTGAAGTTAAATGTGTTTCACTTGGGCTCCTCCTTCTGATGACATATAGCTCCTTTTGTTTAACCCATACTCATTTCTTGCATCAACAGCTAATCTTAAAAGCCTTCTAGGGAAAAGGAAAAAGACTGCAACAGGCAACAGCATTTTTCAAGCTTAGATTTATTTTCTAATCTTCCAAATGACATGCATTTCACATCTCTAGCAGCCCTGCTGGAATGTTAGACATTTATCAGGGCTGCTGACATTACTCAATAGTCCTTCCTTTCCTTTAGCATCCTCTTTTCATCCAGTCGTGGTTTTTTCCTGCTTTCTCTTTCACTGATCTTACACTGAGCAGCCATGGGGAAGTGAGACACAGACGAACAGCAATGGTAGAGAAAGGCAGAGAACATGAGTGCCTCCAGTGTAAGGGCTTTGCCTTTCAATCCTACTTTCAATCCTACTCTATACGCAACCCAGCTCTTAAAAACAAATGCACTACCCAATATCATATACTCACACGTACTCATGTGAACACCCTACAGCAGCTGCAGGTGTCCTATTGCAATTCTTGCCACTCTGGTATTGCTCAAGCCTGCCTAATGCACTGAGGCCTTCCGTAAACCAGTCACTGTTCTTCTGTCCCATGCTACTGTCTACTGCAACTAAATCAGTTTCTCTCACCCTTCCTTCCCCAGTTATCCTCTCAGTCTCCTGCATGATCCAGGCTCATCCTTCTATATTCCTCCCCTTTTTTAAAATAAAAGTTTAAATTGTGAAGGCCATTTTTCTAGAATGTGCAGATTTAGTGTGCTTAAATCTCCACTCTTATCATTTGCCAGTCTAAGAGAGCAGGTAATTCATAATCTTCATTTTTGAGGAAGAACAGAGATGAAACTGCAAAACTCAGCAATTCTACACAACCTCCATCTTTACTCATATTTTCTAATTTTCTTTCCTTCCCCAGTGCCACCTGTGTTTCACCCCACAGATTCTGGTAATGCCTCCTGTGAAAAAGACATACTACAAAGACAGTCATGTCCTCTGCCTCTATTACTTATGTGGAAGATGAGTCACTGTACAAACATTATAAGATTAGCATTCTGTCCTCTCACAGCCTGCACTGTGAAAGTCAATATGGTGGCCATTATCCAGATTGTGTGAGTGGTGCCAGGAAAAAACAATAATTCTCCTGCCAGAGCTCTGTGTTGCAGCTTTATTACACTGATCCTTTCTCCTGAATGTCATAAATATGACATGTTGCTTAAATAATTTTTCTAAAGAAAGTTCAGAATGAATAATACGGTGTTATTGTTCTGTACTTCTGCACCTGTATTCTTAAGGATGGGGATTTTTTATTTGAACAAATATAAATAAATAATGAATCATCAGGAAATATTCATTCATCATTCAAATTCAACCGGACAACACTGAGAAACTGAGCACTGCATGTTTGTGCACACTTTCCTGGTTTTTACCGAAGTGAATCTTCATTGACACTACTCCCGTCAACAACTCTGAAAAAACACCCCTTGCCCAAGAATAAGCACCTCTTAGATGTTAATTTGTTTGGGTTTTTTTGAGATTTAGAATCACACTTTATTGTTTATGATAATAATGTACTTCCTGATAAATTGGTGATATATGTTGCTGCTGAAATCAGTCTGAACTTCAGGAGGCTTTGATTAATGAAATACTAGAAAATCTTTCTCTGCTAACTTTTTATTTTTTGTAACAATTTTAGAACCTGCTCATATAGAGGGAGGAAAAAAGATGATATTTTAAGGAATGGCATAGACTTTTATATGACCATCCTTTTCTGAACATGAAGTCATTTTTTCACTATTTTTTTCTTCATGAGGGTATAGATGTTTGATGCTCCCTCATCTCCAAGTACATTCATAAAGTTACACTTTTTTATTTCTTTTTTATTTAGGTATGAGAAAGAACAATTTAAAATCCAAGAAACCTAGATTCTTGTTTCTTATATTTCTCAGACTACATTTATTTTTATACAAATAATTCTTATTGGGTAAGAGTGAAATTATTTGCAAGAGGCAATGCCTTTAGAAGCTGAAGTGTGTCAGCAACTTATGGAACTGGATTTTTAAGACTTTGTCCAAACAGAACACTTTCATATCTAATATTTTATCTCCGAGAAAGATCAGTTTATATGTACACAAATAATTTACACTTCCTTTTTATAAGCTGAACACCTTCAGGCTGCAAGTAAAGAGGATTTTCCTAGATCTGAATAATTTGAGTCATATTTCTTGTTTCTACTTTAATTTTGTGACAGCTTTTCTTGGTGTAAATGCAAGAACTACATGCAATATTCTACTTTGGTAATGTTGTATAATGAGGGAAAAATATAATCTCTCAACTCTTCTCAAATTCTCCTCTGCATTTACATTGATGAGTGAAGCTGGAATATCACTCTTATCTGCTTGTCCACTGTGACTCTCCCCTTTCTGAGCTGTCGCTTTTTGGTATATAGTCCTCATTCTACAGCTTTGTCAAACATGTTTTTCCTTAGAAGGTTACTCTATATTAAGTAATATGAGACTGGCTTTCCACCACTATTTACCAAACTTAATTGTAAATAATAATTTGAAAATTATATCTATGATATTACATGATTTATTCACATTCATTTCTGAAAGCACAGAATTGCATCTTACATTTAGTAATGTGTGCACAGGCTGAAGCCGATTCTGAGTTGTGGGACCTCAGTTTGATAGTTTAAGGAGCTAATTAACAATATTGGCTTAAGACAGTTTTACATCCTGCATGCCTGTATTTCCCAACCCTGTGAAGGAACACGCTGCTTTTTTCGTTGTGTCCATTGTATCAGTGAATTAATATGGGCTTAAGTTACTCAACCCATTTTTTAAGCTCAGGACCTTGACTAAAGCAGGCAGCAAGAACTTCTTAAGCTGGCTTTCCTGACAAAGTTTTTTTATTGTGGAACTGCCAATTCCTTTAACATATGAGTTATTGATATTTCATACCTGAGTAAACCCCAGAAACCTAACATGTTATGAATATTTAAATAATTTTCCAGAAAATGTGGTACCACCACATGAACTGCATCCATGGATAGCTAACGTCAACCCTTTTAGTTTCAAAGAAGTCCCAGAGAAATCCTTTATGCCTAAAAGGCTTATTCTATGTTTTGAGACATATTAAAAATTAGCTTGTGTAAATTGGACTGCCAATGCATTTTCAACCATGCAAATATGAAAAGGATTTTTATCTTAAGCATACCTTTCAGAGGTGCTAGAAAATATTTTCTCTCTTCACTAAGGACAGGAAAATGCATCTTTAAAGGTTAAATAAGTAAAAAGGAAGGCTAAATAACAAAATTATGCATTACTATACTATTTCATGTTCCCTATAATGTGTTAATGGTTTCCTAGTAACGAAGATAAAGAAAAAGATAAAGGTATTTGAAATGGGATAGAATGCTGTCTACTGTAATTAGCAACTATTCAGCTTCTTAGAAAATTGAGACCATGAATGCCTACTTCATCTGTCTGCACTTGATTACTGAAGTATTACACATAATTTAGAGTTGTCTTTTATTATATTTGCATCGTAAATATGATATATTCAAATGATCTGTGAAGTTAAACTGCAACAGATAGCCTCAATAAATGGTATGGAAGTAGCCTCTCTTCCTAAAACTATCATGTAATTTTTGATAGAAGTTATTTTTAAATATTATGTATACATAAATTAGAATACAGATAAGGTATTATATCAAGTTTAAAGTGTTTAACCTGGCTTAGAAAGTCTCAAATGCAACATGTAAGCAAATACTTAAGAGTTTTCTTTCATTTGAAGGCAAACTAGGGTCTTGCAAGAAACAGAATCTCATGATGGGCTTTTATACATCTGACTTTGTTAAAGCTAGACTTTCTTGAGAGTAGAAATTCTACTCTGTTTCCTCTGGCAGAATAGTTTTAATATTAACATTTTATGTTTCATAGCATCATTGTACTTAATCTGAGAAAGAAAGATTTCCAGAAGTGAAACAAGGGCACAAGGATAATTCTGCTTCTGGAGTTTAGAGAGTAATGTCCTTTCCTCCCACTGACTAGAGGTCTTTTAGGCTGTGGTATCGTTCCCTGAACACAGTTTACTAAAAAATGCATCTGTATTTTCATCAATTTTGCCTTTGTGTCCATAGTAAACCAAGCACAAGGATTTCTTCATACTCCAAATTATCCCTAGTATGTCCGGCTGTTTACACAGGCTCCTAGTTAAAATGTCACAGATCATTAAATTATACTTATCATTAACACTCTAGGGCCTATATAGTGCACAGCTTTGACACAAGTCAAAGGAAAAGTGGCCACACTAAAGGAAATTCCCAGAATTCAAGCCAGTATGTATTGTTCTTTACTCCCTTGAATATGCTTCTAATTTATTTCTTCTGCTACTGCTTACAAAGATATTGTGGCATATTTGTTTATATTACCAATACATCTATAAGGACAGGGTAGAAACTTGTTATTTGGAAGTCCCAGAAATTCTCAACATTGGCACTATATCAAAGACTAGTCAGTTTGAAAATACATTTTTGTTGATGATAAAATAGAGGATCAGGGAGATGATGCAGACACACTAACATATGACTGATGAGGATAACTGAAACAGCAAAAAGCTTTGTCAGCCAATGCTTTGCTTTCATGCTTTGTCTAGACTCAAAGTCCCATGCAGTAGACTCAAACAGACTAATACTGACTGTATCTGAATGATAAAACCCCATGACATTATAATTACATTTTTGTGATATCCATGAGAGGCATTTGCCAATGATGTGCCATATAAGGAAAGCTTGGAATCAGGCTTTTTTTTTAGCCAACTGTTTCATATCTGCCTATGTGACTGTATAAAGAAAGGCAGACTGTATTACCATGATAAACCTTGTGTAAACAGAAAAAAAGTGAACTATACTTTATAACAAACCAAGTTTTCAGAGAAATGTGAGTCTGAAGGGACAGTAATTATCTATGGAAGAGTTTCACTCAGTTGATGAAACCAAATGGCTTTTCCTTTGTGTTTATTTGCTATTTTGTTGTTCAGAAAGGTAAAATTTTCACATAAAATACTTTGATTACTCTAATGCAGAGGTTTTGTGTATGTTTTTATCCAAACAAAAGCTCACATGGACTTAGTTTTTTACCTCAAAAGTTCTCTATTTATTTTTCAGTGGTATAGCAAAATGCTGTCCTCCTGTGGTGGACTGTTTTGTCAAAGTAGGATGTATTCCATTTTCTTGTGTACACACCATTTTAATTCTAAGACTGCAGAAGAATAAATGCTTTCATTTTGTACTCCGTCTTGTTTTGAATCTCCAAATCAGCATATATACAACAGTAGGCCAAGGATGGTCTCAAGCATCAAATGTACCAGAAGGTCATGTTGGTTCTAGGGATTTTAGAAAAGTGAGCAAGCAGTTCCAGTTTGTACACAACATCTGTAAACTTCTGTAAGATTGTTATATCACAATTTAGAATGTGTAGCACAAGGCTAGACTGGAACACTTGGCAAGGCACCTTCTCCTTTGAATAGCACAAGGAAAAGAATAACAGGTGTGAAAAAGAGAGACAATTAACTCATCCTAAGAAAAATGTCGATGAAGGTAGGAGTTAAATGCCTTTTTCCAGTAAGACAGAGGGAGCTAAGGTGACTAGTTTAACTGGCCGAAAAAAGGGAGAGAACAATCTGTTTATGATTATTTGCACAACATTTCTGACCTCCAGTGAAGAAAGATCTATAGGTGTGTGTTGCGGTGGCCCAGCCCACCTCGGGGCTGGATGTCATTAAATGGATCAATTTCCCTGCTCCTGACTCTGACCCCGAGGGCAGGTCTGAGGCCAGCTCAGAGGATGGCCATCAGACCTAAGGCCATCCTCTTCTGGGTGTTGCCCCTGCCACATCTCCTCCCCTCTTTCTAGACCCTTCTTTTGTTCTTTAGTCCTTATTGGTTCATCTGTTTATGTATATTTATTAGTTTAATTGCCTATGTATAAGTTCCAGAAAGTTCTCCCCTGTTCCTTTCCTTACTGGTCTCCTGTCATCCCCATCATCTCCCTATTGGACTGTTTCCCTTGGTTCCTCCCTCTTTTAGAGCACCATAAAAAGGCTTGTCTGGTTCCTCCCCCCGTCTTTTCTTGGTGCTCTCCCTTCGGCCTAGCATCTCCTCGTTACTTTGTGACATCAATAAAGCTGGAATTGTGAGCACCAGAGAGGTCCCTCTGCCTCCTTCGCCGCTGTCCCGTTGCTAGGCAACATCCCAGCCGCAGCCTGCTCCTTTGTGTGCTTGTGGCAAAGGGCTTCCACCAGCCGCAAGGACTGTGTTCTCTGTGCCGCCGACCAGGACACCGCCTTGCCTCCTGCCAGGCCACCGGGCGGCCGTGGCAGCGACGACAGGTGTGAAGCATTTATATCCTTCCTGATGGATCAGAGAAAATAATTTTTTGTTCGGAAACGTTCAAGTTCATGGTGCAACTTAACAAGGGCTTATTTTCATACTGAAACAAAACAGTTTCTGAGTTGACCAGAGAATGCAAGTCACTAGACAGACCTCTTACCAGTGCATGAAGTTTAAGGGAGAAATACCCAAAAAAATAAATTGGATTCTTTTTTTTCTTGGTGGGGGTCTTGATTTCATGAGAATACAATGTCATTGGTTGGGACTTACTTCATTTAGTGATGAGAGTAATTTGTTGCTCAAAGTGCTGCAGCATGGTACAGAAAAAACCCCAACATATACTATAAATTCTAAAAGAATGTTGCTTTTATTATTTCATGCATTTCTCTTCTTTGTTTTTAAGGAAGTTATTCATGCAAAAGTAAATGGCTTAGCCTAAATATCAGAGGATGAGGGACGACAGTTGAATTAAAACCAGTGCTACTCAAGGGAGGCAGAGTGAGATCTGTCTGAGAAGTGGAAACAAATCAGAAGTCATCTACAGAGTTAGGAAAGATTTTCATTTTATTTGAAGCGTGTAATAATTTTGGAGGAAATCTTCAAGATACTGAGCAGTCTATTTATGTGAATACTATTGAAAAAAGTAGCGATACAGAAAACAGGCTTTCTGTGGTGTTTGAAAAATCGATATTTTCTAGTATGTTTTCTAAAGACTGAGCAAGAATGAGGATTAGAACTTAATCAAATTGTAGTATATAGCAAATGAATTCATATTTCAACACTGAACTGGTATCTGCACAGGGCTTTGAAAACTGAAGCACCCTAAGTTATAATTGATGGATATTGGTTTTTATTTAGAAAATTTTAGTTAAGGTTAATAGATATTTGTTTCCATACCATTCCACCTCCATTCTTTTAAAGGCAAATCATAGTTACAGGGCCAGAGAGCTTTTACCGGTAATAAATGAGAAAAAATTGTGGTGGTTTTGGCTGGAATAGGGTTAATTTTCTTCACAGTGGAGCGTATGGAGCTGTATTTTGGATTCATGCCAAACACAGTGTACAGGGATGTTTTTGTTTTTGCTGAGCAGCACTTCCACAGAGCCAAGGCCGTTCTGCTTTTTGTCCTGACACGCTGGTGAGGGTGCTGGGGGTGCTCAGGAGGCTGGGAGGAGACACAGCCAGGTCAGGTGACCCAAACTGATCAAAGGGATATTCCAGACCTTGGGGGGGAAAGGAGGAAGGGGGAGATGTTTGGAGCAGTGGCTTTTGTCTTCCCAAGTCACCATCACACATGATGGGGCCCTGGTCTGCTGGAGATGGCTGAACACCTGCCTGGGAGCAGTGAATTAATTCCTTGTTTTGCTTTGCTTGAGTTCAGAGCTTTTGCTTTCCCAGTTAGACTGTCTGTATCTCAACCCACGAGTTCTCCAGCTTTTACCCTCCTGATTCTCTCCTCCATCCCAATGATGGTGTATGGAGCGAGTGGCTGTGTGGAGTCGCTGTGTGGGGCTTGGCTGCTGTCTGGGGTTAAACCATGACAACAATGAGACTTCAATAGCCTGCCCATACATTCCTTCTATTATTCAGAATGCTCTGGTGCCAAAACTTTTCTTCTTCTATAAGAAATCTCTTATGCCAGAATGTGACTGGATATAGTGCATATCTCTTGAGTGTGTTAGTCCTCTAAAGTACTGAACAGCATTTATTAATTAAAAGTTTTTGATTGACTATGAATCATCATCTCCTAAGGGTAAACTTGATATACTTGGGATTAAACTTTTCCTAGTGATCGTCTGAAGAGCAATAAGGAATAACTTGAAAAGATTTAGTCTTTATGTACTTTGTGTACAAAGTCTTGGAGCATCCTATTTGAAAAACCACCCTCAAAATCTGTTTCAACTTTTGCATGCAATCTAATGCACTAAAGTACTTGGAAAGAACTTTATAGTGGTATGGATATTCACACAATTCAGAGTCCATGGATTGTGACAACTTAGAGTTGAGTCATTCAATGGGTAGACAAACATTCTAACAGAGGGTGGTACAAAACATTTTTCATAATCTGAAATGCTGGAAAAGTTGTTTTTTTCATCATTCAGTAGCTTATTCTGTTTTAAAAATATCTCAGGTAAGACAGATAAGCCTTGAAACATTTCAAATTATTTTGTTGCAACAAAAAAATAGAAAGAGCGGAGTGGAGGTTCCGCTTTGACATCCACAGTGCGTATATTTCAATAATTGAATTTATGACCTTTTTTTGCATATAAGATAAAAATGAGAGCTATACGTACAAATATCCATTTTAGACAAATACGTCCAAATATGGGTTTGGAAAAGATAGGTGTTACAGGAGCATATATCACAGTTTTCTTCTGAAGTCTCCAGATATTAAAAGCTTGTTGTGCTTAAAGTGAAGAAGGTATGGCAAAGCAATCCTATGGGTATTCTCACTTGGGAAAGTCCATTTTAAGCATTTTCAAATCTGTTCATTCAAGTAATTCCTTTCTCAAGTACAACAAGGCTCCTAATTCCCACCTTTTTCCAGGAAGGGAAGGAAAGATGCCACACTCCTTATGGTAGGAGTCAGTTTCTGATTTTTTTTTCCCTTTCCAGTCAGCTTTCATAATTGCTCCTTAAACCAACTAGGCTTCACAGTGCTGGTGCCTGTTCTCAGTGGGTGGCCCTTTTATTCCTTTTGAGTCCTGGTGGGGAGCCTATACAATCACAGCAGGCAGTACATACAATTCTACTTCTGAAGTGGTAGCAATATGGTGAAACTGTATATAAACTTTCACACAATATTTTTTAATTTATTCATTAAAATGAATTTAATTATTTACAAAAAATTCTAAAACTTTATGTGACATTACAATTGCTCCTTACTTGATGCCTGTTAAAGAGCACAGATTGTAAAATCATGAAAACAAGGTCTGAATGAGATTACAGGAGTCTCTTTCAGACATGTTGCAGCTATACCAAATCATAAATTATAAAAATTTCTCAGGCTTACAACTTACAGAGTAACACTTCTGAAGATTTGTTATTTTTATTTTTTCTCTAAGAACTTATGTCCAAATTTGTAGTCAAATCAAATTATATGAAATTAAACTTACCTACATTCAAAAATATCTACATTCTCTATTCCTTTCATAAATGTATTCATCATAATGGATTAATACAAAAATACTCTCTTCTTACTATATAACATTGACTGTACTGTTTCTTGGCCAAATGTACCTCTGCATAATGAGACTTAAAATAAAATAGTACATGGATCCTACTTGCTTCCTTCAGTGAACTTCTTATCACTGAAATGGCTAAAACGGAATGGATTAGTGCAGCAGCTTCAAAACAGCTTGACATGATTTGGAAATAGGAAACATGAAATAATTTATTATGACATCAATTGTACATTGCACATCCGCCCACAAAAAAATGTATCACCAATGTCAATGCATAAAGGTATTTGCACACAGCTTGTACGTGTTTGTATAAAACTTGTTCCTCCACTCATTTCTGGCTGTAGCTCTGAGTTGTTCTGACAACAGAAAGGAGAATTGCTAATGTCAACAACTTTCTTGGTACAGACAGCTCTTTGAACTGGTAGAATGTCAATGAGTCTTCTGTATGTAGTCACTTCTGTCAGTCAATTGGAAACCTGGTCTATAAAAACCCATAAAAAATTTTTCTTGGGAGACATGTATAGGCTTTCCAAGATTTAAGAAATACTGACTGTAAATAACATCAGCTGCAGTATGTCGAGAGTTATGAATCCATAAAATTTTAGGAACCAGTTGTATTTGTAAGTGAATATAATCTCTCAAACTGAAAACTTATATATTTTAATTAATTATTCTACCTTATAGAATGTCCTTAATTTCCAAGAAATAGTTATATCAGTATTATATTCTTTCCTGTGTAAGAATATCAGGTAAAATACTGGTTTCAGCACAATAAAAACAAGTGACTGCACTAGAATCTGAGCTGGGTATATCTTTATTACTAATGCCTTTAAGCCGTTTTCAAAACTAGCTGCTGTAAAATGAGTGTGCCTTCACTACTGATGCAGTCTAGATGGGTAATCTGAGATTCTCCCAAGACTAATTCTTTCCCTTGTTTAACCTGTTTGATAGTTTCATGGTTTTCCTTTCTGTCTCAAGAGGGTTTCTGAGATGTGGAAGAACATGCATGTAGCATGAAGTGTAACAAAAATGCTTCTTGTGTTTTTCACTGAAGGTGACCAGTTCATCCTTGCACGGGCATCACAGTGGTGGGATCTGTCATTGGCAAGGCACAAGCAGGAGATGCACTCGCACAAAGAGTAGCTCTTTTTTCCCATAAGGATAACACTGGGGAAAAAAGTGTCTGAGTTGGAATAACATCAGGACTATGTGTCTGACGTTGTTTGTGTGTCCACTGGCTCAGGTACCCAGGCATGCTCTTGCCAGCCTGTTTCTTAGGAGACAGTTTTCTGTGCTGCACAGCAGTAGCCACCTCTATTGGAGACTTGATGGCTGCAGCATTCCCCAGTAGATTGTGCTACAGTTGTAACAGCTGAACCCAGAGGATGCAAAGCTTTGGACCTCATACTGCTCACGTACATTTCACATCAGTACCTGTGCTCTACACAAATGCTTTAAATATTTACAGCTCTGTATGACAGCATCCCCCTACATCTTCAGCGTTCCACAATCTTCTAAATACCAGTTTTCTTTACTCTTTTTTCAGGTTTTTTTCCTACTCCTATCCCTCAAATACTGAGGGAAAATTGGATTGTAGGGAAAGGAGAAAATTTGTCAAAAAGGTCAATACTGAATCTTAAATAAATCACATCCAGTTATGACCCAGGCTAAATTTCTGATGTGGGCCCTACATCCATAATTTGAGTTCAAGGCAGCTCTGCAGCCAGCATGTAAACTTACATTTCCCTGTTGTTAACATATGAAAGATATCAGTCGTATTAATATGGCCTAGCACAAGCTGAGTGCTATGTCTAAAATAACCTAACTAATTCAATGTTTAAAACAGGAACATTATATTTTGTTTGTCTCCCTTTGCTGTGAGGCAAGAGGTGAACTTTTTCCATGTTTTTATTCATCCCATTTATGTATAAAGTATTTCATGCCTGAGCAAAATACTCTCAGTTAAGCTATTAAACACTCAGAGTACACAGATATTTACAATATAAGAAAATACCATCTCAAAACCCCCATAATTTAAAATGTACAGGATTTTTTTACAAAGCTGTTCACTGGTTCCATTGATTCCACTTCAGTTTTTCTTAAAACCTATTTTCTCAATTCATACTCCTGAAGAAAGACTTTTGCAGTGGAGAGTAGAAAGTTTGGTGAATTTGGTACATCTATTGACAGTATTCTTAATTATAAATTGTGTCTTTGAGCAATAACGAAGATTCATATATATTATGTGCCTATATTTTCAGTTTGCATTTATATGACTGATTAACTGCTTTAAAACAGCTATTTCCTAGGCACACATTTCCAGCATTAATCCAAATTTATGCCTTGTAGAGGACGACAGTTTTTTCTGGAGGCCCTGTGGGCATCTCATAGCATTGCTGGGGAAAAGATCAGATTCTTACAAATTCCTTTATGTACTAAATCCTCTAAGTCCTCTAGGACCTTCTAAAGGGTAGAAAGCTTAATGAGCATGAATTCTTCCTCAACAACAGAGACCACTGATTTCTTACAGATTGATTACAGATTGATAATTTCTGATGTTAGCTAGTATGGATTCTTCAGTGTAATATCTGAACCAGTTTTTTCCAGCTAGAAAATAAGTGTATTATCACTTGTCAAAAGCTGCAGCACCAGGGAATATGAATTACTCTGCTGTGCCCTGACTCAATGAAAGGTAATGGAGGGGAGGATAGCTCACAAGTGCTACGTGACAGGCTGGCTGAATGTCTCCCTGGTAAATGGAATGGCAAGACCCATAGGACCGCACTGTGCTCTCAGTCTGGGGTGAGCAGTGTCTGCCCAGTTTTCTGCTGGAGGACACCACCTACATGAAATTCTGGTAGGTCTGGTGTTGATTATGTAGCAGAACGGTTGGCCCAATATTTGAATGAAAACTTAGAGGGTGTTATGCAGACTGACCATCCACATTGTTGCTCATGGGCTGGGAAACACTTCAAGGTAAGTTAGTCCTTTGTATGGAGGTAACATTACAATGCCCGGCTTCAGGGTTGTGGTGAATGTGGCAGTGTCGTGGGGTGACTTTATAATGTGTATCCCCTATCGCTACCCTATGCCCACCAATCTTGTCTGTGTCTTTAAACTGAGCCTGAGAAGGACAGAAAAAAAAAAAACGTTTCAAAGCAGTTGTTTCAAGGACACGGAGATACGCTCCTCTGTTTCTGCGGTACCCTTTTTTTTTTTTTTTTTCCGACTCTTTCTCCCAGCGAGAGACGGAGGGTTGAATTTCGTTTTCCTAAGATTTTTAGGTTTTTTGTTCTTTTCTTCTCTTCTGGACTGTTTCAACAACATCTGAACACATCAGGAGAATTTTCCCGGAGGCCCGGGGGGGGTGGCCCCTCGCTGACCCAGCTCCGAGGAGGAGAGACCGCACCTACAGAGACCTCTGAAATCTTCTCAGGTTTTCTCTCCACAGAGAGATCGATCGCATTATTTAGCATTACTATTCCCCACCTGTGTGTGTTTGTTAAATAAATAGCTTGTTATCTCTTTCACTTTCCTTTGAGGAAATTTTTTCCTGAACCTAGGGGGAGGGGTAGTTGCGACCTGACTTCTATCAGAAGATATTCTCCTCCAAATTTGTCCAAACTAGGACAGGCTGTTATGGAAAAAGCTGAGATCCCTTTTCAGCTCTGGTGTCATTGACAGACTGTCACTCCTAGAAAGCACACAGAAGGAAGCACTGCTGTATCTGAAGCATGGTCTTGAGTGACTGGGTTAGTTCATGCACACACGTACTGGAGGCACGTTGTAGGTAGCAAATGCTGCCTAGGTACTGGCCTGGCACAGCATTGTCAGCCTTGAAACACCCCTGGCTTCAGCCTTCAGGTGGCGGGACAGGCACATCTGCTGCTCTCTGCATTTTTCCCATGCTATCTCTGATAGCTCCAAGGGCATGTGCTGTTGGGACAGATCTGCCTAGGACAGACTGTAGGCTATGTATTAAAGTCCACTGTTGATTTGCTATTTGCATCATTCTCTCTTTTTAGAATTTAATAAACTACTAAAAGTCCTGTTTCTTTTTACATGATTCTTGATATCTTTCATTCTTAGTTTTCAATAAAATAATTATTTTTTCTTTACAGAGAAAACAGATGATAAAACAACGTTGGCTCAGCTAGGGGGGAAGCACTGAGTGTTTTATTTTGAGACAAAGGGCACTCGTTATAATATTGTTCCCGTTTATTTTCTTTTAAATCATGTGTCAAATTGCTTCTTCTGTGTCTGCTGTTGGTAGCAATAACATTCCTAAGACACCCACTTATTGGGAGTGCCAGTAAACAGCAATTCATTGAACAAACCACAGTTCTATTGGTACTAGCATGACATACCTGTGAGAGAAAAAGGTATGACTTTAGAAATAAAACTTGCTGGTTTTCAAATACCTCATCTGAACACCTTTGTTTTAGAGGAACTGGCCCATGATGCAAGCAAAAACGATGTATCAAAACAGATTATTTTTATTAAATTTGTTAAAAAGACAAGCTAATCTAGAATTAAATATATACTTCATTGATTAAAGCTACTATTACTGTCAAAGATTAATTAATAATGGACTAATGCAAGGATTAAATCAAGGCAATAGTTGAAATTGAATCAATAAATCAATTGCATCAAGTTATCAAGTCACCAAATTATTACAACTACTTAAATTTATTGATGAAGTCAGCAGCAGAAAGAAGCGTTTGGTTTTTTTTCTTTACTTCTGCCTTAGTAGCTGAAGGAGAAGTTGTTTCCTTTGACTTGAGTCTTAACTAGTGCTCCATCTTTAAAATGAGCACTGATAAAATTTTATGATGGAAAACTAACCAGGACAGGCAGTGAACTAGGTTTTACCAGTTTTACGGAAGTATAGAGACTAAAGTGACTCTTTTACCACTCACCACTACTAGTTAGAACTCACAGCTGCTACACAAGTCATTTTACTTCTTCTGCTCAATTTCCTCCATACATAACAATAGAAAATTTAAGAAACTTAAAATTCATTGGATGCATTGGAATACTGCTGCTTAGTTTCTTTAAGAAGACAGCCAGGAATGACAGATTTCACAACTTGAGTTTTTAGTGTCGTATAAATATTCTTTTCTGTCCATACATATGCACTAGCATGCAAAAGCCCTGACCACATACAAAGACAGTAAAATAATATCTCTCCCAGAATGAAGCAGGCAACTACTTGATTTTCCTTGTCTCTCTGCTTTATGTGAATACATATTACAAATATGATTATTTATTACAGCCAATCTTTCATGCAGTGATGGACTAAATATAGCAAACTACTGTATCTTTCAGCCCTTCTTCATTTGGATATCTTTTCAAGATAAGAAAAGATTACCTCTCTACTATGTGGTCTTAATTTATAGAAAACATGTTCCACATCATCAAGGTATTTTCTATGTGACTTTGGGATTAAGTAGAATGTTTATGAAATGTAGATATGGTCTGGCCCGAGACCCAAAGGGAGCAATCTTTGGCTTTATGACAATTTGTTAAGTTCCACTCAAGAATTACCAGTAACCTACAAAATCCATTATCAGAGCATTGTGATAACATGTATGGGAACCGTATTAGAAAAACTAGAACCAATCTTCAATCTGCTCTATGAACCATGGTTCCATTTTTGTAGGAATTACGAGACATTGTAAAACATCAAGTTAAACATGATCCAATTGCTTAGTTGAAACACGGAGTTTTAAAACATTAGGATTTTAGTTAAAGGTTAGCTTTGTTGAAATTAGTTAAAATAGACTTAATAAGCAAACCCAGCTGAGGTTAATTAAGAAAATTAATGATTAGCTAGAGAGTGAGGCCTGGAATAGGTTTTAAGATGTAAGTAACTGATTGCTTGTTATTTTATATTTGTTCAGCTATGCTTATAATGAGAAACAGACAACACTGATTAATAGATTTAAAGAAATTTAGACAATTACCGATTTGTCTATTTGAAAACCTATTCAAAAATAATGAAGGAAGGAACTGGAGGTCCTCCAAGAGCAGTATGTATTGTCAAGACCCAGAAAGGTAGAAAGGTCAAAGTGAGGTAGATGAGTTTTACTTCATCACTTACGACCTTTCCTCAAATCGCGAGACCACCAACCCAAAACAATTAATTTACTACACATGCTTAATCAGATTTTAGCTAATTACCATACAAAGCGGGGAATGGGAGGTATCAATGTTATAAATATGGATTTGTATTTTGAATATTTAGAACTTTTGTAGATAAATAGACTTTGTATTGTTATAATTTTGCGTTGCGTCTTAGGGAACTGTCCCACGCTTCTGCCCAGCGCTGGAATAAACATACACTTTCTAACTCTAAGGTGTTAGAGAGTCTTTGTCCATCTCGCTTGGGTATTGATACTAGATCTATGCCCATATTTTGGTAAATCATAGTTACTTTCTTGCATTGCCATGATCCAATAAAATCATGGGAGTTATGTCGCTTCATTCAAGGCAAAAATGTATGGATTGCTCCAATCTAACCACATACAGCTCTATCTCTGTATGGTGGTCTTCCATTTTCTGTAGAGCAAATTTTCCATGCTGTGCTCAAATATGGACTTCTCTGACTGACTTAGCAATAAAACTCGGTCAAGCTACTGCCAACGTGCCAGTCCTAAGGTGAGCTATGTAACAGCGTTTTCTATCATAAGGATGTAAATCAGCAGCAGATATGAAATGCCTACAAGTAAAACATAACAATACAATGATAAAACTTTGTAGTAAAACATAACAATACAATGATAAAACTTCATAATAGCACATGGATTTCCTCAGTTCACTACTGTCAGCTCAGGCCTCCAGGGCTTAATAGCTGCATAAACCTTGTAAACAGGAAAGAGCCATTAATTTGAATGAATTCAGGCATGAACTCAGGGGGTAGAATTGCATCTCCACAGGGTACTCATTCTTTTCTTGTTGTCTCTGAATCACCATGATGTGCACGGAATAAGATCAGCCTCTTACAATGCCCACCTCTACCAGCTAAACTCTGCACAGTGCTCAGTCTGTAGTGGTGTGAGGCAGGGCATGCAGCTGGGGGTGGGCTGGGTGTGTTGTGTAGTTGCTCCATTTCTGTTTCCAGAAGCTTGTGTCCTCTCCCACCTGTATGCCCTGGGCATGGCCCACTGCCCAAGACCATTTAATTGCATGGGCTAGGATATGAATTGCCAACTGCCACGTTTGGCACATGAAAACCGCAATTTCGAGCTTACTGCAAAAGAACTGAAACAGTATGTGGTTGCTTTCAGAGATAACGTAGAAAGCTTGGGTTATAATGTAGCTGACATTCTCTGCACACTGTGCAAATACAGAAACAGATTTTCAAACGTTTCATGATGACTGCTATGGAAAAAAATTCAAAACGTGCCCTTCAACACAAGGGGAAGACGATGAAGAAAGAAGTACCATATAAACATGTGTTTTAGTTCTCATAGGAAACCATTCTCCTCATTACAGAATTAGCAACCACAGTTTTCCAGGAATTCTTGCAGAAATTTCTTCTGAGGATGATAAACAATTGTGATTTACTGTGTTAGGTTGCAACTTGTCCATGGTTTCCCTTGGAGCAGTGGCCTCTCTACTTGTGCTGTGAACAATTTTGGATAGGCCTAGGAAACCACCAAGGAATGAAAATAATGGGTCAACCCAAGAACACAGTGGCTTATTCTTATACCTATGCACGGACAAACACAGGTGGCCAAATGCTAATACCAAGACACTTTAAAAAAAGAAAATTATGATTTTTTTCATCACATTAGTGTGTGGAAGTGGCAATTAGACAAGAAAAATGAAATGCTTAGCATTTTTCAAAACAGTTACATAAGTCTAAAAATACCAAACTCTGCACTACTGTCTGGAATTGCTGATCTTTAATGGAGTACATTCAATTTTATCAAAATGTCTTTTTCTGAGAAATTACTTCATCAACTTTCAATTTTCTGTGGTTTACTCATAGAAAACAATTGACAATAAATATTGTCAGGTTGTATTCTTACACTAAGCTGACTTATTCTAATGAGATTTCAAACTTATTTAGCAAAACAGAAAGAGCATACCTAAAGGAACATCATACATAACATTTATGATACGGTTGCATCTTAACCACAGTGTGGGTCCTCCTGCCTTAGTGACACAGAACGAGACACATTTTGAAGGGTACAGCAGCTTCTTCTTTTCCCATTCAATGGATTTCCTTCCCAGACTGCCAATATTTCATTTATTTTTCTCTAAATGGATGAAGCCACTGAGTGTTTTATCTCTTTGCCTCAACATGCTGTACTCACTTTTTATGCTGTCATTCTGAACACTAAATGAAAGGCACTATATTTGCCAAATTTCTAATGGTGGCTTTCCTTTCATGGAGAATTGACATATGTTTATACTATTTTATTGGTGCTTAAAGAATATAGTCTGTTTGAATAAAAGTTCAAAAGCAAGCCACAAAACAGACTATAATTCAGTCAGGAAAAAAACCCCTGACTACTCAGTTTTGAATTTGGGTAGGCATTGTGGAAGTTAGGCTTTTTTCCTTCATTTCAACAAAGCTCTAATGGTTTGTTTCCACTTAGGATGTAATGGTTCACTTCTAATTTGTGTTTCTCTTTGATAGTCAATTTTTTTATCCTACGTGTATTTATTTTGTATTTGTTTTGTTTTTATAAAGTGCTTCCAATGAGGACATACTTTATAAAAAACACTTTTAATGCCTACAATTATTTCAATCAGTGCTCAAAGAACTTGTTTTAAAGCAAAATAGACTCAAAATAAAATGGAAAAACTAAATTCAAATTTCTAAATCACGACACAGAAAAGAGAAAGTGATTACATTCCAGATGAAGCAGAAAGATGTCCAAGCGAAAAGGAATACTGTAAATTACTTTAATCACTAAAAGGCTCGGTGAGGAAGTTGTTTGTGGTTTTGGTTAAATACATATCCTATTTTTCACTGGTCTGGGGTTCTGCTTTGCACATGTGAGTATGCAGACTGGAAAAATCCTGCTGCTATTCTACAAGAAAGGATAACTGCCTTCACTGCCACGGTGAAGACCCAAGCCCCAATTAATTAATACTAATTAAATAGTTATTAACCATAGTATTGGCTACAGTGTAGTTTTTACTAGTGGTAACTTAATTATATTAGGAAGAGGAGGCATACAGATATATACACACACATATCTGGCAATCTTTCAGGAAACCTTGCAGTAAGGATGTCAGGTATAACAAATGATTTGGGTCCTTTCAAAAAAGAAACCAAGACCTTTGCTAGGAGCACTTTGATGTGCTGAGCAACGAGGGCAGGTGGACTCAAAGGCAATCAGAACTTGGACTGAATTTAAGCTATTTACAAGAACAATTTGGACACTTGATCACAGGTTTTGAAGAAAATAGAGGAGAAATACAGTGGGGTCATTGCTGAGGTAGAATTCCTGCCCACATCTCCAGCACACAGCGAAACAGTGCAGTCAGGCTTTCAGAGGATATGGGTGCTATGACACAATCCAGTACTAATATTAAATGGCAGGGATTTTTGAGCTGTGTCATGGCTCTTTGTGTTCATGATTCTTTTAAATTGTTATTTCTGTCAAAACCACATAACTTTTGCTATTTTGACGTTGTTGCTTTAGTTCACTTGTGAACTGCAGTGTGAGCCTGGAGGATAAACCTTTGGAAGAAAGATAGAGAGATAGATGAATAGATAGATAGATAGATAGATAGATCGATAGATAGAATGCAAATCCTTCAAATGCCACAAAGTGATTCTCTGTTGCATGTATAGATACGTCTGTCTATAAAATTACTGTTGCTTTTGCCAAAGAATCTCAGTTAATTCCAGCAAAGTTCTCAAAATTGTTTACCAAAGCAAAGCACCCTCCTACCCCTAACACACTGAGACGATTCACCAAATGCTGGTTCCCTACAAAATATTTTCTTGCTTGATATTTTAATTCACACCAAAGTGATTGATGCAGTTGTAAATTCCGTAAATAACTAAAAATAACTGAAATTAGAAAAACTATTAAAATCCTGAAAATCAAACCCTGTGTTCTCAGGCTACTGCTCCTGCTAGAAAAATCACATTACCAAAAATTAGCAATTTGAGTTATGTATCTTGGCACGTCCCTACTCGCTCATCTCCAATGTAATGAAGTTGTTTAGTGTGAAGAGGAAGAGAAAAACATTGTATCTAGGAAGATCAGTGGGGCAAGTATGGGAAGTCTAACAACTAACTACTTTCTTCAGCAAATCTTCAGGAGAAGGTTTCCAGTGACAGTGTAAAAGAAGACAGAGATTAAAACAAACCAAATGTGTCCATAGAAGCAAAATAAAAAATGTCCATAGCATGCAAGTACTGGGTACTTCAGAGAGCCATATGACTGCCAGATCTTTGGGGATTAAAAAAATGAGAGGAAAATGAAACAACTGAAGACATTCTTACTGGATGACTTTCACCATATCTGGTGCATGTTTGATTATCAGCAGTGTAGCTGAGGAATTCCTATTTCTCTGATTAAAGGAGCAACAGTAAATGATTTTGTTACAGATTTCCAGGGTTGCATTGCTAAATCAGTTGTGAGAAGTCAACCCTGACAGAAGCATGTTCAGCCTCATAATAGAGCTAAAGTACTTGGTTTATATGAAGGCAAAAGTTCAGTTGACTGATGCTGAAAATGCCAACATTTTTATACTGAATCTGCAGCAGTTTTGATGCATTTTTGTTTCCTGTCTGGATCACTATAACTGGGAATGATATTTCTTGGAAAAGGTTCTCATACACGTGGATCCGATTGCAAAGTAGGATATCTTTGCCGGGGAACCTTGTATAAGGATTACCTTGTACAAGAGTGCAACAGTGGCACTGTTATCCTTTAGAGGTGTTAATCAGTCATGCTTTGGGAAGAACATGAGGGACACTAGTTGTCACTTGATCCTAAGGCACGTATAAAATGAATGCAAGCATTTGGATAACCTTTTTTGCACAAATGAGCAGTCTTAACTTCAGTTTCCAGAAGAGTTTCTGGCTGTAGGAATCTAAGTAGCTACATCATCTGCAATTCTATGGGGAAGAGGTTGTATCTACACCTTGCATCCAATGTTCAAGAGCCAATGTATAAATGAAAAGCTGTGATCTGGGCAAGCAACATACAGAAACACACCCCCCCAAAACTGCCACCCAAACATTCCCAGAACTTTGCTTGTGATTCAAGATGCAAACAGCCGTGGGATGGTCAGTTCATTCTAGGTACTAATAAAATGTGGTGCACTCTTCCCCTTACATAGAAGTTCTTGTAACTAAGTTGGAGAGTACTTTCAAAAAAATGTGTGTTTTCACAAGAAACAAGGGAAATAAATCATCCTTATCTTAAGCATCTAAAAATTAGAAAATCTGCACAATTTAGTCTCCTTTTGTTATCAGTGGAAAGGAAAAAAAGCTGTCCTCTAATCAGAATTCAAAAAAGGGCACATTAATCCCTATTTGAGAGTGTGTATTTTTGTCTCTTGATCATAAAGTATCATTAGTTCAAGATTAGTTCAGGCTTGACAGCTCGCTTTCCAACATCTTGACAATACAGCTCCTACTCTACAGGTCCTCTCCCAGAAGCTTTGTACTATATTGTTGGTAGAAGGAAAACAATTTTATACTTTAATTATACTGCTAGCCATCTCTTGTACGGGCAGCTAATTTTACTCTTTTTGATGCTTTTCTTTCCTTAATTTTATTTTAAAATTATTTTATAGAAATTTTAAAATCTGAACACTTTCTTAGAATTTTCCATTACCGCTATTAATGATAATTTGAGTATGTCATCTTGAAATTGTCTATTTGGTTTTTGTGCTAAGAAAGTCTTCTAGTCAATTACCAAATCCATCAAAGATAGTAATATTTCCAATATTTTACTTGCTATTTTGTATTTCTCTAAGAAACTATGGGCATATATCTGGCTCTTAGTCAACTATGCAGCTGTAGAAATAATATAGCATCAATCAGACATGAAAATTGAGTTAAAGTTGGCAATTTTCTTTTTCTGCACCATCATTAAGTATTTAATATTTCCTTTTTGTCCTGGAGGCAATAAATTTAAGAAAAATTACTTCCCCTCTAAGTGGTCTCACTTCTGCCAAGTGCCCCAAGTAAGCCTTTCCTGTGATAGGTTATGCTTGGTTCCACGGAGATTTTACCTGCTCTGTTTGGAGATGGCAATCAAGCTTGTCCAGAGATTTTGGCCTCCTTGCCTGCCTGATAAGGACCCTTTGTGATAAATTTCAAAACAACCCATTTGCATTCAAGGTCTTATGTTTATGTCAAAAAGCTGAGAGTGGAGAGTGGTGTGTTATTTTAACAAAACATTTAAATTGAAGTATGAGCAATAATTTTCTTAAATTTATTTAGGTGCAAGGAAAAACAAGGAATTGAAAATGAATGAGATAAAAAACCTTTAGCATAATGGAGTGTTTCACATCTATTAGGATATATATACTATTTACATTTCATTATGTATTTTATCTAGTTTACAGGTATGGACTGTCCTTCAAAATATTCTTACTATATGCCTTTTATAATTCATTTATAGGCCTGCTTTTGAGTAAGATTAATATATTTTTGCTAAACACTAGTATTCTGAAACAATGAATAATGAAAAAAAATATTCAGTAGCATTTCAACACTTTTAAAGGTAATATAATTTTTATTATTATTTGTTTTCATTAGCTTTTCTGTGACTGGAGAAGGAAATTGTTCTGTGTTCATATGAAAGCTCACATAAAAAATCTGTTGTCAGGGTAAACTTAATTACAAACCAGAAAATGTTTTGGGACTGTTCCTTCAGGTGAAAAAGATATATCATCCAATAACCTGAATGAAAAACTACAGAAAAAAATAAAACTACAATATTAAAACTCAAAGTCTTAGAATTAAAGTCACAGTCTCCAAATATTCCATGAGAGAAGCTTCTTCCCATAGAAATCGAAATAACTATAAATTATAATGGCAATCCCTTTGGTTTATGGAAACTTTTATGGAACCTTTCAACTAATGTGGTGAGCCTGTAGTCAGCCACCTTTTCAAAACATGATCTGGAGAAGAGAAACTGGTGCCCAAGAACCACTCTTCACACCATCTACCAAGATATAAATAGTATTGAAAAGATTGTCTCATTAGAAAACCTGTCAGAGGGAGGCCTTCTTTTGAATTAGGTATGTATGCAATTAAAAAAGCATACATACTCTTCCTCACACCTTCTCTTCTAGCCTTGATTCAATGCTCTGCCAACACAAAGAGCTCCAGGAAGAGTCTTCTCTGTCCTGTGAATCTTACTGCTAGGTTAGGGACAATAGGGCAGGACAGAGCAATATAGACACAGGGATTTTGGGGTCCATGACATTAGAAAGCAATTCAGCAGAGGCTCACAGCGTCCAGGGGTCCCAGGGGTACCAGATGCACAGATAACTTGTCCTGTTGCAATGTAACCAGGCAGGGCTGCTGCCTCAGCAGTTTCCATCTATTTGTTCTACGGACAGAACAGAGACCTCTTCCCAGACAGCCGCCAGACAACAAGGAGAGAAAAACTACTGCAGACACAAATGAAAAAGAAAATGAATAAGTAGAGGGTCCGTGTGTTTTTTTTTTTTTCCAGAGCACTCACTTTCAAAATTCCTCACTAAATATGTTCTTTTTAGAAGGCGTTTTTGTACCAAAATAGAATGCATTACCCAGTGAGTCTCCATGGTAACTTTGTTTCTTATTAAATGGAAGAGAAAAAAAACCTAATTAACTCATACGACCTTGTATTTGTTAAAGTATTCTGCTATACTTTTAGTGACTGTGTCTGCTGTATACTGAAAGACACTATTTTCCTTTGGCTGTTTTTCTTTTTAAAGAGCTACAGGTTTTTCCTATTAAATGTAGATCATTGTGCAAACAGCAAATGGTATATCAAGGGAGAAAATGATGCCTCTTGCCTCTTGATGTTTTTCTTAACTTTCAGATGTAGTGCTACTTTACCTTGGTGTTGCAGAAACAGACATTATGCTCCTCTTTCTTTTCATAAAAACCTAAATGATAGGCTTCCAACAATCATATCTGGTGCTATTCAAGTGCAGTCCTTTAGACAATTAGTTTAACCCCTTTGCCCAGGGAAATAAACTAAAATAAATAGCTTTATCCAAGCCTTTCAAAAGCATTCTAGAGTAAAAATGATGAAAAGGAAATAAAATAAAATAAAATAAAATAAAATAAAATAAAATAAAATAAAATAAAATAAAATAATAAGATAAAATAAGGAATTTTCCAAAGGAAAAAGGGCAAGAAAATCTATGGGCTTTGTGACAATTCACACTGTGGCCTCTTTACTTTTGTCATAGTCATAAGAAAAGTATCCACTGTACTTGTACATTAACACAACACTGGGAAATACTATGGAGGCAGAATACCAAAACCAATATATTTTTAAAAAATCCAAATAATCTTCAAAGATCTACTTCTATGAATTTTAGTGTATAAAAAGAAAAGAAAATCATTTGAGAATGAACCTTGAGTTTAATTTTTTAAATTTTCCACACACAGAGTGAATGGTTATGTAAGCCTGTGCCCTGGCTATCCCAGTGCAGTTAAAAGATTTTAAAGAAGGGCTTCAAGCAAAGTTGGAGTTGGTGATCTCAAAGAGGTTTTCCAACCTTATCAATCCTATGATTCTATGAAAGCTGCTATATGGCCCTTGGGAATGCTCAGCCCAGTCTTGATAAGGAAAAGTATCATTACCAGTGAGGCTGTGGGGAAGGAAGAGGAGGGCTTTCAAACTAAGGACACCCCAAAGGAGTTATTCAAAATACAGGCATATATGAGAATGCCCCCTCTCACCACAGGCATCCAAGGAACTACTTGCTATTTCCTGGAGGCCCGTTCCTAAGCCAGCAATGGCAAACAACAGGTAGCAGAATGATGGCCATCCAGGGCACGATGCTAAACTTCACCTGCTGGGATGCAAGCCTGGCATGTAGTTGCAGAAGAGCTCTTGTGGATCACCTGGAACAGGGCCACCATGATTCCTCAGTCCTCAACACAATCTAAGTCACAGCTCCTCTGTGCACCTGGGTGAAGTTATACCAGTGCTGCCATGCAACTCTTGTTTTTCAGAAAGCGGTGTGTTCCACTTCCTTGCCTTTCTTTAAATAACCCGCTGCAGCTGGTATTTAATCTGTGTGTTTTGTCTGAAGGGGCACTGAGGGATTCCTGGTGACTCATGTAAATAAAGATATTTGAAATGTCAATGCTCTGAGACAGTGTTTGGTCTAATTGAAGCTGGCTCAAGTAAAAGAAGCAGACCTAGGAAGAAAATGTTTTGAGGCGTTGATTCCAAGTAGTGCACAATGTTCTCTTTACAAATGTAAACCTCTTCTTATCCATTACATCTGGGTATTTTTCTTAGGTATGCTGGCTCCAGAAGGCAGCTGTTCTTTATATATAGCTGCTTTGTATATTCATTTATGCTTCCAAATGGCACAGTGCCCTTAGACACGGACAATTTTTTTGAGTTTGCCCTTTTTCACTGGCCTGTTTATCTGTAGTTTTACAGTTGATCTGCAATGAACAGAAAAAACAGTTTCCACAGTTAATACGAGTCAGTTCTCTTGCTACGGTATCATCTGGGATTAGGTAGATCATGCCCTGAGAAGAACATGTTTATGGTTAAAGGTAAATTTTAGTATATGCAGGTTGACGGAGAAGATGTCTGGATTACTTTGCACTGTGTTCTGGTCAGAGTCCAATGGTTCACAAACAAATGTAATTTCTACTAACAAACATTTGACAGATGAGAAGGAGCTGAGAAATTTGCCATGGTTCAGTCAAGGCTGTTAAGACATTTTTATGGCAAGAAAGAAATGACGGGACATGGAGAACGATGTAGGAGAAATTTTGTTTGAAGTCTGGAGAGGAAATTTAATAAGAATAGAAAAGATCTTTAGAAGAGGCCAAGCAAAGGCTGGTGAAGGTGTTAAGGGCTATGGTGATGTGTAAATGCAGGTGACACAAACAGGGGCTAAGCTTACAGAATTGACAGTGTCTGCTCCATGGTACAATGTTTAGTCCCTGGTGTAGGGTGGCTGGATTGTCACATGGCCCCTCTACATTATACTGACAGCTGCCACCCTGCAAAGTTTTGGACTTCTTGCTCATACAGCAGAATAATACTTTTTCGATGAATTTTTTAGTTTCAAGTGTCTCAAGTAGTTTGAAGGCTGCATTTCATAGCTGCTGATTTATGTAATGATACTGAGATTTTGTTGCACAGCCTGGAGCGTGGCATGACAACAGGAATACTGTTGCATGGAGGCTTTTGGAAGTGCACAAGAAAGAAGATTTTGGAGAGGTACTCACAGAATGATAGGGGGAAAATCTGGTGCATTCTCGCCATCACTGCATTTTGATAGCCATCACTCATCAAGAACATGCCCAGGTGTTGCTTTAGAGAAAACTAGTCCCAGGAATAAACAAACATCTGTGCAACCACGGGACCAGCGCACTGCAGTGCAGGACTGGTGTGGATGCTGAGGCAAAATGGAAGGCAGCTCCCTCATGGGGGAAGGAAAGCAGGATTAAACAAGCATATGAACTAAAGACAAACTAGGTTATGTCATAAGATCTGGAATGGCCTTGCCGAAGCTAACCCAAGTCCTGAAGGATAACGGGTATTCCAAAAGACTCCCTATATAATATGCAACACAGAGATAGCTGTCAAGGCCAAAAGGTACTATATGAGCCTGAAAAGTGTGAGGAAGATCAGGCTTAAACTTCTCTATTGGCATGTCCTTTGGGAAAAATCTAGCTGAAGGTAGCATGGATAAAGGATTGGAAAGCACTTCCCCATGGGACTCTACAGTCTGCTTTTTGTTGTCCATGCTGGGCACACAGCTTGTCCCAAACTCAACAGCAACAAGGAATTATAGCTGCTGGCCTTTAGAAGTGTGTGAAGTGTCATAGCCATGTGCAAGACAGCAGTAGCTCAGAGAAATGTATGAAGAATCACTGGCACACTGCTCAAGATATGTGACATGGTTGCTGGATTTTGTGAGCTGTGATTTTAGACAGAGCCTTAGCTCTTTAGACAGAGCCTCAGCAGTGCAGGATGCAGAACAAGGCGCTGAGCATCTCTTGCAGTGGATCTGGATAGGAAGCCACCCTCCCTAAAAAATCATCCTTAGAAAATCCATAACTGTAGCTGCCACAGAACCTGGTCACTTGCAGCTCCACAAGTCTTGTTTGACCTCCAGTTTTGTGACAGCCCTGCAGTTTCAGAGTTCCCTCATTCCAACTGCAGTTTCAGAGTTCCCTCATTCCAAATGCTGTGCATGAGAACATTCAAAATGTCACATCAGTCATTGAAGAACTGAACATAGCACGAGCATTATAAATCTCTGATTGTCTACTGCTCAGTGTAATTTCTGGTACTAACAAAGTAGCAGAGGAGATGCCTGACACAGCAGTACATAGGGAAAGGTTCACCAGCTGCAGTGGCAAGAACCACCCTGAATTTCAGTGGGTGAAAGAAGGAGCTGGAAAGCTAGCAAGGAACTGAAATAACTTCCCACTTATATGTCATCAGTTAAAAGTCTCATTTCCAGTAAGCTCCACCAATTTGAGAAACATGGTATTCGAGCATTCTTTCCCTCCAGTGTTGTCTACAGTTCTTGGAAAATCTGCACAACTCCTTTGCCTTTCTGCACTAACCCATTCTGTATTCATTTAAAATGGTAAATACAGAATATGATTCAGATTAGGCATGGTTCTATGAAAGGTGATGTTACAATAATTGTTCCTGTAATAGTATTTTATACTGTTACAATTATTTGTTTGGTTGGGTTTTTTTACAATAGAAGTAGTACATATATTTTCTGTGCAAAATGGTTAATAATTCCACCAACAGTAAATGATCTCATATTTAAGAGCAATATAACGAAAAAATAGATTATTGAAAGAACTGTAGTATGGTGTCTAACAACCTCATCCTAGTAGATTTCAGTTTTTGCAAATCTTTTTTATCTCCTCCAAGCTACTCCAGGTACCTCAAGGCTAGAAAGGAACTCTTGGGTCATCAGCTTCCACAGGATCATCTCCTATTATGTATGGATCAATTAACCTTTTTCTAGGACTGAGAAGCTGGAAAAATCTGGAAGGTATTCTCTCTTAAGCTTCCAACCAACCTCTTCAGCACTTCACTGAGCTGTTTGAAAATAATCTAACCCGCAGTTAATGTATCTGTGGTTCATTCATACCTATGCCAAAGTGGTTCTTTAGCATAAATAGATCTGAATCGTTCTTGTTCTTCTCTGCTTTAGATATTTATAGACAGCAAAGACACCCCCACTCAGCTTTGCTCCTGCTTGTCTAAGCAAGCCACACATCTCTATCTCAGCTAATAAAATGTGTTGTGCATTCTCTAGAACAGTCTGGTTAAACTTCACTGAGTTTAGCTTATCTGAGTTCATGAACACAGGTAACAAAAAGTGTATGATTTAGCTGCTAGGACCTCCACAGAAGTATACTATTCTTTTTTTTTTTTTTTTTCTCTCTCTGTAGGAAGGGATGCACTCTAGATTTAAAGTTACATTTTTCAATCTCCTCATATTGGTGGACATATCTCTTGTGTGTCATTCTCCCCTGAAATCCACCTGCAGTTTCCAAGTATAAACTCCAAGTTTAGAGATAATTCCTCAGAGCTGTCTCTGCCTACATGGCACTGCACCTTGTACTATTGATCTACCATTCACTGTTCCGCTTTAGTCTTCATGGCCATTCAGTTTGGCTGCATTATATTCTGATCTTGCTCTATATAACTAATTTCTGACTTCAGCTCACCATCAAATTTATATATACCGTGGGTTTTTGCATCATTATTTTCTTTTTGTCTTGAAAGTGTTCCTAAGAGCTAATAGCGTTTTTCAGCCTTAACTTTTTGTTTTTATCAGTGTTGATCAGATTCTCTGTTACTTTTTTACAACAGGTGTCATTTTGCCATGCATGCACTCTTTGTTATTTAATAAAAAAATTTGAGGACTAAGTTATCACTTACCAAGACGGGATCTGCATTTTACGTAAAATGTAAAAAATACAATGTACATCTAATCTGGAGGCTAAGTAAGAAGTTATCAAGTGCCTGGAGAATATTCCCTCTGTTATGCACTTTTGTTAATAAATCTCTCTTCGATCAGAAACAATTGATACTTCTCTATAAATATATATGTAGAAACAAATAAAGTCTCTGAGAATGTTTCCCCTTAAGCTGAATATTCCAAGAAGTATTATTGAACAAGGCACAGAAGAAAGACAGAGGATTTATGATATGTGTAAATGTGTTAGAAGCTGATGTGAATTCATTTAACCTGAGGCCTCTAACGATAATGTAGTTGAAATAATTTTAATTATTATCATCCTTATTGGAGACAGTAAAATACTTTTTTCATTAAAATCTGTGGCTGGCTAAATGAACTAACTCAGGCATCGTAAAAAAATGGCATTAGAAAGAAATATGCTGTACATTATAAGGGGATACAACATAAGATTCTATTTACATCTTTTTTTCAGGGTCAAATCCTCCTATGCATCACCTTTTTATGTGTCTCAGGATCGGCAGAGTTTGTAGAGTATGCAGTAGGCATGTAACGCTTTTGGGTACACTTGAAAAGAAAGATGGTGGTACACACAATTTTCAGGGCAGGCACTCCTGTTTTTTTTTTTTACTTACCTGACTTTGCCATCAGAGCAATCATTTGTTCTGGCTGCTCTTTGAACTTGTGCTCTCCTGTACAATGCAAGTGCCTGAAAGCTTTTTATGTCCTTTGATCGTGGTTTTGTTGCCTTTTACTGAAACTTTGGTGTGGGTTGGCTGCTCCTTGGGGGCCGGGAGTGGACGGCCACCCCCAGGGGCACCCCAAGGGGCACCAGTCACCTGTCCAGCAAGTGCCAGGCAGCTGTAGCAGCAGGCAGGTCTGGGGTCAAGTCCAGAGCTCTGCCTCTGGGTCAGAGTCCAGATCTGGTCCAGCAGGTATGTGCAAGGTGCAAGCATGGCTGTGACTGGGGAGTGGCTCTGGCAGTACCTGGGAGCAAGCCTCATCTCAAACCAACTCCCGGGCTAGGAGGAGGATTCCTCACTGGGGTATCCTAGCAGACCTGTTCAGGAGAAGTCTCCACTGAGGCTTCTTAGCAGAGATTTTGCCAACAGGTCTCTCCAAGGCCGGGCACCTGCACGCTATCTAAGTCGGCCCTAAGCCCAAGCCGTCAAATCCCCAGCAGTGGGACAATGTGCTCAGACACCTCACATTCAGTATCACTGTATATATTGACTATCATGGGGGAAATGATATTGTTGAGCATAAAAAAGTGCCCCCAGATGGCAAATAAACCAGAGGTACAGTTATTTTATTCACTGAAATTAGTTGAATGTGACTGCCGTCTGTCACTGAGGCTAAGTGGATTAATTGGTTCCTGACCAGCTAGTCTTCTCTCTCAGAGGGGCTCAAAGAAAAAACGATGGAAATGTTTTCAATTTAGCTACCAGCAAACCTTGATATTTAATTATTTCCTTTAAATTTCTGAGACATTTCTTAGGTTTGTAATAATGTGAGTACCTTAATGTTAACTTTGGTCTTGTGGTTCTAGGATTTTCTCAAATGACAGATAACAACAGAGGGGAAGGCAGACTGATGTGATAAATTGAAGAGAATTACTAAAAGTGCCACAGTTCACCACAAATAAAACAAACAGGAGGCCAAGATAAAAAGAGAGAAACACTCTTACCTTTCCTCAGCTTTCTTCTATAAGAAGAAGCTATTTATTAAATGGTGTTGAGTCTAGAAGCGGGTTGGAACTACAAGCAAGGAAGCTGCCCCTGGCCTTTTCATTCCTGCTGTTTTGAGAGTAAAAGAACTTAGTCTTTACTGTTCATAAATAAACAGGACAGCAACAAAGGTACCTGGCTTCATCTATTCCTCCTTATAATAGTATTAAGCTTCAGGACCCTGAATTTTGGGTAAATGCTGGGGTCAACAGAGGCAGCAACTTTTATGCGTGCTGCCTTGGTATCTGCTGGCATTATTGATAACATCTTTCATGCACTGTATTGAAAGAAATGTAACTGCTTCAAGTCAAAGAACATTTGATGATCCAACTTGCTCTGCCTCACTGCTGCTTAAGTTTAAGCCGAGACTTCTACAAAAAACCCCAATTTTTTTAAAACACTCGTCCAGTCTTTAAATATTTGCCTTCCCAGGAAGACAGAATTTCTTGGTGAGGACTCCAATCAAAAGTGTAAGTATAAGCTCAAGTATACTTTTTTCACAAATTAAAACTCCTCCCAAAGGTTCAGGAGGAAAAATATCAATGTAAAAGTATTTAAATGACAGAACCACAAAGTCACATATTAATATGTACTTAGAATTAGAAAAAAAAAGGCAAACGTTTTCCCCACTGCTAGACAGCTAAAGAGTACAATGTTTTAAAAAGCAATGGAATCTGTCTTCTACAAGCATAAAAAGGACCAACATACACTCATGAAAAAAACTACAGCAATTTTTATAAAAAGTACAGGAAGACCTTTAAATGGAAGACCCTTTGGATGATTCCTATCAGACAGGTATTAATTTTCTATTGATATTCTTATTGATAAATAACTAAATTAAATGCTACATGGAATATACTTTCCTATGAGATGTGTATTTTGACCATGCTATATCTTTGTTATTGTCTTTCACTCACCTAACTTTATCTATTTTGATAAACTGAGAGAGCTACTGAATACTAAGACTTCAGTAGCTTATATGAAAAAGTTTCTATATTTCCCTAGTTGTCTGGAGGGGACTCAACATCTCTGGATAGCATTTCTGCTCACTAACCTTTCCTTCTTACCTTTTTTTTTTTCCTAATTTGGTTAATTTATGGATTGCCTACCTGGGTGATAGTGAGTCAAATTTTGAATAACTATCTAGACACGAGCTAAGCAAATAAAGTGTCAGGAATTATGCTGCCAAATGAATGGCTTTGGTGAAATCTATCATATTGCAGATGTTCGTATATATCTTGCTTACCATGTGTTTGGTAAGATCTCTTTCATCACCTTCACTAGTATTAATATGAAGTACATGCATTAAGAGGAAAATCCTTGTCTTATTCAAGCTTTAATTAATTGAAATTGTAATTGAAAAGTACTTAGTCTTTAAATGTAAAATTCCTGTTTCTAAAACATTGTTATTATTGTTTGGAGGAAGAAAAAGGACTTATGATGTGCTTGTTTTACAATTGGACTCTTTTTCTAGTATGTATTTCTGTGAGAAACTTTTGTTTTCCTTGAATTCTTTTTCTGTTCTCAAAAGTGTATGATAATCTCACTTGGCTCTCCTACTGCTACTGTTTTCAAGTGGCTGCAGTTATAAGTAGCCAACCTGCTGAGACATAGTTTATTTAATACCTGAAGCTGTCTCAGGGACCAGACTTTCCTGCAGAATACAAACAATGGGCAAATGGATCCGGAAAAAATAAGGTTCTATTCAAACCTTCAGCAGAGGAGAAAGAGTGTTGGGGGATTTTTATGTACAGCAAATAGTAATCACTGAAAGTGGGTCCAGACTTTGTGTAAACTTGGCAAATTTTGAAAAGGGTTCTTCTGATTGCTCAGTACTTTTGTTAATTGGGTTCCTCACAAAATAGGATAATAGACAAGCAAATCTTGACATTTATGTTCTTTAGGAATAGGCTAACATAAGATAACATGAAAAAGAAAAATAAGAAGAAGGAATAAGCATCTTGTACCTGAAGTGTCTGACTTTTCTTTTTAAGTAGACTGCCCACAACTGTGAACATTTGAAAAATTTTGCCTCCACTTTGAGATCAGCTGTCTTGCTCACTTGGAGTTCCAGAGCCCCTCTTCCTCAGGATCCTTCTTATTAATTACCTATTCTTTGACAATTGCCTCAGCTAAGGAGGTTGATATGGAGAGATGGAATAGTCTAGCTTCCTACCTGGGCCAAATCATATTTCCAGTTAATATCAGGGCAGAAGCATCTGTACATAACTTCTTGCAATTAAAGCATGTATTTGTTAATAAGTCATTCTTTGACATGTTTGATTCCAGTGAACATTTTGTCCCATTGCAGTATGGAGATCAGAATTGCCTCTTTCAACATTTCAAAACCTCTAAATGAAACTCCAATTATCATCAGATCAATTTGAAAGTAATGATGCTTTAAAGATTTTCATTCTTTTTTTTGTTGTTGCCTTGATTACTAAACTGTCAAGATAAATTTGAACATGTATTCAAACCTTTCTCTGTATCTATGAAGCACAAAAGCTTTCAGTTTTTTAAATGAAAGCCTGGATTCCAGAGTGTCCAGGTGATTTCAGATGTGTCAACTAAAAGACAGACATTGCAAATACAGAGGCAGAGAGAAGTCAGTCTTCAATTCCATTCCCTATCTCCCTAGAGATGTCACAAACGGAATAAAAGGAAGCAAAAGAAGGTGGAAGAGCAGCTTTTCTTTCTAAATAAGAAACGAAAGTATACAGAAGGAAAAGCTGCCAACTATTAACACATTTAGGCCAAATTATGTTCTTAAAACCCATTGTCTTCACTAGTACTCCTCAGGAACTTGTATTTATGCCCGTTATGACTTTACCCTGAACTGGAATTTGCCTCTCAGGTCCAGGTCACCTAACTTTAGGCACCAAATTGAAGTTACCTTCTGTGGACTCTCTTCGTGGCTCAATAGAAAGTGATAACAGATGTTACACACGTCTGAAAAATCCTTGCAGTTGTGTATAATATATATGCAGTCTTATGGTCTCATATGTATTTTGTGGTAGTTTGGAGATGTCATTCCAATCACTTAACCTCAGGACTGTCCTCTTCAGCATGATTTCTAGACATGGCTGATTCACTGAGCTGAGGAAGCAGCACCTTTGTTCGGTCTGGGTTATGGGAGGCACACAGTGGTGAAAGGAGAAGTCGGTAAAGGCAGCCAAACACATGCAGGCTCAGGCAGTGCGACCACAGGACTAAATTCTTTAGAGTAGAAGGCCCTAGGTGGCAACTGAATGACTTCTTCCAAATTGAAACAGGTTCTTCGTTCTGATCGAATTTTGCAGATCACTGTGAGGTACTAGCATGCTACAGGAAATACAATCCATTTTCGCATATCTAGGCATGCATTCAGTAACACCAGCTTTGTACTACAGAGTGACGAAATCTTGTCAGACATAGTCCTTTACTGTTGTAGCTTCATTAAAGAAAGAGAACCCTGGAAAAGAACCAATTTAGAAACACGCTGGGAATTTCTCTGTGTCTGAAACCGTTCACAGGTTCTCATCCTTTGAAACACACGGAGCCCCTATTCAGATCTCTCAAGTCTGAGTGCCTCATGGTGTCAGAATTTCCAAACACCCTTCAATGGTGCTCGACTATCATTTGAATACTGTTTTAGTTTGTAGTTTATTATGCACATCATATGAACATATATATTTTTAATAAAAATTCTCCTTTTTTTTTATATATCAGTATCTGTTCAAAGGGAAAACATTGCCTGCTGAAGTGTGCGCAGAAACTGTCTTTGAGACTATACATAATTCAGGAAAAAAGTTTTAAAGTGGAATAATCTATAACTTGACATTATATTTCAAAATAATGTGTTGAATAAATAATGTCATTTCAGATTTCTTTAAAAATGGATCTAAAAAGCACTTAAGACTGTATGAGATTTTCAAGTTTTAAAAGCTGTATAAGTTACCATTAGTATCAAAGGTTCTTAGACCGTACCTCTGCCAGCTAGAAATATGTGCCAGGTCAAGATTTACATCACAGTGGGTTGTGCAAGTTTTTGGGGAAAAAAAAAAAAAGGAAGAATTCAAATTATTGTACAGATGAGAGAGAAATATGATGGTTATAAAATATAGACACAAGAGAATCTTCTTGAGTAAAAAAATTGAAGAAAATTGTAAAATATATTCTGAGGATTAGAGGTAATATGTGGCATACAAGGACTGGATGGGAACTGGAACAGTCCTCTGTAATATTGCTAAATTCTCTTTGGAATTGCGCAATGGAAGAAGATTTTAACTTCCCACATACAAACTGGTGAACAAAGACAATAAAAGTGAATTACATGGTCAAGGTATTTCTAGAAATGTTAGGTCAAAGATTTATTCACATAAATACTACATGAGTAAGAAATGGTGTTGGTTAAGACTAGGTTTCTAAAGCACATGAGAATATAAAGGCTGAGTTCAGACTACAATCTTGGGCTGAATAATGTATGTTGGCTTCGCTCTATGTAAATTTATGTAGGCATAAAATTAGCCTTTCATCTAAGATTTTCAGTCTCAAGGCAACAAACAAGCTTTAAAGACTTAAATGGTACAGTGTAGGATTTCTAATATGCTGCTGGTTTGGACTTTCCTTAAGTCAAAGTTGCAAAAAGTCTTCAGAGTTTGCATCTCAAGTAAAGAAGAAAGGTGAGCATTCTAGTTCTAACAGTCTCAAGTGCAGCCTCTGAAGAAGCGTGAGGAATAATCAGGAGTAGCAAAAGAGACAGAATGAGACAGCAAACACCTTACAGCTCAGGAAGGAAGCAGTTCAAACTTGCCCCAGCTCAAACTAGGTTAGGTTTTACATTCAAAGTAGAATAAACAGAGTTAATTTTTTTCAGGTTGTTTTAATGAAAAGAAGAGCACAGTGACAGTTCCAGAAACACAGCTTGATAGTGGCACCTGTACTTTTGTGTTATTATCTTTATCATGGCTAATGCTTAGTGTATTCTTGTAAAGATGATATTGAGGGAGATGGACTTCCTGTTTGATCTGGTATATTTTTTGCTGTGTTTCTAAGAGGGAAAGTGAGAGGGGAAAGCCTATACAATAACCATGTTATTGAGGTTTAAAAATATTTAGTTGTTCCTTCCTGCCATATTCCTTAGTTGTTTCAGTTAAATAAGAATCATGGTATAGATTAAGCAAGGGAAGGCAGTGGAAACAATGGACACGTGTATTAAAAAAAAAAAAAAAAATTACCTCAAGCAGAGTGGAAATCTCATGCATGAAACGCAATAAGCTCCCATTAGAAAATCACCATCCCAAAATCTGGGAAAATGGTGCAAAATCACAAATCTTGTTATAAAGTTTTAAAAGTTACTGTTGGTGTTGAGTGGTGCTTTATGACTGGGAAATTACCTATTTCAAAACAGGACAATGTGGAGCAACATCAGCTGCAGTAGACTGATTTCTGTAGCAAGCAAAGCTTTACAATAAATCTGAAGAGATATTAATATCCCTGAAATGAATGCTATAAGAACATAACATGTTACGCAGGCTAGTTAACATCAGAATAACACAATATCTCTCCTAGCAAAAAAAAAAAATTACTTTTTTAGACAAGGAACTAATGTATCTGACATTCACTAAAGTGCTATGGTGGCATTTGAGACAGTAATACCAGAGAAGAGAGAGAGAGAAAAGTTTAAAGAAGATAAGGATGGGAAGACTGGTTGTGTCAAAAGAGGAATCATGAATCTAGGGAATTATCCCCACCAGTGTTCCTAAAGGGTAATTTCTGTTTTTTTTCTGTCAATTTATTAATGATGCAGGCAGAAGTTATAGAATTCTACCAGTTAAACATGAGAACATAACAATTTAGATATTAAAAACCAGATAATCATAGATTTTCAATAAGTACATGCAGTCTGAAAAGTCAAAAGAAGCTTGTAAATATAAATGTAGTGAAGTTCTGCACAGCTGTTTATTAAAAACAAGGAAGACGATTGATTTAAGTCAGAGAGGTGAATTTTCAAAGACCTACTACATAAATTGATTGTCTGTGATAGCAAACTGTTGTCCTTGGCGACTGGAGTTCCCTCCTAGCCTCATGTTCCAAGGCTAAAAGCTAAAAATCAATACATGTCTTAGGAGCATCATGATAGTCACGTGCTCACTCAAAGAATCTTTCAAACCAGTAGAAGCTTCATAATGTTAAAAGCCACCAGAAATCCTCCCAAAGGTTGCAAATTGCCTTACTTTTAAGGCAATTTTTTGTAATTAATTGCCAGGAGCTGCCATCCCTTGGAGTGAAATCCCCCTGAGAGACCCTGGCTGCAGGCAGCTGCCCTGCCTCTCTCTCTAACACACAGAACTGAACCTTAGCCAATATAAATCCCTGTGAAGTATCCTTAAAGTTCAAGTGTTAACTTGAACAATTACTAATGAACAATTGCATTGGTGGCTGCTCTACCAGAGTAGCCATTGGTATGGAAGTATATGTCTAAAATGAAGTTTATCTAAAATAATTGGTTTTTATTTTTTGGTCTAGGCTAGTCAGTTAGCTTCTTCCATGGCTAGTAAAAGATGTGTGCCTTAGCCTGAGACAGTTGTCAGAGACGGGTGAGATAAATTGCATTCTGTAAACTGCATTCTGTAAAGGCTTGTCCTAGCCTGCCTGCTGTTTAGACAGTCTTGATGTCCAAGCTGCCAAACCTACAGGTCATTAATGCTGGATGGAATGGAAAACACATTCTGGGGGTTATTCACAAAGATTCACTGTAGGTGAAGGAGACCAAGCTTTATATGCTCCCTTCAGAGTCAGGGCACCAGTTGCAGTAGGGGATGAGGGAGTGCAGGTTCCTAACTTCAGCCCCAGATAGTTGCTCATTTCTAGTACATCAATCTGTGCTACTTGACCATCAGGACTGCATCCCACCCCACTTGATACAAGTGGAAATTGGCAGCTAAAGTACAGCTGTTAGCATTTATTTCTTTCCAAAATGCTTTTGCTCCAACATATTTAACTTGGGAGAAAAATAAAAGTTTGTCAGGAGGCAGGAAGGGCAGAAAGCTTTTTAAGAGAAGCTGTGAGCCAAGAATCACAGGCAGGCAAGGCAAATCCCCAGCAGTGAGGCCATCCCACTTCCCACAGTCGTGAGCAGGGCAGCTGGGGGGTAGCCAAGGGCAGCCCCAGCCCAGGGCATTGGGCACCTCCCTGGGAATGAAGATGGACCATGGCTGGGCCAGGGTGTCAGCTCATGGGTCAGGGTCTGAATCCATGGGACTGCAGGCAGACAGCTGTGATGCAGTGTCCCTCTGCTAGGGACAACAGACCAGAGTCTCCCAGTAAAGCAGCTCCAAGAGCTCCAAGATAGGGAAGCACAACTTGGTGGGGAAGTCTAAAAAACCTGGCCATGCTAGGCACTCGAATATGATCTTCAATTCCCTGATCAAAATGAGAAATAGTCTAATTTGATGTTCCTAATAATTACAAAATACATGGCAATTTTTTAAAAACAGCATATTCCTTTTCATTTTAGGGGTCAAAAGGTAACCCTTTTGTGCACCATGGGTAAAGGTGCACCAAATATAAGTCATAGACCTGGTACATTTTGATTCTTCCCTGCTCTACAAGAAAGGGAGCTGTGTTTCTCCAGATGCAAATGTGAAATATCATTCATGGTCTGATAATGGTGTTGAAGTCAGAGCTTTTACAAAATTAGGAATGGTTTTCATTATTTGCCATGGGGATAGTATTCCTCTGCTTTTCTAGTTTTCAAAAGTAATTGGATTATTTGGCTTTAAACTTTAAAAAACTAAATTACTGTGGAACAGTAAAGCTACCTGAAAAACCTGGTGGATGATAACTCCTGAAAGTTGTTAATGACTGAAATTAGACAGCGTGGATAGAAACTTGCACAGCAGCAACAAGGGTTTTCAGTCTCACTTGTTCTATAACTGCAGCATTATTCTCCAGATGATTGACCAGCACACTTACACAAATCATGGGCATACACCTATATTAGCATATTCTTTTTCTACCTAATCGATTCACTGTTTTCCTGCTGTGTGCAATGTTTGTTCCCCATCAGAAGTGTCAGGAGATGGCTCCCTTTCCTGGAACGCTCTGGCTGTTCTTTAGGTTGAAACAAAGATGAAGTTCTGCCTGGAAATGGTCCTAGTTTTGAGGAGATCCCAAATAGCTTGCTAAGCAGCTTTCCATAATACAGCTAAATATTTGTCCAAGTATAATTAACCCCTCTACAAACACCATCCTTTGTATTTTTTATAAAAAGAAACATTACAGGCTTTCTGTACCTGTCATAAAGGAGCAGAAGTAGCACATTCCCAACATTTTTCCTTAACAGATCTCCTTGGAGATTACCACACACTATCTTATAGCAGTTTAAATGCACTGAACCCCATAATCCATGCTTTCCTGTGCATGATGCTTTGTTAGGTAACAGTAGATTTGGTGCACAGCACTCAGTGAAAAACTATATTTGGGGTTCTGTGTGCTGAACTGTACATCGGGGTATTTTTAAGCTTGCATTAAGACATTGAGCTGTAGTTTAAATTTTCTTGCTCAGGAGAGGCCTCATGAGGGTCAAGGATTGAGCTATGAGCTTAAGGTGGGGTGGTTGTTTGAAAAATTTTGATGTAGCTGTAGCCTTCTTTGAAGATTTTCATTCATATCCTACAAAGATTCTCCATGTTTTACCCTTTATGGTAGCTCTTTTATAGGGAGAGACTCATCAGTCTTAGTCTTAGTCTTTTTTTTTAATGATAAAAAGAGATACCAGAGTTGAGTTAGAAATTTGATAAAGAAACTGAGGTTTCAGTTAAAACATATTTTCCAAATATTCCAATTTGTTATGTGATGTAAGCTGCGAAAGCAAGAGAATATTTTCATATCCTGTTTTGAGTAACAGAGGAAATTGAGAAATTGACGAACGGAAATGCTTTAGGTCGACTCACAGTTTTCCTTTCTAAATACAACTATTCAATTAAAGTGTTCCTCATTATATTTTCTTTCACTAAATGCTATTTTATTTTTATGTGAGTTGATACAAATTTTAAATTTGTTTTATTAATGGAAATATACATCTGCTGTCAAACTGGTCGGCACTATTTTTTATTTTACTCATGCAATTCTTTGGACTTGGATTTCCTCTTGACAAAGAAATGAGGTTTGGAGCTAAAGACTTCTGGCAAGGCTTCCTCATTGATTTAAAACACTGAATTGGATTTCTAGTTCTGGCTCACACTGAGGCTAAGTCAGTTTTGCAGTGGTTTGCAGGTACCTGGCATTGTAGCAGGAATGAAAAAATGATAGCAATTCCGAAGAAGAACCTGGGTTTCTCAGTTCATCACCAGCTCTTAGAGCCTCCAAAAGGTGGAACAACACATTTCTCCACATCTCTCCACAGCAGCCTCTGCTTGTCTCTTTCATTTACATATTTTGACGTTTTGTTCTGACTCTGTTGTCGCAATGTCATAAATCGATTCTTGTTAACTCGTTGAGGGTTTCAGGCTCCAATGAGGGAATAAAATCATGGACTTTTTATGTATTTGGTCAAAGACAGTTAAGTTAAAAAGAGTTTAAATGTAATAAAATTACTTAAGTTTGCAATTATTATAGAACCCAAGGGGTTATTTAGCAAAGTGCAGCTAATGAACGTGACATAAAAGCAATCCATAATCTGCAGCATTGTGGACAGGAAAAAAAAAAAAATCCAGATTCCTGACCAGAAATTGTTTCAAGCCTCACTGCTGTTCATTTCAACATGCAGCACTATCCTGGAACTAATCCAATAAAAACTCTGAGAGTTCACCTTCATCCTCCTTTACCCTCAAGGATTTCTCTTTTGGCAGAATCTACTGTGTTCACACTCTGTTTTGCCACAGTTGTTCCCTTCATTCAGATCCTTTCTAAACTGGAAAGTGTTTCTCCTTCAGAACTGCAAAATACTTGTAGTTAAAATTCCACTCAGACATGCTGATTGAAAACAGCTTATTTCACTGATGTTTACCTTGCAGTACTCAACCTTCAGTTTTTTGTTTACATTAGAGAATTACTCTGGGTTTATTCTACCTTCTAATTGTGTGCACTCTGGGGAGACCCACTTTGCAGAAGCCATGAGTCTTGGTTGCACATTCCACTCTCTTCCTGTATCACAGACAAGTCCCCCTGCACCCGTGGCACAAGCTTACTTAAAGGACTGAGAAACTTGCTCTCCTCCCCAGGATGATTCTATATCATCAAGCTTTCACAGTCTAAGGCTGTATTAGCTTTATTCCATTTCCTCCTGTCACATTACAGTAATTCCTGCTGAGAAAATCCCCATGGCACATTCTGGGGTCCAGAGCTAGGTCCTCCAGGGAGAAAGAAATTTTATTCCACGGTATCTCTAAAGACACTGCTGAGCAATCCCAACTCCAGGCTAGTTACACTCACAGTGTTGAAAAGAAAGGAAGGGAAATGCAGAGCCTTCCTGCCGAGACGACTGGATAAACATTGGAGAAAGATTTAGGTAGATTCTTAGAAATTGTGAAAACTTCTGGAACGGAAGTACTATTTCCTTCCTTCCTTCCTTCCTTCCTTCCTTCCTTCCTTCCTTCCGTCCTTCCTTCCTTCCTTCCTTCCTTCCTTCCCTTAAAGTAAACAAGGTAAAAAATGTGAAAAAGTTAAAAATCCCACAGAAGTTAAACAAATGGTCTTGGTGGGATGACAGGAAGCCAGCAGAGGCAGATGGCCAATACTTTGGGTTGATGAATTGCGTATCCTCATGTAAAGGAGAGGACAGTAAATGATGAGGAAAAAATCTCAGTAAATGAGTTCCCATTTAAATAGGGCACTGAAAAATAAAATTTTGTGTGGGAATTATAAAAAGCCCAGAAATGAAGAGGAAAACTGCTTGTTTTAAACAAGCATATTGTGCTATAAATATGAAAAAAAACGTAATGGGCGGAAGATAATTAGAGACACAGTAACAAAAAAGCAGAAACTACATGGAAAATACAGCATAGAATGTAGTGTATTTGATAACATATCTTATGGAAATAGTCTAATCAAATAAACAATTTCAGTATTTCAGGAAACATTGAAACCTTGTTGGATGTTTGAAATTTCCATTCTAGATAGGAAACATCCAGTAATATACAACTAGGATGACAATGATTTTATGTGACCTGCTCAAAGCAATCGTCAAACCAAAAGGCCAAGAAACAGAAGAATATCAGGGGAGGTTTGCCCATGCTCTTGTTGCAAGGGTACATGTCACAATGGGGGTAGATGCTGAGACTAAATTTTTAGATGTGACTGGCTGATCTGTAGAGCAACTAGTCAGGGTGTGTAGGAAGGGATGCAACTTGCAGCTTGCCCTTGTGCAGTACATATTTTTTTACTAAAAAGCTCTTTACACAGTACTTAGGTACAGGATTTTTGTAGTCCTGGTGAGCTCCCTGTCACCCAGTCTTCTACCTTACTATTTAATGTCCAAGAGGAGACCACGTAAGCATGGCAGGATGTTGCTTCTTGTTTAAAAAGAAGATAGAGGGGAGACCGACAGGGTTAAATGTATTTACATGATGTGCAAAATGTGCTAAATAGACAACATATAGGATAGTCATAGATAATTCATATTACTTAAGATGTTAGAAAGACCCAGAAAGCACTCAAGACAGAAATAAGATGACATCCTAAAAGTCTTCTGATAACAAAAGATAACAGACTACACAATTTCCTTTGTCAAGAACTCACCAAGTACTGTTACAGAAATAACCCACATGAATTAAAAGGAACATTCTAACGTGGTTAAATACAGGAAGCCAGAGCAGTAATAAATGCTTTTCACAGTACACGGAAAAACTGAGCTACCATTCTCCATTGGAAATAGAGATCCCCACTGCAACTGTTCAGTATATTCACAGATGATCTGTTAACAAGAGAAAATAATTAGGTGACAGTTTGCAGATACTAGTGAGTTTTAAAAACACATGTCAAGAGGAGAATTGACTAACAAAGGTTGCAGAAAAGGCTAAAGCTAGTGAATCACAGTGTAATAAAATGGTGAATAAAATCCAATAAAAATAAGCAAAAAGTGATCCTCCTATCTCAATGCTTAGCAACATTGAAAAAGAAATAGAATGTTATTAGGATAAGACTGGGGGGAAAGTAGAAAATAGAAACATAGCAATCCTGCTGTGTAGGCTTATTGTGTTCAGTACTTTCCATTCCACTTGTAGTTCTACTCTTCTCAGAGATGATTTGGTAGAAATGGAAAATACATCAGTTACAAATTGTGTCCCTTGGGGCCCGTATTGTGACAGGTATTATTTAACATCTTCATCAGAGACATGGATGGTGGGATTAAATGTACTCTCAGCCAGTTTTCAGAGGACACCAAGCTGAGTGGTGTTGCTGGCAGGTACTCTGGAGAACAGGATACCATTCAGAGGGATGAAATTCAACAGGGCCAAGAGCAATGTCCTACACTTGGGTTGGGGCAATCCTAAATATGGATATAGGCTGGGCAATGAGTGAGAGCAGAAGAAATTCTTTACTGTGAGGGTGGTGTGACACTGAAAGAGGTTTCCCAAAGAAATTGTAGATACCTCGTCACTGGAAGTGTTCAAGGCTGGGGCTTTGAGCAACCTGGTCTAGTGGAAGGTGTCCCTGTCCATGGCACGGGGGGATTGAACTTGATCATCTTTAAAGGTATCTTCTGAACCAAACGATTCCATAATTCCATGACTCTATGACACATGTTAAGTGAGTAGCTAGCTATATTAAGGAAAAAAAGAAGTGAGTCAACCTAATGCACTTCCATTCATCAGCTGCTCAATTTCCTCTGTCTCTGAAAACAGGATATGAAAATATTCTCTTGCTTTTAAAACTTACATCACATCATATCACTTGATGTCAGACCTAGGAAACAGGCCAAGGCTAGTGATGTTTACTAGTACAAATGTGGCCTAGATTGGATCTGGAACGTACTGGGCTGTTTGACCTTAACTTGCACAATATAGTCTTGGTACTAACAAAAGCTTACAAGATAAAATGACAAAAAACTTTTTTTTTTTTTTTTTTTTTTGATTGAATTTTCATTTTGGAGACATCATAAAAAATACTGCTTTACACTTACATTATCCTGATATTTTCCTGGAGGTTTTTAGCAGAAAGGGATGGTAGGGGAGAGGAAAGAGGGGAAAGACCTCCTAAGTTTTCTGTGGAGAATTGGGAAAGAGCTCCATGAAAATTAATTCCTTCACATAGAGGCATTACTGTCACACAAAAGAAGAAGAAATCGGTTCAGCTGTGAGTATGTCCTTGTCCTGGAAAAGTTCTAGTCCTTGCAAGAAACTCAGGATTTACCTGTAATTCTTGGATATAATTAAATACATAAGTCAATGTGGGTTTATCTGCTGTCTTTAAGTCTTCAAGGTAAATGCTCAAAATATTAAAGTAATTTTCTCAATTTTTTTGCTAGTGCTAGTTTCTCTGTCACATTTTCCATCTGACACCAATTATGCTGTCCCAATTAGATTCTTTGCTTTATGTTTTAAAATTTTAGGAGCAACCCTGGCCTAGCCTCTTTCTGAGAGGTGGGCAGGGTAAAGAGTATTTTTCTGGAGCCATTGTCTTAATTTAGTATGAATTCACGTCTTCTATTGCACCTTTTACAGCTACACCTTTAAAATTTTGAAGTAACTCGAAGTGCGTGCAGGTTCATCCATTTTTTAGAGTAGGTGTGAAATTGACATTACATTCAATGTAATAAAATATCTTTAGTATTTTTGAAAATAAAACTCATGCAGTTACTACTCTGGTATTTATAAGTTTTTATATGGGTTTAGTTGTAAACTTGCAATAATTGAGCTCATACACAGAAAATAGAATCACAATGACCGCTTGCGCAAAGTAATAAAGAAAAAATTTGCATCGGAGATGTTCCTGAAGCCATTTTGGAACTATTTTTTTTACATACTACTTTAAATATTGTTTCCTATAGCAATTAAATAATTGAAACAAGATACAAGAAAAATATCACATACTCCACCAGAGAAAGTGCAAATACACAATGTGAAATGTCAAAAGTGCAGAGTATATATATCTTACCTCAGAAGCTATTCTAGAATCTACAAAAAGTATCAATTACTAAGACAAAAATCATAGTTATCTTGAGAGCGCTTAAAAAACCTCAAATATGTTAATGATTTGGAAATTTATCAGTGATATTTTCCCCGTTGTCTCCTACATTTATGTAAACTTTTTTTCTAAGACTAAACTAATGTTCTACAGTAAATATTCTTGATAGTTGAGAAAACCATCTGATAACAGATGCATGAACTAAGTTCTTAGATTTGTCCCTAGCCCCTTTTGTTTTTCTTTCCTTGACACCCATACAAGAGGACAGTGATTTGCTGTAAGATGATAGTAGCTAAATTCGTCTTCCATTTGTTGATCCAAAATCATTCCAGTGCTGGTCTGCAAAGGCCGCAGTAAATAAAATCACATAATCCCATTCAAACACCTAAACCCTTCATACATGCTGGCAAGTCTCTGGTATAGTGCTAGCTCTGTAACTGGCACTAGACACTGGCTTGCAGTGCTTTTGTTCTGTCTGCCATTTCAGATGAGTGAACATGTACAAATGTCAAAAGAAATAAAAGCGGGGTCACTTTGAACAGTGCTGATGTTGTCTCATACCCTTTACATTGCTTAAAGTACCTCTCATTATTTACCTTTCTCAGAGGAATATTTTTCCCGTTTAATATTTGCATTTAGAGAGCACATGACCCCTTGACAACTTCCTCCAATCCCCAATATGTGGCCGAAGCTTGTATATTCCACAATTAATCTTGATGCCAGCAGAAAGCCCATCTGATCAGTAAAAGACAAGGTAAAACCCCACAGGCCTTTTCACACTTCTGAGCTATACCAGAGAACAGCAGTGACTCGTCTGTGCCACCCTGATGAGACAGTCTGGGGGCTTAGCAGAGTAAGCTTGTAAATCCTGACTAAAACCACCAAACTCTGGTATTTGGTTAGAAGCTTACATGCCTCTGATATCTGTTTGTCATCTCATATGCCACAACTCTTTTTATGAAAAGTAAATCAGCTTTTATTGTTGTGGGGGAAGGCCTGTCCAGGTACAGTTTAGTGTCCATTTAGCCTCCATCTCTGTCCAGGTTGCCTAATCTCCATTTTAGGATCTCCCATCCCAGGAGTGTCCAACACTGCTGAACCTGGATGTCACCGTGCAGTTCAGTTGCAAGAGAACTCTATTAAACTTTCATGCTCTGGATAGCCTAATAACATATTATTAACTGTCACAGCTCTTACTGAGAGGTTCTGAGCATTTCATTTCATCTGAGACTGACGTCACTATTTTATATTCTTTTGGCTCTTGGTTTATGCCAGTAACTGTTTTAGTTTGCACATCTACTAAGGGACACTATTACTGATCCAGTTTTCACCGAAGCAATTGGTACTACTTCAGTAGGAGTTAAATCAGATCAGAAGTGAAGACCAGTAATAGACAAGGACAACATTCCATTCTTAAATTGATATTCTTTAGTTAGATGTGCTATTTCTGTACATCTTTATTGTCTCCTGTAGACTGCTACCTTTTGTTATAAGATCTAGTCTCTGATATATAGTTTAATAAATTAGTTGTTTGAGGGAATTGGAAGATATTTTATGGAAAAATTTTGAAATGCTGTTTGATCTTTATTTTTCAGTATTGATATGCTAATTCCTATAATGAAACATCATGACATCTTTATATAAATAGCACAACTCTAAAACTATTTCAAAAATTAAGAATACAGCTATATAAAATAAATGTGCCATTACAATCTCTGCGATTAAAATAAAATAGCTTTTTAAAAGTGAATGGTTATGTGTTTTGCAAATTTAGTTATCTCATTTCTCTAAGTTGTTTACTTAGAACAACTACTTTGCTTCTTGTTCTTAAGATATTTTGCTGTGCTAAAATACTGGCTTTGTTATGCTGTACAAGTCAACAAGCTGTGTATGTGTGTGTGTCTTCTGTGTTGTTATCAATTGTCACAGTTTCATCATGATTGATGTGGTTGCAAAAAATACATGAACCCCTGGATCTTCGTTTTAATGAATTACTGGAATTTCTGTGAATTAACACTTCCTAATCTTGGTTCTAAAATACAGTTTTCCGACTAGATCAATATTACATCCCCGTGGCAATTAATCATGTGCAGAATGTATCCCTTAAAGGAGAAATATAATCCTTTTATATCCAGTGGAAAATACACTCTCTGGGACAGGATTTGGAATCTGGCCAAGTTGCACAAGGTGCAGGAGGAACTGTTTGCTAGTGTTGATAAGACACTCTTCTTAGAGCTTCTTAATACGTACATGTAGGGCAGAGTTTAGAATGCCTGGATATCTTCATGCAGATTGCTGATTATTCGAATGTCCATCTTAACCAATAATTACCTTGAAATAACTAATTTTTTCCTAAAACATAAAAATATAACTAAAATCTGGTGGGTTTTTTTTTTTGTTTTCTACTTTGAAATACATGCATACATGTTTTTTGAACCTTGACTTTAACCTGCAGTTTTAAAAATTTTATTTTTCCGCCAGCAACATACTGAGTTTGAAAAGGTCCGCAGGGTAATAGAAAATGTATAGTGGTGATAAGCAGTAATTTCACAGTTAGCCGATCATGATGTTACAAGATGCAGTGCACCCTCCTAATCTTTCCTTATTCTTTCTCTTTTTATCTNTTTTTTTTTTTTTTTTTTTTTTTTTTTTTTTTTTTTTTTTTAGCAGCCTAATTAGTATTGCTTGGTAGTTTTATACAAACTAATGAACCAAAGAAATAAAAGATGTGGCAGTGAAAGTGCCTGGCCCAGATTTCCAGGTGTGGTCATGTACTTGGTGTACGCAGGGGGATAAGAGGATGTGTCCTTCCGAACTGAATCTAACACATCCCCAACACCTTACACATCAGGTCTTGATCCGCAGGGGGATCACTTGACATTCTCCCAGGGAAGTTTAAGGTAAAATGTTTTATGTCACTATTGTAATTGCCTAGGACTATGCATCCTGACAGATACCACGGGAGAGCTCAGGAGAGGTTACTTGTTACACTGCTTTAACCTTACTCTTTGCATTCGTCTGTATCTATCTCAAAGCTCAGAATGAGCTGAACTGCATCTTCATATGTCTACATTTTTTGCAAGTAAAAAAAAAGGTGTGATTTGATTTCTGAAAGCAAATTGATTAGTGCTAGGTAAAATTTCTAAATGTGGTGGCATCTTTGACAGTAAGACTCGGGGAAGGATGCCTCAGAAAAAGCCCAGTAAAGATTGACTGAAGAAGATTGAAATGAGTATGAGTGTAACAAATTTATTTATTAAGCTTTAGATCACAGCCTGATTCAAAAGGCTGGAGAAATATCCTTTCTCTTATAATAAAGGAAAATATGGCCAAGGAAGCACAGAGCACGTCAAAACCTATTGACCTTCCTTTCTAGTCTATGTGTCGCTGAACTTTCTACAAACTGCCCATCAGTTCCTTAACTTTTAAAATGAGCTTCACACAGACCTTAATAGCTAATGTTCTCAGTTCAGTGCAAAAGTGCATACCCAAACCTCCACCTGAGTAGTTTTAAGGCATCACGATTTCCTTGCTGGAGCTGATTCTTGATACTTTGATTCAAATCATCAGTATCTTTTCTTCTGGGTAGACTTTTGGTTAGTTTCACTGTTCTTAATCTTAAAAGTATACCTTTCTTTTTCTGTATCTGCTTTAGGGACACGAACCATTTATAGATATATAATCCCTCTGTGACAAGCAACTTGCATTTTACACAAAAAAGACCTGATCTTAACTACACCCTCCCATTAAGACTTTCTCTGAGTCTACAATACTGTGAGTGAAACAGAACTAATTGATTATGGTAAAGTGGATGAGTTTTAAAGCTCAAGAAGAAGTAAGTCAGAGATACCAGCACTGCCTCAAATGAGTTTTGCCTGATCTGTTGTGGTCTTGGGATGGAAAGCCCCTTCTCTGACTCAGGGCACAACCTGGGCCTGGATTTTCCCCTGATCAGCTCAGTGAGGTGTCTATCAAAATGTTCATACCCTCTACATATTAAACAAAGAAAAGTTTTCTGGTTTCAATCTCCAAAGGGACTTTTGAAACAATTTTATTCTTTAGTAAATTTTTGCAGACTGTTTTGTTTCACTCCCATTAAGTAAAAAGCCATGAAACAGATGGACTGTTCTGCAAATAACCCTCTGTATTGCATTCTGCAGGCTGCATTAGTTAGGAATTTAAATAATTTTGGAGAGTTACACTGTTCTCACTAATTGTATTTGTATTTGGACCATGTAGGAGCAGAATCTACACAGAACTTTCAGGATAAGATACATTGTGAAGTTCTGCCAGTCAGGTAACTCAGATGTTATTATTTATGTTGCATTACACACAAACAAGGTTTTAACTCAAATAGGCATGGGACTGACCTAAGATTCGAAATGGGATTCATCTAAGACAGGCATCAGGAAGGCTTGACCTGTCTATGATATGTTCTCTTTCCAGTCAATGGAAAGAAGCAGAGGGCCACTAAGAGAGGCTCATTTTCCAGTAGAGAATTTCTGGAGCAGATTGACTGATTGGCCTGTTGGGGTTGTCTATCTGCCTCTGCTTGTTATGAAAGGTAACAATCTCAGACAACCAACCTGGACATGTGGTGGGCACTCATGGCAACTGAACGTACATGTCTCATGACATTTTAGATTCTGTAGGATAACCAAAGTGTCCATGTGGATAAGACAGCTATGGCACAGCATTTTTAAGTACTGACCTGTCTAAGTTCCTTTCTGTAAAAAGTATACTTTCATATTTCAGTGAGTTTTGAAGAGGGCCTTAGCTGAGGTAAGAAGCCAGATTGATATGCATATTTGGAGATCTGTTCAAACATAACAGCCTGACACGGTGGATATGAGTAAGCAGACATCATGACTGCAGAGTCACCACTCATACCCTCTTGTCCTCGAGTTGCTAAGTTCTGTGCAAGTACAGAAAACATTGCTAAATTCATCTTACTGGCATTTGTAGAAGAAGTAGATGGAGAATGTGTCAAGTCAGAGAAAGTGTCAGCATATTTGAAGCTGATGAACCAGTGAGAAGGAAAATAACATGTAGTAAGATTTCTTCTGAAGTTACAAACTTCTCAAAATCAAAAAAAAATTGAAGTTGGGAAGTTGGAGGGTGATAAAATACCTTTAAGTGACCAGAGGTAACATGAACGGCTTTTCAATCATATTTCTGAGAGATTTTGCTTTTCCTTTTTTTATCATCATTAGTGATGGCACAGCTTCATGGTACTATTCCCAGAATTCATGTGAAATAGAAAAACTGTATTTTCTGGAAAACTAATCCTGAGTATCACAAACCAATCCAGTAAAGTAAATGCTGCTATTCAGGGGCAACTAAATGCAGAGTAAGGCTCAGTAATTGGTGACTCGAGCCTTCGTCACCTGTGTATATCAGAATAGAATTCATGCAAAAGATCATCAGATAAGAATTAAATTTTACATTCATGCTGCACAGTAAAACACAAGGTAGAGAATATCACTATTTAGCAAACAGGAACTGACAGCTGGAACCAAATCTAGAAGAGGACTGGGTTGCATAGAGAGTACAGAGTGCAATGCTTTGTGAAGGTGGGACAGACACATCTGCAGTCTGTGCCCATTTGCCTCATGGGGAGAATTTTGTACCTTGATATGGGAAACCAAAATTAACTCTCACTGCCTGTTCTGGCATGGAGTAAGGCCTGGTGTCAAGGATCAGTACAGAGCACTTCTGACATTTAGGAAGTGCTCAGTAAGTTAAATTCTTCCAGGCGGCCTTGTACTTATTGCACATGGCCAGAAAATCTATGACGTGTGAGCTATAAACGCAGTGCTTCCAAAAAAACATTGGATCTGATGTGCTACCATCCCAGAGTGCACTCCAACATTTTGTGCTGTTACACAGGTCCAGTGTTCCCCACTGAGCACTTGCACTGCTGTTGCTGGAGGGCTGTACTGTTCCTGGAGAGCAGGAGCAGCACGCTGCTGGACATCTGGAACAAACGTCAGTTTCCTGAACCACTCATAGATGAGATTTCTCGGATGCAAAAGAAGCCATGTCTGAGAATATATTCATATATATTTTAGTCTTTCTCCTAGAGTTAGTTAGAGATTGCTGGACTGTTAAGAGTTCATTTCAGAAATTCAAGGCTCAGAAAGAAAAAGCAGAAGAAAACTCTTCATTCCCCAGCTAGGAATCAGGACATTCACCCAGGCAGGAACTGTATGAGACAGGCACCAACTGTTTCAAGATATTGCAAATAGGTGTTTGGGGTTTTTTTCTCAGTCAAAAAAACTAACAGTTCCAAGGCAGATAACTGTCCTTTTTCAGATGACTTTATTTTTTCTCTCTGTTTCTGATTATAGAAATATTGATTTATTTTCCCCCAGGCAATTTTGGAACTTGAACAGGAGGGAAAGAGGATTCCTGCACTCATTCTAAGTGTCTTCTTAGGGCAGTGGGGATGGGAGACCAAGGTTTAAACTCTTCAATCTGACAAGGAAAAAAAAGACCTGTCCCACCTCCTGAGTGGGAGAAGCTCTGAATCAAGAGCTCAGAGGCTGGAAGCCACAGGGCCAAGATGCTCAGGTGGCACTTGAACATACCTTAAAATAAGTGAGCAATGTTAGCTACATGATCAGTAGAGAGGATCTCTTCAAGGACGTGCCAAGGGTAGGCATGCTGTCCTCATTGGGAATCCCACACTGGTGAGGACCAGAGACCTGAAGTGCGGGTGGCTGGGCCAAGACAGTTGCAGGGTTGTCTTCCCCCTCCTCTGATCACACTTCTTCCCAGTGTGACCTTATGATCACAAGCCTCAAGCAGAACATTTAGCTTTTCCCTGTATCCTGTCTCTGGCCTCCTTTACCATTATTCTGTCCAATCACACACCTTCCTCCCAGTCCTGTGTTCTTTCCTAGGGGTTACTTAAATGTGCCTCCTTACTGAATTGATGCCTCTTAAGCTTCCACCTCTGAGTCTTTGATACCAGGCTGGTGTCCAGATACTTGAAAGTTAGTCATTGGAGCTCCTAATTAGCAAGTGGTCAGACAGCTTCATGGCATCTATTTATAGTTATCTGTTGGTAATGTGTGATGCGCCGGGTGTTTCAAAGGGGAATAATTCTGCAGAGTAATGCCTGCAGAGCAAGCTGTCAGAAATCAAACAGAAAACATGTCCACAATGGGGTGGAGGTTTAAATATTGTAAAGTAAGATTATGTGGGATCAAAATTCTAGTTTAGAAGCTTCAGCTTTTCTGTGATTATAGCCCACACTGAAGGACTTACAGGTCTCATGGGATACACCCACTGTGGATCAAGTGGTAATAACGCAAATGTTTATGATTGCATGTAAGATGCTTCTGACACATAACATCTGGTTTATTTTCTGTATATGGGCATTCAGGTACTTTAAAACACTTAGGTTCATTTGATTAAAAATGAGTGAATCTAGAGACAGAACTTAATAGTCTTACTCTATGAAAAAGCCTTTCAGAACTTTTATACCTTAGAGTTCAGTAAAGCATCTAAAAGAAAACAAGAAACCTACCCAGTTTGCAACTGGTTTGTCTTTAGGATAGTGGTATGTTCTCCTCTGCTCCATAGTTGAATTGTTTTCTTTCAAATGGATGCATTTATCTCACAGATAAAATTTCCCTACCATTCCCTATACTCCCTTTAAACTCAGTGGAGAGATGCAGATGCCCTGAAGGGTGATTCATTCATTCCTGAAACAATTTTCCAAGATTTATGAAATTAATATCTCTGTGGAGTTGTCACTTCCTCTTCATGAATGACTATGGAGAAAATCTGTACAATTAACACAGGCTACACATCTAGCTTTTGTGTGACCCAACTTGGGTGAAACTAAACTTGCCCTATGCCTTATTCCCTTTTCCTCTTTTTACTACTTTCCCTTTTCATTTCACATCCGATGTTCTCCCTGCGTCTATTCTGCCTTCATCTTATATATAATGTGTTCCATATACTTTAAACCTATTTTAAATCAACAAGAACTGATGGCATTCAGCAAAGTTAGCCTGAAGTTGATGAAATTGACTGTGTGAGTCAATCTGAGCACAAGCAACAGTGTTTGTCAGAGAAGATTCCTTATGTATTTGCTCAGCTCAAACAAACCAGCAAGTGCAAATCAGCATCTTTTCAGGACTGATTTTATGCCTCAAACTGGTAATATTTACATGTCTCAATTTTCTCATGAAAATGACTTCTTGTACAAGAAGGTTGTCTCCCACTGTCCCTTAAATGTACAATAAAAACATGCAAACAAAAAGAACAAAATGAAAAATATTAAAAAAAAAAAGTTGCAGAGCTCAGACTGTGTGTTATCTAACAGCCACTACACTTCTTGGATTAATCAGTTTTTTTCTACTTCTTTGGCAGAAGGGAAGAAAAAGACACAAGGCAGAACAATTTCCTGTGTTTAGTCTGTTTGTATCTATATAAAAGGATCTTTTCCCCTTGTCCTTCTTGGGTGTTAGAAAGAGGTTGCCATGATGTGAGACATTTAAGTCTGCTCATCTTAGAAAAACCTTTTTGCTGTTGATTATGTTTAGCACATCACGGGGTTCCCTGCCATGGTCACTTCAGTCCAGACCACAATTACCTCTGTCGTCCTCTCTACTCACAGTAAGACCCCCCAGGCACTGAAGTGGAATATGTGCTATTGCAACTTAGGAGTTATCACGGCAGGTCATTGCTTGCGGCAGCTGAGAAAGACTTCTTTTTGTTAATCATATAATTGTGGTCCATCCTTTACTAGTGTGTGACATAAGGGAATGCCTGTGGTTCTGAGCCTGATCGTTAAACAGCCTGACAGAAAACTGACAGCAGGATCTGTGGGATGTCCTGGAGTGGCTGGCTAGCTAGGAGGTGCTATGACCTTACATGTTGGTTTTACAGAGAAGAGGCTGTCATTTTTCATGCTCACCCTAAATACTATGTCAGTCCTCAAGGCCTGGGTGGTTTCAGGCCTTGAACAAAGAACAGCTGTCTCGGATGTAGTCAGGAAATGCTCGGTAGTGCTCAACATTTAAAGAGGCAATTAATACCATCCCATTACCATTAGAATGCCAGCTATTCAGTTACTAAAACTACTCTGGCCTGTTCCCTAACATGTCTAAAATAGGGAAATATTTAACAAGAAGAAATCCTCTTCAGCCTTTTCCCCAGCCAGAAAATGAAGGACCATGATGTCAGACTGTCACAAAACCCAGACATTTATGAGTAACCTTCTCTCATTGTAATAGAATTCAGACGTATCACGGATACAGGACAAAATCGAGGCAGTTTTGAGGGGAATAATAGAATATTTACAAATAAAAATGTGTTGGGAAAAGCATTTCTCCAGTATTCGCTCCTAATTAAACACCAAACTAACACTCACGTTTGCATTTCGAAACCTTTGAGAAGATCAGGCCTGACTATCTCAGGTGAGGTTTTCCCATGGGCTCAATTCTTGAAGAGCAGAGAAAAGCATGGAAAGAACTTACCAGCAGAGGCTTGCAAAAGGCCTTTTAAATGCTGTAATAAATAGGCATAAAAACTTCAGTTATGCTTCAAAAATTGTTAAACCTCATATTTTTGCAGCATGCCTTTCAATACAAGGAGTTTTATCAAAAGGAAAAATAAATCTCCTATTTGGTAGTCATTCATGTTACATTTTATAGATGACAATGGAGTTTGGCCTTACTTGTCAGAACAATTAAGACAGACAGTGAAAAGCTTAAAAAAAATTGGGGTAACTCTAGAAATCTGCAAACAGAGTCACAGGAAAAGAGAAAAAGAGACACTGCCATAACAACTGTCATGGGGAAACAGTAATTGATGTTTTGTGTAATGGAACACAAACCTCATACTAAGTAATAAGTACTCAGTCATCATGCCACTAATTACTCAAACTTCATTATGAAGAACACCAGGGCCACAATTAAATATTGTATATTACCCTCATTCTAATTACATAGCTCTTTTAGTTGCACTGTAAAAGCAAGACATTATTTAATTATTTTCATTTAATGCATTTTAAAACACTATTTAAAACCTCATTCAACACCATAGGGATTTCAACTAATCATTAAAATCCCTATTCATGTGTACAGTAGCAGTTCTGTAGCCACGTAAAGCTGGCACCCATTTCAACTTCACTTATAAAAATCAAACTTGGAAACCCACTGGCTTAAAAGGTCTTGACTCTGGCTGCCAGAGCTTTAATGGGGTTTCACAGACATAAGCCAGCCTCAATTATATCCCTAAAGTGTAAAAATATACTAGGTGCAAATCCCAGCCTCTTCTCTCAGGAGTTTTCAGAAAAAGTATGTTCCTCAGAGAATTCTGCTGGGACACTGCAGATGCTACACTGGTCGCTAAGACTTCCTCTGGGGAAGGCAGAGACCGTGGGTCTGAAAGGCCCCATTGCTACAGATACAGGCCTAAGAATATTTTATTGCCTACTAAGTGCAAAGGACACTGATGAGACAGACAAGCGAGAGGCAGATGCAGCTGATATTGGTGGGTGTTGCTCTGTCTTCTGAAGTGCTCAGAAACACAGTGGTGTTTGTGGTGCCTGAGAGCACACCAGGGGATACCCAGGCTGTTCTTCCCAACGAGATGAGTGGGTTCATAAAGGAGATCACAGAGTCGGAGATAAGCCCTGTGGATTGAGGGGTCCCAAGTGTCTAAGACCAGAGGACAAAAAATGTGATGGCCTATTTCAGCTTTCTTTTTCTTTCTGATGGAACTGGAGATTCAGGAAAAGCTGCTAATATGTCTGCATCTTATCTGAGTAAGAGAGATTCAGCAGAACTTTAATTTTGGAGAGTTTTAGGAAATTTCACTGGAGTTGTAACAGGACAGCCAGTATTTTTTTCAGCTATCCCAAGCACTGGTCTACAGAAAATATTAGACTATCTATCTTGACATTTAGCAATGGCAAGTATAGTCTAAAAGAAGTAGACTGTGTATTTAATCAAACAAAGGTTATTTAATCGTGTCATCTTTTTTAGACTACTTGCTTTCATTAGCTATGACCATATGGAGCTCACAGATGGCAAATAAAACAGTGACGTCCTGTTCAAATAAGAAGGAGGCAAGAACAGTAAATAAAATGCTGGCAAAATCAAGATGAATGATGAATGTGATATATATGTCATAGAGTACCCAAAATGTCATGTAACAGTTGAGTCTGGAGTGGTTTTCAGTCCGAACATCAGGAGCTTTTAGACTGACATGAGAGAATAACCTTAGAGATTAATCTTAGGGAAAGGAGAATAACTATTTAGATCCTTGAAAATGTGAAAATGAAGGCTTCTCTCCTCTCATCAGCTCTATTTCCACTTTGATTCTCCCATGCTGGCTTTCCTCTTTTCTTCCTTCCCTGAGGGTACTGTCAGGGTCACTTTCCCTGATTCTTTTTATTTTGTCTCTTGCAAGGAAGAGTATTTCATTGCATTCACTGCTGTATCTAGCTTGACAAGGAGACTTTCTGTGAGCAGCAGGTCCCATTGTTTCAGTCTAAACACAGAGGTACAGAAAAGGACTGGCTGTAAATTATCTGGAAGGCCAATTTGAGGAAGCCAAAGTACAAATCTTGCTCTCTAAACTTGGATAACTATTTACCCTTGTCTCCAAAGTTTTACCAAAACCTGATTATTAAGTTTTATTACCTGATGCATATGAAGCTGGGACAAAGCACTACAGCACATTAGGATGCTCTGGTGGTGGGCTGAAATGCCACAGGCAGTGAACAGATTCAGCACACAACTTCCACCAGCTGAAAGGTATTTCTGCTGCTTACCACCTCCACACTGAGACCACTGGTCTTCATTTCTTCTAAAGCAAAGGCAAGCAGGGGAGCTTAAGACGTAATTACTTACAGGCACAGGTGGTTCTAATTAACCCCTTTGGACAGGAATAGGGTGTAAGTGACTCCACAGCACAGGTAAAAATTCCCCTGGGTAGGTGGCAGCAAACAGCACTTTCTTTGCAAGAATCCAACTCCTACTGCCTTGCACCTAAAATGTGTCTGGATATAAAAACCAGCTGACAATCAGAAGGCTCACTACACCAGCCTCTGACCTGGACAAGCAGTATAAACAGCCCCTAAGTCAGGTGAACCTTTGACAGATTGATGGTGATGATTTATTCTGAAGAAGAGTTTACACACAGGCCTTATACAATTAATACGGGACATTTTTGAGCATAAGTCCTATGAGGAGTGGCTGGAATTTTTTAGCCTGGAGAAGAGAAGGCTCAGGGTAGACCTCATCCCTCTCTACAGTTACCCATAAGAAGGTTGTAGTAAGATGGGGATTGACCTCTTCTCCCAGGCAACAAGCAATAGAACAGAAGAAATGGCCTGAAGTTGCACCACATGGGGTTCAGGTTGTATATAAGGAAAAATTTCTTTCCTGAAAGAGTAGATGTGGCACTTTGTGATATGGTATAGTGGTCATGGTGGTATTCAGTCACAGCTTTGACTTGATGATCTTAGAGGTGTTTTCCAACCTTAATGATTCTGTCATTCTAGTCTATGATTGAGGTGGTGACTCAGACCCCTGAGGAGATGACAGATGTTTTGGGAAGCTAACAGAGATGAAGTTACTCTTGCTCAAGAGAAGGTCAGTTGCATCTATTTTCCTCTTTTAAATCAGACATCTCCATCTTAGCCTAACACGAAGCAAACTAGGCAGACCTAGACACAAGAGTGTGTGGTTTGTTCTTTTACTTTGATACAGAATTTTAAAATTCTGGAAAAAGAGAACTCGAGAATGCTATTCATCTCAATTGGCCAACTGCATGAAAATAATACTTGGTCGCTGTTTGGCTGTTTCTTTCTGAGGTGAGAACGCAGGATTGAAAATGTTCACTTCAGGCTGGTAAGGATAATGAGACCTAACATTTTAATGGATGCACTCAAAAAGACAGACAAAAGACTAGGGAACAATTCTGCATTTCCAGAAACAAGAAAAAAATGTTACTGTTTTTGTGCTGAGTTGTCTGTGTTAATCTACTGTAGGATTTTGGTTGTTTTTCTGTTCTACCTCGACAGCAGTCTTTTTTAAATGGGGATTGCATTCTGGTTTTCTCTTAGTGCAGCACTGTGCACTCTAAAAATGCTGGGCTGATATGTCCATAGGCACTCTAACAATACATGCAACTGCTATGATGCTTCCAATTTTTAGCATCCATTGTGATAGGAATATTGGGTCGACAAAATTATTAAAATAAGCATGAATATTGTAGGAATGTAAATGTGCTATATTTAACTAAAGGTTTCTAGTAACTTCTGAGTATTTTGTCAGACAAGTGAAAGATTTACATTTTCTAAGAAATTATTAAAAGCAAACAGGGCTTAGCCAAGGGGATCAAAACTGTGAGATGCCAGGAATATTTCTTTTCACCATAGCCCACTAATTCTCTTGAAGCTGGCATTATGCAAGATTTCCTTGGCATTCTTTAAGATATTCAGTGTTCAAATTAATTCCCCATTCAAAAGCAGGAGCATGCACAATGGTGGGATACATTAACATTATGCCATTTGATACTCACTCAAAAATTTTGTATGGTCTGAAATAAGAAAAGATCAGTTAGAGAAAAAACATACACAGAGAGATGTGGCATCAGCAATTACAGGCCAGATTCAGAAAAGGATTTACGTAGACTTTATGTCCAAAGTCCAAAATCAAAACCTTAAATTCTCTTACACATTAACTCCTTTACACTGAAAGACTCTAAATGCCAGTAGTTCTTCATTTCAAATCTGAAAATTGCCTAAAATGTCCCTTCTTTATGTATGTACAGATCTACCTGGTCTTAATAGTTAGAGTCTTCATTCCCTCTTGGGACCTAGAAACTTGTCAGAGGCACATAGTGCAGGTGCAGCAGTGGATGTACTGGCAGCATGTCTAGTGTTCTGACAAAAATAAAATAATCATAAAATAATTTAGGCTGGAAAAGACCTTTAGGATCATCCCTTCCAACTGTTAACACAGCACTGCCAAGTGCACCACTTTACCATGTTCCTAAACACCACATCCACACATCTTTAAACACCTCAATGAGGATATAAAGACTCCGCCACCTTCCTGGGCAGCCTGGTCCAGTGCTTGACAACAATTTCAGCAAATAAGTTTTTCCTAATATCCAATCTAAACCTCTCCTGGAACAACCTGAAGTTATTTCCTCTTTTCTTATCACTTGTTACCTGGGAGAAACTAATTTCCTTTAATCTTATGAGTTTTCTAGTACCCTAGCTAGTTTGGTTCTTAAATGTTAAAGTTTGTCCTTTAACTGCTTTACAATTTAAACACTCCTTTAAAAAAAAAAAGGCACCTTTAAATATTGCAGGACTTGTATATTTTTGAAGAGGATGGATCTGCAGACCAGAAATAAATCAACTACGCAGAAAGACTCAGCTCTGGTAAATGGTATAAATTGATTTTTAAAGTTAGATCCAGTCCTTAGACTTACACTATTTACAATCATGTAACAATCAATGGATGGATGGATCTTGATTCAAAGCGCACAATTCTTACCATGATTAGTTTTCTAAGTACTTTTAAATATTTAGGCATTATGTGTTCACTAATTTTTTGAAATTATTTGAATTTCACTTCATCCATTTGACTAAAATATTTTATAGACAAATTAATGTAGAAAAAATAGTTTCAAAAGGCCACAGTGCAACTTAATTGTGACAGAAATCCCAGTTTGTTGGCACACCTGTAAATATGTTGCAGATGCAAGCTCTGTGATACCAAAGAGCTATTGGTACTTGCTTGATTTTCTAATGTCTCTTTCAATGTAATTCTGTTCAGATAAATTTCTTTACTGTCCCTTCAAAAACTCTTCCAATATTCCTCCAAGTTAAATATTTTTCAAGCATTCTTACAGGCATTAACAAGGCTTTTGGGGAATTTTAGTGTGATAGCTCTCTGGTGATACTTCATTTCACCAGCACTTGTAGGAAAAAAACCCAAACAACCAAATAAAACTTTATCAGCTCACACTATTTATTTATTTAAATGCATTCTCAAAATAAGAGCTAATCTTCTGATTATTCTGTGGATGCTTATGTGTATACCTTCTGTATATACACCTTATGTGTGATTCACAGCTAAGTACAGACTTAAATAAATGGATCTTTTAATATAATAGCTCCTTTCTGCAAATTTCCTTCCTCATAGATCCTTCAGGTAATGTCTTGTCTCATGGTCCTCCTTCTCCTGTTTGAACCAGTAATTTACCTCAAGGAAAACAGAGTGATCTGGGAAAACTTTCATATATGAAGGAACATCCTCTCTGCAGGCTTAATCAACAACCATCGAAGCTGGTGAAGAAAGACCCCTTTGATTTGAGTGGGAACTGGTTTCAAACCTTTAATTGGGTATATATCTTAATCAGAACAAAAAGCTGTTCTGCAGGGTCTCTTGATTGAGCAGATATTATTGCCCATAAATGGATAGCCCTTGGCTTCTTTGTTCAAATACTGCTTCTTTTTCATACATTAATCACACCACAATGAAATAGAAATCAACCCTGATCAAGAGAGTTCACTGATGTCTGAGTTTTAATGAGAGGCTTTTTGTGTCAAAAGGCCACTGCATCTTTTCTAACAAGGCATAAAACCCAGCTTCCGACAGTCCTCAGGAAAGACTTTTTTTTCTGAGATTAGTTTTAGAGAGATTTATGCCTTTTACTTTTCCATCAGTTCTATGTGACTGTAGCTAATGTACTAATGAGAAATGAGGTTAATAAAGACAATAGGTGAAATACAACTTCTTGAAAATATTTGAAGTCACCAATAGGTGTGATGACTAGTAAGAAATAAGAGTACAAAAGCAAAAGCTGTAATTGAGTAGAAGTATTGAAGAATAATAATAATAATAATAATAATAATAATAATAATAATAATAATAATATTCTGAATTGAATCCGTTACTATAAACAGGAGTGTGGTTCTAAGAATTTATCTCAGGCTTCTTGAGCAAAAATATGTGATTTTAGCTTTTGAATCCATTTTAACTTGTAGCATGGTCTTTGGTTCATAGAATTTACAATATGCCTGGGGAAAAAGTAGAATCAGCTTATTCTGGAAGGGTAATCATAATTTATATTAACTTTGGAAATATTTTATGCAGATGTGCTGCAAGATACTTTGTGTACCAGTGCTAACATGGTGGCCAAGTTTTTTCCCTGCAGGCAGAGGACAGGAGTTCCTGAGTCTGGCCTCCATCCATGGCTGGAGTGAACAATCATCATCAGGGTGTTGTCAGTGACTGCACCCCCTTTTTCATGTATGGTGTGTTAGTCTCTGTAGTTTTTTTAATGCGTGAGCCACCAGCACCCACAAGGTGTGTGAGCTGAGAAGAAGGATTTGGACAGTGAGTATCACACACACGACACACCACTTAAGTGCCTAGCTCAGTACAGTGAGAGACACACTAGGTTCCTGCCCTAATGTGCTTCCCTGTCTCTGAACTGAAAATGACATGCTCAGGGGATAAGAACTTTCCTCTTCACAATCCATGACTCTAGTTGTAGCAAGGGTTTCTGCTCCCCAGAAGTTAGCTAAAGAAAATGTCATTAAAGGTGTGGGTTTTTTTCTTTCCAATGGTGCATGGCATTCTTCACAAGAGAAAACCAACTGTAAGAGTCTTGAAACCAGAGAAGCTAAGAAAAGTCAGCTGGGGGAGTGTCCTCAGGCTTGAGGCAGAGCCTGCAGGTAGATAGACCAGCCAGCTGCAGTGAAAAAAAGGCCACTTGGGAAGACTTCCACAGAAATGCACCAAAAATCAGTGGAGCAGAAATCTCATCTCCAGAAGCTGCTTGTTTGGCTTATATTAGGAGCCCTTATTGCCTCAAAGCAAGCCCCTCACCAAATAACAACACCAAAAAACCCCAAGAACACCCAGGAACTTCTGCTGCCTTACTTTCTGCCAGGCCTCCATTATCACACTCATTAGAACAAAGCATTCTAGTGCAGTTTCAGATATTCTCAGCTGACATGTGCTGGCAGTTGGACGAGACAAACCCAATCAGTATGTTATTTTGCTATTAAATATTTATAACAACTTTGTTATAAGCAACTCCTCCAACTTTGCTGTCAGTTTTGCTCTGCACTTTAATGGAGGCATTTTACTGATTTCTCAGGTTATATTTATGTATACACTGTTTGTATGAAATCCTTAGAGGGTTACCATGTATATATGTCTGCTCTGTGGATTGAGGAACAAATTTAACACCTGCAATCCTGTTGCCCAAAAGGTTTTTTTGTTTAGTCCTGGTTATGTCCCAACAGTTACACTCAGACTTCGCTCAGGTTAGGTACCAGCAGGTGTTGTGCCTTGCACAACCAGTTGCACCTGCAAAAAATCTGCAGATTATACTGTACTATCGATGCCATGATGACTTTTTGCCTTTTCTTTTAAACCCCTTTTATACCTTTTTACAAATTCTGTATTCTTTAGTGCTTTTTGCCTACATTCTTAGACTTGTTTGTTAAGCTAGGAAACTAAAAATTTTAGAGGTTTCCTAGTCAGGGATCAATATGCCCCAGACCCCAAGGTCCTCTCCAGAACACATTTTGTAAACTAAGATAGAACCATGCAGGGGAAGGTTCCTTGGGGAGGGGGGCTCACTCGAGCCTCTCACTGGGAAATCTTGATAGATATGCTAATTAGTAAGACCTGTAATGACATACCAGATCTTTTGGGTGAGGGCATTACGGTGTGCATGGAGGTGCATTCCACCTGGACTCAGTGCACCTAAGGATCCTTAAAATAAATACCAAGGTAAAATCCCTTTTTCCCTTCTAACCATGTTTGACACTTGATTTTAAGACCAGGAAAAGGCATCACTATGCTAAAGCCATGCTACTCATCTCCAGAGTCGGAGAAATGATGATGTGCATCCACCTGCAAACACGTGTCTATGTAAACAGAGTAAGCAGTTCCCAGGTGTGAAATGGGAAAGGGATTTAATGCTGCAGGTATTAATGCTGTGCTGCATTTCCCACAAGGTTTGCTGGGGCAGCAGGGGAGAGAAGGTGACGGGGAAGGTGCAGTTGTTTCTTTCACCTGGAGGCTCCATGACCTCATCATGTTGGAGAGCCCGTGTAAGACAAACGCATGTTCCTTGCTTAAGGCCAGGCCCTGGCTTTGCTCCAGGCCATTGCTTAGAAATGGAAAGTGTTACAGTATATGAGTTAATAGAGTAGAAAAAAGGCAAATTAATAATGAAGTAGACTGAACTTTACCAGCACTTCTGCTCTATTCCTCTCTCAGAGGATTAAAGAGATGGTACTGAGACAGTTTGTTAAACAAATCTGTTCAGCTCCTGACCTTCACTGCTGCTGAACAATTTTCTTCTTCCATAACCATCTCTCTCATTTGCAGAGAGAGAAATAAAAAACGTGTGCAGTAAGTTATAGAACAGGGTGCACTGTTTGGCTGAGGCATGTGCTCTTTGAGACACAGGTGACCCTGACGCATATGATACAGGACAAATGTAGCTGCAGGGCAGCTTACAGCTAGTCCTGCCTGAGTCACTGTCAACATGAGAAATGTTGGAATGCCTTCCAAGGCACTCTTTGGATTGAAATAGCTTCACATCTTAGAGTCACTTTGAATTTTCCTTTTTTCATTTTAGACTTTGGTTGATATACCAAAGTGCAGCACTATATTAAAAGGATGCTTCTGTCTGTTTCCTTCCTTGTTCTCTCCTCCTTCCCCTCCCCACCAGCTATTCACTTTTCCTCATCCATTCCCAGCTCTGGGTTGTTGCAGTACTAGTATATACACTTTTAAAAAGCCAGGAGCTGGCTCCTAGCTCTGATCTTTTCCATTAGGGGAATGTTTAAAGTCACTGTCAACTGCAACAGAAGGGTAGGGGAGGAGGTTATCTTATGGTCCTTTTGTGCAACCTAAGATAATAAATTCAAAACCTGTAGATAGCAGCTCCCATAGAGGATTAAAAAAAATAATAAAAAAGCCTGGGAATCCTAAATGAATAGCCAAACAGGACAAAACATGAATGTGAAGGAAAATAGCAGATGAAACCCTAGCTTTGGCCACATTTCTCTTCTCTAGGAAAAACGATTTTTTTTTCGGAATTAACTTTAAAGCCAATTCACTATAAGCATTAAAAGTAAATACACAGATTTTCAAGAGCTACAAATCAGAATGCTTTTAAGATAAATTTTGCAATCATTTCCAGACCACAATAACCAGAAAAAATGTTTTATTTGACCTGCAAAGGGATGTATCCATCCCTGCACCTCCATTAACACAACTCGTTCGTCTGTGTGTCTGTATTCCCAGCCACAGGAGCCAGAAATACCCAAGTTCCTGTTTTGGCATAACTATCTCCTCTTCTCCAAGCTCCTTCTGTTACAATGAATGCATGTGTATCCTAGCCAACGATAACTCATTAACACTTATAAAACCACCTACATATAGTTTTCGCTAAATTTAAAATATTGAATCTTTATAGCTTTTCCATAGCTTGTTTCCATCACCCTTCACAATGTCCTCATTGCTTGCTAGTGAATCATAGATGTCCCAGTCCTAACTGGTGCTTAAACGTGTGCCTAAATTCACACCTAGCCCTGTCTACAAATAGGAAGTCTCAGACATGTGTGGTTTTGGTACAGGGAGTTTCATGGGTGTCTACATCATGTCACAGTGCACTGCACAGCAAAAAGATATCTGTGCACAAAACAGCTCTCTTCTTTTATGGAACAGGTTTTATTTGGGATGTTCTCAGTGCTAGCCTGTGCTTTATGCAGGTGTAAAAAAAATGTTTGTTTCCCAGCATCAGACTGTGTTTCAGGGGTCACTGAGACTGTGGGGTTTTAATAAAATAATTCAGTTTTAGGGTACAAAATACTGGGTCTGAGATGCTGCCTTCACGTGATGTACAGAACTGACTTAGTGCGAGTTTGCTCTACCAGCTGAAATTCCTGTAAAGTTTTTGAAGTGGTAACTTTGTCCCATAGCCCACCAGGTATCTGTCTTCATGCAGCTGACACAGAGACAGCTGAACACTGCACAGTGTGTTCTGGTTAATCAAAAGGAAATGCAGTTGTGTTCTCACACAGGGCTTTCATATTTGTATGGCAAGTCGATCTAGAGCAAGCTGATCTGCTATTAACAGACATAAGACCAAGGCGGTAATTGGAAGTGACATTTAAAAATGGGATATTTTTCTCAGAAGCCTGGAGATGGGACCAAAAGTTGGATCTTTTTTAGGAGCTGAGGAAGAAACCTTTTTTCTCCTCCTGAGGACTGATTGCCACGCATTGATATTTCAGCACTCCTGGTTGGCCATTCCCCCAAGCTGCCACTGAAGCCAGGTCTGGCTGCAGCTCTGGGAGCACTACAATAGGGTGGGGAGCCCAAAAAAAAGTGGGATACAAAAAGTTTTTTGTGAATAAAGTGTTAATTGGATAAAACTAAGAATATATTTGCACAATTAAAAACTATGGAATAAAAGAGGATTACAGGTAGAGTTTTAAAATCCTCTTGGTCTTCAAATAGTTAAATATTTTTGTCTAAACATAAATAACGTAACAATTCTTTTCAAAGTGAATACTTTTACCACTTCTGTAGATATCTTGAAATTAGTTCTTTTGTTATATCTCGAGGCACTTTTTAAGCAAATCCATCCTACACTACATCAAACTGACTCTGATGCTCTTCTCCATTATCTAAAAAAAATGAACACCTGATCGAACCCTGAAGTGGCATCTTTGATGGATCCTTCATTAGTTCACAAAGAGGTGTGCTGTTTGTCCCTGCTGTGGGAACAGTGCGGGGAGGATGCCAGAGGAGGATGTTGATATTGATGCAATTTGAGCAATTGTGTTTGTAACTGAAGGCTGAATCCAAGAAGTCTCAAAGGGAATCAAATGCACCAGAATAAATCAGGGAAATTCTGATGTGTGAAGTACCTTTGAAATGGAAATTGTAACATTAGGACATGATTTATTTTACTGAATGTACAGATGATTATATATATATATATATATATATATTTGGATTTAAACTTGATGGTCCTTGATGGTCCCTTCCAACATGAGATATTTATGATTCTGTGATATGCATTTTTTGTTACATGTTGGCCAGTGTTAATGACTTCAATGAAACAAAGTGTTCCATTCTATTATTGACTGATATGCTCTTCTAGAGTTTTAGCTGAAATTTCTTTTGTACTTTAATAGCAGTCCGATTTATTGCGATTTTACAGTCAGTTTAATTTATGTTAGTTAATTAACAGTGTTGTTAGGGAGGACCAATAATGGGTTTGAAGTATAATTTGCTTAAGCCTGTTTAAATTTTGTAAAAGGTTTTGCAAAAGGTTTGGAACAGTTTGAATTACATTCATGATATTTCAGGTACGGCAGTTTTTATGGACTTGCACTCCACTGATTTTTTGAGTAAAGTCCAAGAATGATTTTGTTTATTCCCTTTTTTTTCTCCTTTCTTTCCACAGGAAAATACGTAAAACTTAACAATAGTGGGAGATGTGAAGATGATGATGATGTGTCATCATTTCTTGTTTCTTCACTGCTGTCTATCCTTTCATGAGAGAAATAATAATAATTAATAATTTCTTTCTCAGTCTTTTCCCTTCTTCTTTCTTCCCCAGAGTGCTTTTACTTACACATTTAAAATCCTTCTCTTTTGTCTTAGGAGAAAAAAAATCCCTACAGGAAATCTCCCCCTCTTCCTGTCCTGAGCTTTTCTTCACTTACTTTATACATAGGCATCTGTTACAAAGAAATTAGTAAATATAAATATGTAAAAGAAGAACAAGGAGCTAACCTTTGGTAAACAAAGCCAAAATACTTAAATTTGTTCCATGACATCATGCATTATGGAAAGTGTGAATACAGAGCTACATCTTTGATATAAGCAGCTTCAGCATCAATGAAATCACATCAGCTTGCTGTGGCTTAGGTCTAGTCTTGTAGTCTCAGAGTGATATCCCAGTTTTTTGAAGGAAAAAGAAATACAATATTTTTTTGGGTCTTATTCTAAAGGCCTCTGAAGACTGGAAAAATACCTTTAGCTTCCATGGACTGTGAACTGTCTTAGTGCTCATCTTTTTTTATCAAATCCCACCAGGAATTTCAATGCAAGTCTGCCACAGTTTTGCCAGTGGCCTTGATCTGCATAAAAGTGTCAAACGAAAGAAACTGAAATTAAGAATTGGAACAAATTGATGCACTAATAGTAAAAGACAAATGAATTACACTTTTTCTAGACAGCTTCAGCACTGCAACATTATTTGAATTTTCTGCAAGAAATCTTCCAGATGGATATGCATATTTTTAAAAATGGAACTTAAAATAAAATATTCGGGAACCACAATCCCAAGACGCAGATCTATTCACTAACATTAAGTCCTACACAGAAGAACTATTAGTGGTTGTTAATAAAAGCAAATATTTTGTTGTCAGTTGCACATTAAAGATGTTACATGGAAAGCCCATACTAACTACATGTTTCCAAGCTGCATTCTGAAGCAAGAATTCTTAAACTTTTTCTAAGGTCTTTAAGTTTCTTTGTTAGATAATAGCCTCAATTTCTCTGGGCTGTGAAAAAAAGAGTGGCTAATTACCAAAGATCAAGTTAAAGATTACTGGGATGAATGATGTCTTTAAGTGCTATGTCTGCTATCTGATATCTTATGCTTGTAAGAGCTTGATGCTTCTCCACGAAAAATGAAGAGTAATCTGAACTTTTAGAAGTAACATGTACTCCATTGCTTACAATACAAACCTTTTGTCTTGGACTTGTCTGTGACTGTAGTCATGAGAACATTAGGATCAGGCAATTTGCTTCCCATGAGTCTTTTAGTGTAGGTAAAAACCCTTGAACAATTCAAACCCAAAAATCCAAACTCAATTCTTTTCAAGATCTTTAAAGGATCTTGAAGTCATTACAGGTAAAAAAAAAAAAAATAGCCTGATTGTGAAAAGATCCATTTCACATGGAATTTATTTTGTTTCCCATAAACAAGGTTCTGCAAGCAACATGCTAAATATTTCATGATAGCAGATGCAAGATGTGATATTCAGCTAGTTTTATTTTCTGTTATCCAAGGGGAAAAAGGTCCACTCTGTGTATTCAACTAGGGCAGAGGCAGAACCTGCATTGGCTATAAGGTTTACAGAGCTCTAATACCTTGCATTAAAATCTAACTTAAATGAAATTACCTTGTGTTTTGTCTACTAAACTTAAAATTCATTTAGCTGCACCCCCATGGGTTAAAAAAAAAAGGCAAGAAACAACTCATGATTTGAGATCTTCTCATACATTTAGAAGACCTTGGGTAAAATCTGATTTCACTGATGCTAGTAAATTTATTAATTGTGAAACAGGGCACACTTCTATCTTCAGTGTCTTCACTTCTGTATAATAATACTTATCGTACCTGTCAGTGAAAGAAGAAAATATATCAAATCCAGGCAAAGAAGCTTGGTTCTCTCTCTGTTGCTGACAATACCTTTCTGCTATCTTTTCGCTTAACCGAATACAGCTTCCATTGCAGCTTCTTTATATTTATTGACAAAAATATGAATGTTTTTAGCATTTACCCCTTCATTTTCTACTTGGTTTTAATACGATAAACTCTGCGGTTGTCATGCTATCAGTACCTTCATTGCAGATACTGAAACTGATTTCTTATTCTTCATTTCTGAGTACAGCCTATGCCCTTTCCTTCCATCTTTAGGATGTCTAAAACAATCACTGTAGTCTTTACCACTCACTACCTGTGACATAGACCCATTTCTGTATTTAGTGGAAGGGAGGGGGATTATTTCCCATGACTGAACTCTGCTCCAACCATCACCATATATAAAGGTTATATATATGCCTACTACAAGGTATAGTACATGTCTGATAGGTGGATGATGAGGCTGTTACTCCATTAAGGACTTCTGGCAACAAGATACCAAGTTCTAGCTGCATAAGGCAATTGGAATATTTCACTTAGCTTGAGTTGTTATAGATTTTTCACTGACCTCCACAAGCTTGGCAATTTTATTTTGAGAGCTGTTTACAGTCCCCAAAGTGTAAAAGAGATTATTCTACTGTATACTTTCATATAATTTTCTTATTATGTATCCTCTCAAATTACTTTTCTGTTATGACATACTGCAGGGTAATAAGCATGAAAGTAGCGGTTTTATATTGCATTTTTCTGTTGATTTTGGTATAACTAATTTGTGCTGACATAAATACCAGATTAATAACAATAAGGACATGACATTTCACAGTGTTATGTTGTTCTGTATGTAAAAAGCCCTATGCTCTCCCAGTACAAAATAGTTCAGGATCTCTGGCCTTTGTTGTCAAGTGATTTTCCAGAACTTATCAGACATCGTAACATTCTAGTCTTAAATGTCTCCAATTCTCTGCTTTCAGTAACTTTTGTCAGTGAGTGAAGATTGAGCCCTCTGTGATATAGGTTTCATGCCTTCCTTGTCAGCTGAGCACTCAGCAAGCTGAATGGGATGACCACAATTAGCTGGGAGTACCGGGAGCAGGACAACAGGCTTCCTTCTCTCTTGCATGTGCCTTTACAGCAGCCAGTGCACAGCTTGTTTGTGTACCAGAAAGTGACATTTTCAACTCCTTTTGTAGGTATTATCAATATTATTTAATGAAGTACTTTTTGGGGGAATAACGATTTAGATGCCATGGCTCGCAGCACACGAAGAGAAAATACTGATTCTCTGAAAATTAAGACAGCTTATACTAACTAATAATGAAAAATACCTCACCTGGTTTTCACACCACGTCTTCAGAAGATGTCTCACTCGTTCCTTCTTAACATCACTTTCAGTTGCCCATTCCTGTGAAAATATGTGGCTGTTAAAGCTGGTTTTCTTACACATGGTCTCTCACTCAATTTTTAAGTGTCGACAAAGGCAGATTAGACACTGTAGTAAAGAGCTTAATTTCTCAGCCTTGTTTTCAACCTACTACCTAACAGTTTGCTTTGGTGTTGGGTGGTTCTGTTACTGTGAGAAACAGTGAATAATCAGTCCTTATTCATCATCTCTACATAATTTAAAAATTATACATTTAATACTATTATTTTATATTGATAGTTTCACATTATGTCCTTTTAACATTTAACGTGTTATGACTCACCTCAATCTTCTCTTTTCCACTTTGGATGGTCCTAGTCTTTTTTGTTTTACACCAATTGCAGTTATGTGGTCATTTAAGTTTCCTTGAGTTGAAATTTTTCTAGTTCTCCTACATTACGGTAGAGATAGACCGGTAGATTTATCCATCTATTATAAAAAGTAATGATCAGCGACTCCAAGTCATTAGAGTAATTGATGATTACTATCACCTGTCAGTCTGAAAAGGCCTGAATAAAGCTACTTTTCCCCTGTGTTTGTTACTTTGCACTTATGCCATCAGAGTCAGGACACCTGTGTGGTAGGACAGCAGCTGTGAGTCTGGGTGGACACTTCAGGCTTTCCAAAGCAGAGGTAGAGGTTCAGGGAAATCAGACACACACAAGTCCACATCCCTTTAGGCATCACATCTCTCCCAGCAGACTTCCTATCTGTGGTCTCCAGAGATCCAGACAAGGATGGAGCAGGATAGCAGGAATACTGCTCTATGTAAAGGCCTGAAAATGCTCAGCTAACCTATGTGTGGAAGTAGCTGATATCCACCATGTGCCTCTGGATTGGGGTTCCTCTCAGAGTAGAAAGATAGCGTGGGATGCAGTCTGCATAGTGGACATACTAATTAAAAAGTTGAGGAGAACTGACAAAAACTCATCTGTCGTGATGCATCCTGTGCTGGGCATAGATGTTATGATCATGACAGTCTTGGTAATTGATTACCTTGCTCTTCCAAGGTGGTTATCCAAGATTCGCACTTTGTGGTTCCACAGTGTCTTGGCACTCATTTCTTGACTGGGCAATCCAAAGTCCTGCTTCAACCCTGCATCTTCCTGTGATAGAAAACTCCATTGCTGCGAAGAATCTCACTGTTGAAGAAAAATCAACTCTTCACAGCTTGTGACAGTTGGTCTGTGCGCAGAAAGGATTTTTATTCCATTGGAGTTAATATCATGTTTCCAGCCGGATATGGTCCCATCATGGTGTGCTTCTAACCTAGATTGTTGAGGAATGGATGCATTCTTCCAGCATCCATTCAAAGAAATGGTGCTCCAGCTGGATCTGGTTTCATGGAACAGAGTATTAACAGGTGCAGGATAAGGGTGTTCTGGGCTGCTGGTCAGGCAAAAGGCTGAGAGCTGTGCCATCTGTAAAATGCTGAGCTGCAGGAAGGAGGGGCTAAATTCACACTCAGGGGCCCTATTTACTCTCCTCCTTTACCTCCTGTTCCAATCTTTGCTACCACTGCATGTCACGGTTAGGAAAAAGAGCCATAGCAATACCAAACTCCCGCTCTGCTGACAGCACCGTACTTCACACAGGGAGTAGGGAAGACAGTGAGCAAGCTGGAGCGTGGATGCGGCAGGGCTGGTGTAAAGGCGCTGTTGGGGTGCAGTGTGAACACAGCTGGGCGTGCTGACACACAGTGAATCCAGCTGGTAAAATCTCAGTACTCGCCTGCAAAAACAATGGCAATTCAGCTACAGGGACTTTTGTGGGAGCTGGATCAAGACCATGCTTTTTGTAAGTGTACACTGAAGCTTTTAAAAATAGTAACAGATAATGTTTTAAGAGCATAAATAAGTAATGGAGTGGCTCAGTTAACAGAAATACTATCATTATAAATTGTAAGAGAACAAATTAAGGCACTTAGTTTTGCTCCAAATTAAACCACGGCTTTTTTGATGTGCATAAAATTAAATGTGTGTACAAGCTGCTGCTGAAAGACTGGGCATTGGCACTTAAATCAATTCACATACTGTATTTTCAGGTGCAATTCAGTACAACTGAACCACTGCACAGGACTTCATGGACTCCATTATCTTGTCAGCAAGGGATCAGAGAGTCATCAGTGTAAATTGCCCTAAGGCAGTGGTAGTGGCAGTCAGGCCCCAAGAACGTAACTGAGATTTAAATGCTACCTGTGATAATAATGTCCACGGATTTGTGTGGGCTGTCTAGAGGAGAGGAGAAGTCCAGGATAATAGGAGATTTTTTTTATCTTTGCCTGATCTACTTAATCATTTTTCAATCCTCATGTTTATTGAAGAGCAGGTCAAAATGAAACAAGTATTTAAAAGCACAAAATATGACTCCCCGGGGCTAGAAGGCAATAGAGGCTTATTTTATTATAACCCTCTGTAAAATAAGAGCAAATTTAAGAACAACTGAGAGCATCATTAGGCAATGACTGAGATAATGATATATAGCATCCTCTCAGCTCTTGCTTTTTGTGCAAGTGTGCTGTGTGCTTCAGCTTGAAGGCACAAGAAGCACCTTTCATTCACCCCTCCTACACTGTGTGGGACTGTCAAATGACAGCCTTTGAAAGTAATCATTATTATGACATAACAAATGGGGGATTTGGGGAAAAAAAGGAAAGCAGCCATTAACAACTTATTCAAGTTGATATTTCTGCTGTTTTCATTTATGTGTTGCTGTCACTACGACAAATATAAAAATTATTGAAATAAAAAATTATATAAAATGTGTTTCAGACCAAACAATATGTTTTTGACTGCACTCTTTCCCTACATGCTGAAAAACTGAAATCAAGAGGTGTAAATGTCTAGGATGAAAAAGCACAGCTTTTTACACTTTCTGTAAGTCTGATTATCAAACACCCACATTTAATAAATATACTCTTTATTTAATGGCAGGCTGGATTTTTAAAAAAATTAGTTTAAGTTTAGTTTGAAATCAGGCAATGGAAACTGTCTTGTTTTATTAGGAAAAAAAGTGAAAGTTTTTTGCTTAAAAGAAATTCTGCAACAATCAGTTTTTGTTAAAAATCTAAAAGCTGTCTGTATTTTTCATGTGAGTAAGGAATGACAAGAAGGTCTAAGATCCCTTGTAATAAGCATTTAATATACCCTTATATTAAAAAAAATTGCTTTAAACTTAATTTTTTGGGTCTTACAAAATGTTTCCTGGAAAAAATCCGTACTTGGTGTACAGACATGTTAGGCCATTTGGATCAATTTTGGATGCTCATTTTAAGTAGCCAGTGGATAGAATAAATTGCTATTTAACATGAGAAAGAGGGTAAGAATTTATCCCCCACTGGAGATTTGTCTAAAAATATCCCATTTTACTGTTGGGCTTCCCAAGTTTTTTACTGTAACGAAAGACTCTATTTCACAATTCATATTCAGTAGAGCTCTTGACCATGCACTAGGTTTGAAATACTTGCTTAACAGCTGCTAACAACACTGGAACCTAAATGTATGTGCAAGTACTTCCCTGCAGAGGGTTGCACCTTGTCACCTGTTCTGAAACTTTGCAGAACAAAGACTCAAATCACAATTAGTGGCAGAAATTTTGCTTACACCTTCCTCAGCACTTACACTGCTATTTTATCTCACTTCAAGTGCACATACATATATGTTGATAATAAAATATTAGAGTACATCCAATATGGACATGATAATATAGCTCTCAAATTCCCATGACCCCAACAACACATCCCTGATTAAAGAACTTTACATCACCTGAGCTGTGGGCAAAGTGTCTTTATTCCCACGCAAGTCCATCTGCACCAAGCGTAGGATTCTGCAGGTGCTTTTTAGCACACTCAACTCTGTCTAATGCAGTTCTGCAGCTCCATTTTCCTTGAAGGGTGTCTCAGAGTGATGTTCATCGTGCCTCCAGAAGGAGGTCAGTGCATCACATATGCTGTGTCCTCTCTGTCTGCCTAACAGGATGCAGTGGCTGCACCAACCCCTCGGAAGATCCCCACTGAGTGTTGGAATCTTGGGTTTTAGGTATAGAATATAGTAGTATATATGTATGTGTGTGTGTGTTACGAAACGGAGGATTTTGGGTGTGGATTTGTACTTCTTCTTTTTTCTTTCTTCTTCACAAACCTGGGTTTTCTGGTATTGGTTCAAAAAGTCCTGCAATGCAGACCATAAATAGTTAATTATTGGATTAGAAATACAAATATATTGTTTGGCAATTCTTAACTGGTTAAATTAGGCTTTAAATAACTTTGGAAGGTGAAATTCATGGCCATGTTCCACCTTGCCAACTAAGAAGCACATCCTGTGCAGCTGTACCATAGATAAGAAAATAATAAACAATCAGAAAAAAAGAACAATTCTGCGTCTCTCTGTGTCCTAATCCAAACTCTGAGTACAGGAACTTGAGAGTCAGAGCCAAAACGAAAAATTAGGGATTTTTACAACTGAGCACCGGAAGGGGCTACACGGAGCCTCCACTACCTAAAGTCCTTCATCCCTGGTGTCTCTGATTTAGATCAACAGTGACAAAAGTATCTTAAGCAACCTTGTAAACTTCAGAGTTCCTCTGGGTTTAACCTTTCTCTGAGTCTCCCTCCTGTGTATGTGAGGTTTTGGCTGCTCTGGATCAAAACAGCTAAGCTAGAACTCTGCACAGCTTCTAAAACTGATAATTTTCTGGATGATTTTCTGAGGAAAATGACAGCCCATATGAAATAGAACAAAATTTGTGATCCTGGTATATTGGTGTGATTTGCTAACCTAACATTCTTGTACTTACGCTTTTAACTACTTCAGAAAAATTATCATAGGGTCAGATTTTTTGTTTCTGTGTGAAAGGTCTCACCTCTAAAAAGAAAAATATATTTAGATTCACTTTTCTCTTTACCTGCACTGCAAGCACTGGATTAACTTTAAAACATGCCTATCTTCCTCTAACTTTGCCCTAAAAGTATTTCAATTTACCTACAGTTCTATCTTATGATTAACTTCAGCTTTGCTGAAAAATTATTTCCTCTATCAAAAGGGAAATTTTTAAACAAAATTATGCATCCTCCACCTGTTGTGGAGGTGGACAGAGATTTAATTCTGGATGGGTAAGGAGTGAGTTCTGTAATCTAACATTATGGTTAATTTACGTAACAATGGTGTAGGACCTCGGATTCCCAGCTGCTTGACAAAGAACAAAGAGAGTGTTTTCTTCTGCTTCAAAGACCTTATGGTTTAAGGTAAGAATGTCATCTCCTGTCCTGCTCAATCGATGACCAGAAACTGGGACAGGTCTTTAATTTTGTGTCCTGAGAGAAGAGCATTATCAGTAAACAGTTTTGAAACAATTTAAACCACGGATTAAAACCAAGGCAAGGACATTGGATAATAAATTCAACCCTCTGGCCTGATGAATTTTCCTACTTAAGGTAATGCCTAAATTTCTATTTAAGGAATACAATGAAACTTTACACAAACAAGGCATCTCCATAATAGCACCTCCATTCCTGAGAAACCCTTAGGTGTCCTGCTAGTACTGCATGAACTTTATCTCTGTGTTAACTGTGTCAAAAACTTCCACTGATTTATTTATTCATTATTTCATTCTTTCCTCTGTTTTCTTTTAAGAGATAATTCTCTGTGTGACAGGTGGTGACAGATTGAGAGGCAGAAAGACTGGATTCTTCCCTTTTACCCTGTAAGAGGCATGATGAAAGGAGTAGATGTGTTTCCACCGCTTAGCCTTTGTGCCCTATGTCAGATCTATGAAGCTAAGTACCCAAGGTCAGAGGGTCTGTTTCCATGTAGGCAGATGTAATTCCATTGATTTCATATCAGCCACACTTGCATTTTGGTTCTGAGAATACCCCTGGTAACTCTGATTAGATGAAATGGCAGTTGAGATGTGGACAGCTATCTTCAAGGAAACTGACTCGATATTACTCATTTTATGAAGGCAATTGAACTCAAATAGGAACTTCCAGGCATCTTGAGATAATCTGCTGCATTTGAAGTAGCAAGTAGGAAATCAAAGAGAGGCTGAAAATCTTTGCCAGAGATACTGCCTGCCAGGCAGAGCTGAGGGTCCATCACTCTGCAGGGGAAGAGGAGCTGGGAGCTGAAATTCTCAGCAAGGCAGGTGGAGCCTCTACTGACATCATCCAGGGCCGTCCCACTTTGCCTGAGCCAGGAGTGCAGAGCAGGCCTGTAAAGGCAACCAGCATCGGACACAGACCAGCATTCACCCCGCAAATCCACAGTGATGGGACAAGTCCAAGGTGAAGACAGAAAGTCAACGGAAAAGCTCAAAGTCTTTTCAGGGGGGGAAAAATGAAAAAAATAGGCAAATAAAGCAGTGTTGAAACATGCTGAAACATGCAGTCATGATAAATTCAACTCAGATTTGCTAAGTTTTGGTCACAGTGAAAATAGCAATAATGATAGAAATGTCAAAGCAGTTCATTCCTACATATTCTAAAATATCTTTACAAGCACTTCCTGTCGCTCTCTCCGACACGAAATAAGCACGCGAGACGCAGCCTGTCAGGTCAAGCAGCCAGGGCAGCGAGGCCAGAAGAGCCTGACCCCTGCCCTCCATCGTTTATTTTATATGATCTTAGAAACCACCATGGATTGGAGGATGAATATTTCCTCCTCTCAATCTCACTGGTCAATGGAAATGTCTATCATACAAAGTCCACCTAGCAAAGGAATGCAAAACAATCCAGGCACGGTTAGCAAAACATGAGCATGTTTACAGAAAGTGCGTGAGAAACTATTCACAGAGATTGCAAGCTGAAAAACTGCAAAATGCAGGGCGACAACTTCCCAAATTCCTTAATTTCAGACACTAAATAGAAGCAAAGACACAACAGGCTGGCTTGGCAATGTTACTAAGGTGAAAGTGATCTGTTTCTACTCACTGAGAAGTCACACAGTCTGATGAATGAATGTCCCTTCTTTCTTTCCCATTTACAGTATCCTAGCTGCCACGTTTTAAGGTATTCCAAGTTACTGTCAGACATAATGGAATGTGTGCTGACCCAATGGCAACATGCAGCCTTCTGATGCAGACATTGGCAGAATGGCATATGTGGATTATGCCCAGGTGTGAGCTCAGGCACTTGTATCCTGCTCACCTGCATGCTCCCTGCTCTGCTGTGGAGTGTTTCAACCAGGTCTCCAGTGTATTTTGCCATAGCAGGGAATACCATGTGAGTATCCATGTGAACTGTCTGGTGCCACCTGGCATTTTGGCTACACAGTGGTCCAGTGGTACATATCCTCTTTTTTTTCTGAGTATGGAGGTTGCCAGAGGAGAGCCAGTGAGATGTTCTGGTATCTTGTCCTTCCCATCTTTCCAGATTCACTCTGGCTGTTCTGGATTCCTGCTCACCTCACAGGGGTGGACTTTTGCCTTCAACAGGCTTCAAGCCATTTGAATGTCCCTCAGAAAAGTGCCCATGGAGGCAGAGGCCCACTTCATTCATTTTACAGCTCCAGCAGGGAATGTAATTTCTCGCACTCTCTAACCAAGGCTGGATGAGAGCACTCCTAGCCAAGGACAACTGCGGCAGCATGGATTTCAGACACACTGAAGCAGAATGCATTGAACGCTCCAATGGGAGCTGTGAGAGGTAAGCAAGCTTGTTGACATCAGGCGTGAACCACCCAGATATCTTCTCTTTCTCTGTCGCTGCTGTACTGAGAACGGCGAGAAACGGCACCATCCGAGATCAGGAAGAAAGTGGCGGAATTTAATTAATTATAAACCAGTTTATATAACTTGGTTCCCAAAAATGACAGGAGGTTATTAGTTCTTTGACCAGCCACCCCCTAGAATGATTGGTGAAGACTATACAACTGCCATTTGAAAATATTTCTTCAGTACACCATAACAACACTGCACAACAAACTCCAGGTGCAAAGATAAAGAATTAGTTTACAAAAACCCGTAGCAGTGTTTTTCATAGCTTTCATGAGAAACACAGAGCTCTCACAGAATGCTGCAGAAAGCTGGAAAATTTCTCTGCTAAAACTTTTCAGTGTCTACATTTCTCCTCACTCCTCTTATTTTGCTCTAGTCCTTCTGTTGCTTTTTAATCTATCAAACATCCAAGAATGAATCATTCTACTCTAAATTTAATACTTAGGGGTTTTTTTGTTTGTTTTTAATTTGGTGAGGGGATTTTTCTCCATGTTTTGGTCTGGCAGTAAAATGGAAAATGCAATTATTCTTATATCCTTAATCCTTATGGCTTTGTTGCACATACAGGATGGTGAATGAGCAAGATAATCAGAAGACAAGAAATTAATCGTGTCAAGTATTTGATAGGTTTTACGTGCACTGTTCTTTTGGAAGCAAAATTTGCCAGGACAGTAGATGAAATTTAGTTCAATTTAGTAAACTTGCTTTTGCTTGGATAATGAAATTTCTAGGTCAGAGGGAAGTAGAAAAAAATTCATAACACTTGTTCTGCAATAGAAGATTGTGGAACTAAAACATTTTGTAGAATATACACTAAAGACTAGAAGGCCACAAGAAGTCATTAGGATCTCATATTCTTACCTTCCATAGAGTTTGGGCAAAACTGTCCCTTCTTGTATTATCGTGTATTTGAGGGGAAACACAAAAAGGTCTCTGCTGATGTTAGATCTTATTGTCTGTTATTTTTATTGGCCAGAGTTTCCTCCCATAAAGACACATTAATTTAGCTGAACAGTCTCTATTTTCATGATTTCAATGGGCAGGCATTAATGAAATTGACCTCTCTTAGCAGTGGAGTGAGGCTGCCCCATGTCAGTTGAAGCAGACTCACACACCCTCGAATCCCTGTTTTCCAACAGGCAACAGACCCCAGAACAGACAGACAGTAAATCTACCAGACCGAACACAACTTTTCTGACTGATTCCTGCCTTCACTGTCTTTAAAGCAGCCAACAGAGTTGGAGTCTCTGAGATACAAGCTATTGAACTAAGGTGGAGAAGAAAGCCCCTGCAGTAATGACGCATGGGCAAGGACCTTGCTCAGCAGATGGAGAAAGGCAAAGACCTTCATTGCGCAGTCAGAATTCCCTAAATACCAGCACCCAACAGGATATAGCATCATATAAACAGGAAAGATGTTCACCAGAGTGTCTCCCAATCAGCTGGGGTATTGCACAGATTTTACCTAGTATGGTAACAGGTAAACAATACCCTATAAGGCTACAAACTACAATTAACAGTTCTCATAGGCCCAGTCTGTCCATAAACACACAATCCTCCCTCAGTCCGTCTCCGGTGACCTGGATGCACTCCCAGAGTCACCTCTGGGCCCAGGAAAGAGGCTTTCTCTCTGGTCGTCAGGGCCTATCTCTCTACCACCACCTAGTGCACTCCAACAAGCCCCCCTCCTGAGTATCTCAGGTTCCTCCTGTCCTTCCTTACTCACCCAAAGCACACAGATCCTGCTACATCTGACGATGGCAGCAGGACCATCCTTTGTCAGTAACACAGTGCCAGCATAAAAGCAGGATGTGCAGAGGCTGGCTAACAAGTAAAGGAAGAGGATTAAGTTATTATCAAGAGCCCAGAACCTGAAGTGTAGAATTAATACATCTGTTTCAATACACAGACCAATGGACGTTTTGCCTGGGTAAAGGCTGTGAGATAATAATAATTTAAATATGCAGCCCAGGTGCCTTAAGCATCATAAGTCACAGGCTGCGAATGAGCTAGACTTTGACCTTCAGGATTGCAGAATTCGGTTCCGGACTGTTAATAAATTTTTGTTAAAGGCTCATTCCTGTAACTTGTTGTGCATACTGGTTCAAAAACTGAAGTGTTTAAGGGCCAGTTTAAATGTAAGCACAAGAGTAGTGCCAGTGCTGTCCGTGGGACTTTATCTGTCATCCACGCATGAGTGGTCTGCTGGAACAGAGAGAAAATGTTCAGCTTCTTGTAAGATCAAGTGTTATGACAGTGTGTGGCTCCCAGTGTGTTGTAAGTTTAATCGTTCTGCAAAATATTTCTCTTCTGGTACCAATTTCAGGACAGCTATTGATTTCACATCTTTGAAAAGCTTTTCCTCCTGCAATTATGACTGTACTTTCTTGTTCGTCTGAACATAACATGAAATAGGTATTGCTAGAACAAGGATAAGTAGATATAGGATATCCTCATTACTTTGTCAATTAATTCCCATGTATTATTACGTGGAAAGTGTATTCTATTATAAATATCTTATAATGTGATGGCTTACTAGTGTTTGATAAAACACATTTTTTAGTTGAAAATTGATTTGTACATGCAGGCAGGCTGCACACTGTCTTGTCTACAAGTGATTGTTCCTCAGGAAGTGAACACACTGTGATAATTTTTTTCCTCAGTAATCGCTTCCTTTTGAGATCTCTGGCACTGTAATCCCTTCCTTTATACATTTTATGGATTAAGTCTTCTTTTCCAGCATGACAGATTTTAAATAATTTAATGACTATATTATAAATAGCCCATATTATAAATTGCCTATATTATAAATAACAATACATAGTCCTTGTGAACACTGAGAATATAAATCAGATTGCTCTTGCTGTTTGCAGCATCAGAAAAAATCCACAATTGAATTACAGCCTTATGTTCAACCATGGACCATGAAATTAGTGGGTAATAGCAAAGTACTGAAACTCCTACCCTTTAAAAAGGGTCAGGACTAGGAATTATCAAAAATGTGGTTTTATGAAACTGCTGTTCATGTGCAGTCTGAGTCATTGCTGCACCACATAGAAGAGAAACAGGTGAAAAGTTGAATTTGCATTTGGTGGCAGCGGATTATTAGCTAGTGTAAAGATTCTACATATGGTCTTTAAACAGTAAATAACAACACCAAAACTTCTGGGGAGTCTCCTATTTTACTTCTTTCATTTTTTATGGTGAATTTTATGAGTATGTTATTGACTGTTCCTGCTCTGCTATTTTGACAGGAAGTATCTGCAGAGAGGTGTGAGGTTCATTTAGAGGGTGTAAGTCTCAGATAAGGCACGACATCCAGGACAGTGCTCCAGATGTACACAAGGAAAACCCCACACAGGAGTGTCGTTCTCACTGTATCTTGACCCTGATCCCTCGCAGGGTCAGCCACAACACCACTTTGCTGCACAACAGCCCGACAGCCAGCACAGAGCCACGAGGTAGCCACTGATGCCAAAGCCATAAATCCAAAGGATTGGGAAGCTGGGGCCAACCCCCTGCTGGGCAAGGCTGTCCAGCAGTCAGGTGTGAGGCATATGAAGCCTATGGGCCATCACAACTTGTGAAACATGGTGTGCATTTTGTGTTTCACTGCTGCGTATTGAAGCAGAAGGTCATGAGATCCTGGTCTGAGAGGAGAGGGACTTGTGTTCCCTTCTCCACTCTGTGATTTCAACAGTGCAGCACCACACTCATGGAGGGAACCCTTCACTGATGGAGATGAAGAGTCCAAATGGCTCCTTGCTGGGGTTAAGGATCAATCTGTTACATACCAGGCTGAGTGTCCATGCTGAACCCACTCTTAAGTTCAGATCCCTCCCTGCTTTATTCCTAGAAGGATTCCCTGGTAATTCCCTATTGGACATATGAATAAAAAACCAGCTGGGTACTATATGCAGCTTACTTGTCTTTGATTAGCAAATTCCACTAGAATCCAGCATGGTCTTTATTACTCTTCCTCATCCTTTTGAACTTGGTTCATTTTCTTAATTTTGCATGAGTCTAATTTACAGTACGTGAGACCATTTTCATCTTTTTTTGTACACATATTTGGCAGTATCTGATAAGCTGCTATGAAATCCCTTCCTCTTCTTATCTCTGGAACCTCTTTTAGTAAATTTAAACAAATACTATTCATCCCTAGAGCAGGTATGAGCTCTCTTTGTTGTTTTATTTTTTAGGTTACTGTTACTCCAAAGACTAATTTTGTAGCTATTATTTTTCACGCAATCTTACACCTACAAGCAGTGTAGTTTGGTCTTTGCTTTAATCTGCTAACATGAACAAATCAAATATTAGTCCTAAACATTAATGGGAATAAAATATTTAAGTGCTCTTAAAATTTCTGCAAAACCTGCTGGTGGTATGGCTTCACCAAAACTGAGGTACACCAAAAATGCAAAATGAAAGAACTAGAGAAGGAGGACTAAATTTGATGAAACTAAAAAATTCACCGTGCCTAAATCTAAGCCAAATTCCAAAACACATCTGGAGAGGACAGAACTGAAATACAAATGTTAAAAATGACACTATGGTATTTGATTCTTCTGCTGCTCTTTTTGTCTATGTCTCTGCACCGTGCCTAAATCTAAGCCAAATTCCAAAACACATCTGGAGAGGACAGAACTGAAATACAAATGTTAAAAATGACACTATGGTATTTGATTCTTCTGCTGCTCTTTTTGTCTATGTCTCTGAAAGCACTTTCTGAATGGTGATTCTTGATGCCTTGAAGGGGAAATTTTCCTTCTATGTTAAGCCAGAGTAAACTAAGGCTCCGAGAAGTGATTTGTCCAAGTTCAAACATGCAGGGGCAGAGAGCAAAAGCAACTCCACAAGCTGAAACTCTCCACTGAGAAAAGGGCTAGAAACTGGGAGTGGGGACAGGCAGGACAGCTGACCTGTACTGAGGAAAAGGATATTCCATACTGTATGACGTTCTGTTCAGCAATAAAAGCTCAAGGAAAGGAGAAGGAAGCAGAATGTCCACGGTTGTGGCATTAGTCTTCGCAAGGAACCATTAGAGGTGATAAAGCTCTGCTTTTGTGGAGGTGACTGGGCATCTGCCTGCTGATAGGAAATAGTGAATGAATTCTTGCTTTGCTTTGCTTTTGGGGGCAGCTTTTGTTTCCCTGTGAGGCTTTTATCTCAATGCACGGGCCTTGTCACCTTTCTGTGATTGTCTCCTCATCCTGCCAGATGAGTGAGCAGCTGTGTGGGTGTCTGGCTGTTGGCCAGTGGCAATCCACCACAAGTTCTCAGGTCTGCTCTGTGCATTCACGGCTAGACGTCTGCTCCCAGAGGTAGACTCAGCCAACCCGCAGTCAGCACCTGAGATTTCAGACTTTGAAAAAACCACATTTTCAAAGAAGTCTAGATTAAGCAAAGCCAATATTTTGCTAAATAAACAAAGAAGCACTGTCAAAAAACTTAGGTGAAGTTTACTGGTCTCAACTAGCTAAGTATCTAATCAACCCATCAAACCCATTACGCCCTAATCAACAGTATCATGATCTTCTGGTAGAAGGTTTCCATAGAGGAACTTTAGCATAACCAAATATTCTCTGAATCTATCAGAGAGTATCATACAAGTATGATTTGTGCACTTGGAGCAAAGTGGTATTTCTTTATTATCTTCTTTAAAGTACAGATAAATAATAATAAAAAAGGATCTATAATGAAGCAGTGTTATAGATCTAGCTTTTACCTGAAAACATACAATAACATTGAAGTAAAAAACCAAAGTAGGCTGTCAGCCCTACTACTTTGTCAAGAGAAAGGCAGAATGAGTGTGTTTGACATTAACTGCTTACTTAAAATTCATCTCATCTTTCCAAGACTTGTGTATAATTCAGTTTTAGATTAGAATGTTAAAGGGACATCTTTAGCCTAATGAAAGCAGAAATGGTCCTCTTTGAAAGTGCTCCAATTTTATCACTATGATATGCTGTAACTGAAGAAGACTCAAAATATTATATTTATCTTATTTTCTTCATGTTATTAAGAGTACCTTTGGTTTAATTATTTTTCCTATGTGAACATATTTTCAAAACCCATTGTAGGGTTAACAGGTGGAACAAAGAAAATCAGTCAATTCCTTTCTCCCCATCAAATTTTATTGCAACAATAAAATCCATAAATATGGCAGGAGGACTGTCAGATAGAGGCAAAATTGCATTTTAACTATTTTTGATTCACTGTGTTTCAGTCAGACAGTGCTTGAACTTTATTATTCTTAGACAGAAATAGTTCTCATTTTAAGACAAATTATATGAAAACAACTTCTATTTAAAGAATTACAGCACCTTTTAGACAAATGAGCTCATTATAAAGCATTACATCACATATTACATAAAAGTTCAATGTATAAAATGGCTCATAAATTACAAAGTAACAAAAGATATTTATAATGGTAACCTATGCCATTTAGGAACAGAATATCAGAATCATCAAGTGATATTTGGAGATCAGTTAGGAGTTTGTGTCAATAGCTGAATACTTTTTATACATGTACACATAATTAAAGGAAATTTTACAAGGAAAAAAATTAAAACCAAATAAGTGTTTCCTTACTCTGTGGGACCTTTGACTTAGTGAAACAGTCGCTTTTTCCAAAAGCACTTTTGATACTCACTTCTCTTGCCCTTCCATTTTGTCTGATACACATCATCACACTGACCTGAAAATGGCTTGAACAAAGGTTTCTGCTGCATTTTTTATCCCATGGTTTTTGTCCTCATCAAAGCAAAATACTCTTCCCAGTTCCTTGGGGCTTGAGAATACTTTCCAAATCCCAGTAACCACTGTGACTGCACCCAGAAATGGCAGCGAGGTGGCAGGTCCTCCCCTCTGTGCATGGGGATGAGTTTTTGCTAGAGGAAGACCATGAAGACTTAGACATAGGAGCAGCTTTAAACTAACCAGAAAGAAGTCCAGAAAGGAGAGCTGTGGGCTAATCCCTTCTTGTCAGTTAGGTCAGGTACCTTATTGTGCACCTCTGGAGAGGTCTTCCCTTTGGTTGGGATTTGTAGTGACAAAGCCTTGTTTGACATATGGATCAGTCTGATTCCCCTGGGAGGAGGACTTTAAGCATGGCTTTTTAAAAAATCTGAATTTTGAACGTGAGAACCTAAGTCTGTTTGCAGTTGTAGGGTAAAGGGGAGGCCAACCTGCTTGGAATGAGAAATACCTTTGCCAAAATTTTAACTGGCCATAATAAAGCCCTATGTCATTCTGCAATTGTACCTTTGGAAGTGGGAGAAACCTTACCAGAGCTACAGAAGAACAACTCATTTCTGGTGCAAAAATAGCAAAGGATGACAATTCTGTAGTCATGCAATAATGAAAGAAACGACAATGGGGAAGGTGGAACAACCCATGTTGTGTGTGGTGAACTTTCTCAGGCGGCTGCATTACATGCCTGTGTAATTTAGATGTCTTTGGAGACATAGAGTAAGGCAAGTATGATTCCTCATCCACTTTTGCAAGTTTACTGTTAGTGAAGCTCCAGTGACTTTGACTGAAGAAAATGAAAGGATAATTGAGTTCAGGGTCCCTGCTTTGAAGACTTAACAATCTAATTTAGGACCAGGGCAAAAAAAAACAAAACAAAACCCAATTAGAGAGGAAAGGAAGACAAAATCCCTCAGGTTACACTCATGCCTTTACTGGATAGCTTTGTGTCTATCTAAATAGACTATAGCTAAATGGAAACTCTAAATCATCAGTTTATGAACATCATGAAAAATAGGAAGAAAGAGATTTGCCTTTATTGTGTGCCACTATAGCACAAACACCTAATTTTTGCTGTATCAAAATACAATACTGTAGCTGATTTTCTGTTCATGTGGGATAAAATTACTAAACTGATATTATTGGAGACATCTGCAAAAACATCTGTGATTGATGCTCCTTTTCTACCAAACTAAAGACCTTATTGTATTTGTCTTCTGTAGATGACTTTGTGCCACTTTCTCTCAGAGTCCAGATTGCTCCTCCTGCCCTCACAGAAAAGTACATGTGAGATCTCATGTACCCCATGTCCTAGCAGCTGCCACTGATGATTATGTCTCTAATGGCACTGTGGCTTACCACTATTTGTACTGCTCTACTGAGCTGCACTTGGAAATGGATATTAATGTAAAACCTCTTCATTAGTATGCATTTTCCCTTTAATCTCACATTATGTACTGGCTAAAGTAAAACCTCGTGCATTGCACAGGCAGTATAGAAGTTGCAAGGAGAAAATTAATTCAGCTTCTGCCTTTTAGAGCTTGTTCGTTTGCTTGTAATCACAGAGAAATTTTTTCCTTTTAAGATTCAATTCTCCTACTTTAGCTCAAAGCCTTTACAATTTAATTCCTGGATGTGATACTAAAGTTTAATCTTTGAGGATGTTGAAATGTATTTTCTGCAAAATGTTATGGGCACAGTGCAGGAAACATATCCTGAAACAACAGACAGCTGCTGGAGTTTTGTGATTTCAGTTGTGCTTGGCTTTAATGTCAATAGAGTAAGCTTGCTTTGCTTTGCTTTGTTTTCTTCCTTTCTTCAATGGCAACATTCCAGCACTTCAAAGTCATTAGATTTCTTGCTGTAAGCCTTACCATGTATCAAGTTCATCTTCTGGAAGACAAGCAACAGAGGGTCAAATGTAACAATTGTTGTAGTAAAAGACATTTCCCGTCATCCTTTGTATCATACACATGAATGCTTTTTTCCCAGCTGAAGCTGTTGATATACTTTATCCAGAGCTTTGCTCACTCTACAATATTTCTTGTAGTAATGAAAAAGGAATCTGCTGAACCAAAGGAAAAAATGAATCCTATCAAAAGGTTGGCATTTCACTAGCAGATTTTTCAGCCAGTTGAGTGCTAGTGCTCTGGTGTATACTCATTGAAAGTCATTTATCTTTGCATCTGGTATTTTTCCCCACAGAATACATTTCATAGGACTCATTCTTTCTTTCTCTATCCCTCTCTCTCTCTCTCCAAGTCAGGGGCTTCAAATTGCTGATAGAGCTTAGGCAAGGGGAAAGAGCAGGGAAGGAAGTAGTGTTAACATTGATTTGAATGTTTTTAGTTTAAACCTGGATTTTAGTATTTAAATATACTTAGAGCAAAAATATTCCAATGTTCAATTATTTATCTCTGAGTTTAGGGCAGCTCTGAACTTGTTCTATGCCCTTTTTATAGTATGATGCTGTCAACTTCCAGAGATAGGAATTTGTTTATCCCAGGACATACAGAGGCTTCAGACTGATCACTGTCTTTCCATTAATATTGGATAAGACCTAGATTCCTTGCTAGCTCAAATGGGACACTTTTTTTTCTTTTTTGTCAGCTCTGAAAAATGCAGATGGAAAGAGTGAAATACCTGCAGAGAGCAGTTCTACCTGTGTTAGATAGGAACTAGGAACCAGACCATCTCCAAAGGTTTTGCTTGTTATATCCCTCTCCTGTGGCTATACAACCAAATAAAGTGAGAGGACAAGATCCAAGTAAGCCTTTGGTGCTAGAAATGAAAAATACGTTAACTGAAGGTGCTTGAATTCTGAAGATCAATTCAAAGATATCTACTGAGCCACATTAGGCACCTGAAACTTTCCTTGAGACAAAAGGTGGTATTTATAAGACGAAATTTTGATCTATACTTATGTCATTAATAGGATGAATGAACACTTTTGGAAAACGTTTCTTTTCATTCTTACTTACATTTATAAGATAGGTGAGATGAACTACCTGTCACAGAAAGGCTTATGTAATTGATTAAGAAGACAGTGTAGGATGACCAGCAATCAATATCAGTATATCAATATATTGATTTACGTTGTAGACACCCAACATGTAAGGCAAGATAAATCCTGCCTAAGGTGTCTAGAAGCCAGTCTAGCACATGTCTAACACAGTCACTACCTTTCTAGAGTGACTGACCCATGTATGCATTTCCTACTGAGACCAACACTGGATTCTGAGCCTGGGATGACGTAACACCAGGAACAAGTAGAAATTGGGAGAGGAGTGGCTGGAGAGCAGCCCTGCAGACAGGGATTTGGCGTTGCAGGTTGGCAGCAGGCTCAATATGAGTCAGACGAGTGCCCTGGCATCCAGGAGGGAAAACTGTGTCCTGAGGTGTGTTAAACAGGTAGACCTGGTGCATAGGGATGTGGTTTAGTGGTAGATTTGTCAGTGCTGGGTTTACAGTTGGATTTGATGATTTTAAAGGTCTTTTCCTACCTGAAATGATTCCATGATTCTAAACACATAACCAGGCAGCCAAATCCCACTGTATTCAGTGTTGGTGCAGTCTCCCCTTGAGTACTGAATGGAGTTCTGGGTTGCACAATTTAAGAAGGATATGAAGGTCCTTGAGTGTTCCAGAGGAGAGAAACAAAGCTGGTGAAAGGGCTGGAAGGCATGTCCTGTAGGGAGCAGCTAAGAACTCTGGGTTTGTTAGTCTGGAAAAAAAACTGGTTGAGGGGCAACCCCAGTGCCCTCTGCAGCTTCCTGAGGAGAGGATATGGAGAGGGAGGGGCTGAGCTCTTCTCCCTGGCATCTAGAAATAGGATACATGGGAATGGTTCAAAACTGTGCCAGAGGAGGTTTAGAAACATTACTTTATCAAGAGGGTAGTCAGACACTGGAACAGGCTTCCTAGAGAGGTGATTGGTGCCCCAAGCCTGTCAGTGATTAAGAGGCATTTGGACAATGCCTTTAACGACATGCTTTAACTTGTGGTCAGCCCTGGAGGGGTCAGGCAGTTTGACTGGATGATCATTGCAGGTCCCTTCCAACTGGAATATTCTATTCTATTCTATTCTATTCTATTCTATTCTATTCTATTCTATTCTATTCTATTCTATTCTATTCTAATGTGGGGTCCATGAACTTGGCAACCTTTCATGAAGGTTTTCCAAAGATGCCAGTTTCACAATTTGCTGTCAGCCCAGACATTTCATGGAGATAGCCCCTTAAAGGTGCTGACCTTTGGCCACTTTCTTGTGCATTAAGTACCCAGCAGCATCAAACCTGTTAAAGGTCTCAAGTACTTCATATAGGTATAGCACATGCAATGAAAAAATATTACTGCTGTTCCGTTGAACAAGAGACTGCTTATAACCAAATGAAAAATTATTCAAAAGGCATTTAAAATGTAACTGAAGCTCTGAATCAGGGGTCTTTATTTCAATGCATTTAAATCATCAAAGAGACATAATACCAAAGTGAAAATCAGGAATGACAGCTGTTATTCTGTTTTACACCATTCAAGGATTCGAGCTCATTAAAATCAACCTACCAGAGTTTTGGTTGAACTGATGAGGTTTGAGATACTCTTGGGTTTCTAAAGTGAAGTGTCATCAGAAAATTGCAATAATGACATATAAGTATTCCTCCATATCTGGAAACTCTGAAGGAAAGTACTTTACTGATGATAATCTGAAAGAGACTGAAGGCCTCTGCCTCTGCTTCAGATTTTTAAAGCTGGATACTAATTAATAACATTAAATCCTAGATAAAGAAAGTGTTTCAAACAGAAGATCACTAGCACTTTTCAAATTTCTCTTGAAAAGCATTGCTGTAACGGCTTTTGCTTCTGTTTTTTTAAAGAGCACTGCACAATTTTTAGGGTCCCAGAAGCTCAAGGTGATCTGAAATGGGCAATGACAATTGCTCAGAAGGATACATTTCTGAAATGTACTGCGTACAGTTTTAGTGTCCTCAAGATAAGAACGACATGGAACTATTGGAGCAAGTCCACAGGACAGCCACAAAGTTGGTAAGAGGCCTGGAGCACCTCTCATATGAAGACTGACTGAGGAATTCGGGGCTGTTCTGCCTAGAGAAGAGGAGGTTGTATGGAGACCTCATAGCAACCTTCCAGTACCTGAAGGGGGCCTACAGGGAAGCTGGAGAGGGACTCTTCACCAAAAACTGTAGTGATAGGACAAGGAGTAATGGGTACAAAGGGAAAAGTGGGAAATATAGGTTAGATATTAGGACAAAATTCTTTACTGTGAATGTGCTGAGACAGTGGAAGAGGTTGTTCAGGAAGACTGTAGATGCCCCAACCCTGGCAGTGTCCGAGGCCAGTCTGGATAAGGCCTTCAGTGACCTGGTTGAGTGGGAGGTGTCTCTGCACAATCCAGGGGGCGTTTAGACTGGATGATCTTTAAAGTCCTTTTACAACCTCTAACATCCTATGATTCTCTGAAATCCTTATAAAGTGGCACATGTATCATCTAGATTTTGTTTACACCTGTAAATGTCATAAAAATCCAATTACTTCCCTAGCAGAAGATTGAGCTATCTCATGTATTAAAGCAGACCCAAAAATCCAGCAATGGCTGATGACGCAGAAATATGTGAAAGCAGGCATCAGCAGCTTCACACCTGGGCTGCCTTGTACTGCAGCCAGTAAGACTTGCACTCTCAGCTACCTGCAGGTTCAAGCTGTCCTTGTTTCAGCAGGGGCGGGTGTGACCAAGACCCTATAATTATTCAGGACACCTCACATCATTGCCAGGGGCTGGGAAAAGGAAGGTCTGGCTTCTGGAAGGAAGGGCATCGGTTCTGGTTGAATAAAGGGAAGCCGTCTACTATTGCTTCATTGTCCCAGGCTTGGTGAGCATCTTGCATATAAATCACCCTTCCTTTTGTACACTTTTGTCATTAATATTGTTGCTATTACTGTTCATTTTTCTTATCTCAACCCATGATCTTTGCTTTTTGTGCTTTCAGTCAGAGGGGGAAAAGGGAGTGAGTGGCAGCACAGGTTCACTGAATTGGGGAGAACTATTCCTAAACCACAGCACAATACAAAAAGCAGCTTCAGACTCACCCACAGCACAATTCATGTGCCACTCAGGACAGGGCAACTGCAGCCAAATACAGCTGGCACCTTGGCAGGGATGAATGTGATCACAGGCTGAGCTGAAGTCACCATGGTCAAAGTAGTGTGGAAGATATCCACACTTGGCTTTTTTGGACTGCATTTGTCCATCCTGCAACAGATGCTTCCTTGGAGAGGTTTGAAGCTGAGGCAGTCAGAAACCCAGCAGTGTATCCACAGTGTCTTTTCCAGTAGCCTGAATGCAATCCCATTTGAATTCTGCCTACAAGCCCCCGCTGCTCTCCAGACGGCTGTGCCACGGCCCTTCCAGGAGACAACGTGAGTCTTTTTTGTCTGCCTGACATGGTCATTGCAGGTGGGCAGGAGGGCTTGATGGAGGTTACAGGGAGTTGGATCTAGTAAATTGGTTCAGTATTAAACTTTAACCAGAGCTCGCATGGAATTGTCTGCAGTTGGATAATGCCACAATCTGAGCTAAAAACCCTCTGAGAGGTGAGCTGAGTCAGTACACATCCAAGGTGGCTTTGAGCCCACACTCAATGAACCAGGGAGCTGAAAACTTGGGGCAGGGTGTGCTTAATCCCATGCCAAGCCAGTTTGCTATGCTACAAGAGCAGTGCAGTCTCCTTCTGGGTCACTTGAAAACCAGCACACTGACATTTGTGAGGACCTGAAGATTGTTTCTAATCTGAGAGCCTTTATGCATCACATGGTGATTCCTGTCTCCGCTGAAGTTCACTAAAATCTTCTTGGCTCCAACAGTGCTAAAGTTAACCCTTTGCCAGCTGTAAGACGAATGTGCTGTTCAGAACAATTCTGAATATTATAGTGCCCAAACTTCTGGAGTGTAATTATGACCTGCTCTGCAGCTGCAACAGTCAGCACATGGCAGTTCCTTCAGTAAGATCAGACTTTGCAGGAAGGCTGAGTCCTTCTTTCCAAGTTGTCCCAAGTTGTGACTGCTCTGTCACATACAGGGAGACCTGAACTCATTTTGCCTGTGACAGTCCCAGAATCAGAAGTGCTGGGAGTGGCATAAAACACCCTTATTTTCTAATTGTGAGGCAGATAGGGTCAGGGTGTGGTATTTTTCTGGGCTGATACTGATCAGCATCAGCTGATACTTCCTCAGCATCAAAGACTGTCTCAGGCTCAATGCTGGGCTAACAATGTACTGTTTGGACTTACTGCAAACATCTCCAGTAGCTCAGGGAGCTGTGTGCTGTCCCTCATTAGGCAATAGAGGCATGTTTCGGTACAGTGGCAATCCCAAATAAATCTCCCATCTTCTCCTACATGACCAAAGCCTCCAGTACACTATTCTGAGGTCTAGTTATATCTTCTTTAGAGCTCAGAACTGAAAATCTGTCCTGTAGAGGATGGCTGCAACCATTTTGTTTGGTTTATTTGCTCAACATTTAAGGCTCCTCTGTTATCCCCTGTGCTGCTGTCCACCTTCAGTGCAGAATTTTAATCAAGATGGAGGTCAGAAGACAGCAGAGGAGCAAAAGCCAGCCTTGCAAGCAAAATAGAGTTTTCAGCTGGAGGCAGGCACGTTGAGAGTGTTCCTGGTTTCAAACATCACTCACAAGGTGTAGGTGGACACCCCCAGCTTCCTTCCTAGTGAGATGCTGCAGCTCATCACACTAAAATGATCACTCGGGTCAGCAAAGAGCTGTTGGACAGAGATGAAATGTGCCACTGGCCACAGACCCAGAGGTTGGGAGAATGTTTCACTCTAAAATCTGTGCTGAAATTTAACACTTTGGTTTAACTGGCTTAAGTTGTTCTGTTAAATCTGTGAGAGCACCCTGTAAACAGCCGAACAGATCTTTGTGCCTCCTGTTTCTCTTGTAAACATCTCTTCTGTTTGTTGGTTTCCTTGTCCTAATTAACAGAGATTTGTCACAGTGGTAACTTCCTAGTCCATCTTCTCATTAACCACTCTGGCAAAACACCACAGCACCTAAGAGTTCCCCGCTGAACTGCAAATTATTGACACTCCTTTATTTCAGCAATTACAGGCTCTTTCTCAAAAAGCATGAAAACCAGTCATAGCTGTTGTGGGGGATTCTTATACTCTTTGCAAAGGGTACTTATACCTTTCCACCTCTAAAACCCTCCAGATCCTGGGACAGGCAGCTCACATCTCTGCATTTATGTGCCTTAAATTCTCTCTGCATGTCAAAACCTAGGCTCTGAACTGCATTTTTAGAGAATTCACACACAGTCTACTTTGAGAAAAGCACTTGTTCTAGGCTTATTATGAAACAGAGGGTCTGCCTGTGGAAGCAAACTGTCAGCACATCTTGTGTGTCAGACACAGCAACGTGCCTGCCCACACACAGTCGGGGTACCCTGGGAACAGGTAGGGTGTGACCCAGTGGTCTCCGTGCCTCCCATCTGCCTTTGCACTGGTGCCACCTGGCTGGCAGAGGTCCATGAGTTTTTCATAGCAAGGCCTTAAAACATCTGTTCCAATGGGAGATGTGGCTAACAGGCGTCGCACGGTTATAGTTCACGTAACAAAAATGTAGTGTTGCTGCAAAGAGACAAATCTTGGGAAAATGCAGGGGGATTCAGGCCAGCTTATAAATTATAACATAGATGTAATGAAGGCCCCAGCAAGGAGCAAAAAGAGAAGAGCTCTGTGCAGGGGCATCAGCTGGGAGTAAATAAACACTAAATCCTCCTGCTGCGGCCCCAGGGACCAGCTGCAAAGGCCAGGATTGCACTTTTCCCTTCCTTGCCACAGCCACCATGGAGCCGGTAGTGGAGTCTGTATGGGAAAGGACTGACATATACAGACGGATGAATGCCAGCGAGCAGTGATGGTGGATATCAGGGACAAAGGCTGCCAATTGCACACCTTACAGCTCTGGCCTTGGCTGTTGTCCCCACATAATCAATATGTCTTGCACATAACTAGTACTTCATTTCTGAGATCCTTATGGTCTACTGGCAATCACAATATTTTTCTTATATCCGTATTTACTTTCATATTTTCTCCTAGTTCTGCACCTGTTTCTTCAAATAGGTTCCTGTTGCAGCTATTACTGCTGCATTATCTGGATAGTAGATGGGTGGATTTAACTCTAGATTCCTTCGCTTCAGCAACCGAAATGCTGGTGTCTGGGCTTTACTAGTGGAATTGAAGTGGGCTCCAAAGTATTTGCTTTCAAAGAGTTTTGTGTTTGTCTGTTCAGTTTTGAAATAGCAGAAGAGAGAGCAGTGCTCTCTGCTTCAGAAAGCTCCTGGAGAAATTTGTGTTTAAAACTGAATTTTTAGAAAGGCAACTTTCAAAACAATCACCAAGAGAGGAAAGATCCTTTTCTTTCTTATAAAAATTTGTAAATTAAAACAAATCACAAAGAGACCGTCCAGGTGGAGTCCAATAACCAGACTCTTCTGGAAACAACTTCCAGTCCCTATTTACTGCTTACAAGAGGTTGATGTTGTTTCAGTGTTTGTCTCTACAAAAAATAAAACCTGATAAACAGAAAATATGCAAATTAGATTTAAGATAATCCCAGTGACATTTTAAATATTGTAAGTCCCTTGGGAATGTGTAGTTTAAATGACATATTCACAGATACAAGATACACAAATTTAACAGGATCAGTCAACAACATTTGTGACAATAAATTGAGCACATAGCTGTCTCAGCAGCAAGGACCTCTGGCAACATCAACATCACGCACAACGAATGTAAATTCAGACCTGTCAATGCAGCACTTGGCTACAGAAGAGAGAGAAATGTGAAAGGTGCCATGGGTAGGCAGCAGTGAATGGATCTGAGAGGCTCAAATTGTTAATGCATTTCAATATTCCTTGTTATTTTTCTGTGTTTTCAAATTGCCTGGAATTTCATTAACTATCAGTCCAAAGCTCTCCAAGGTGGCTGCTCACATCAGCCTGAGTTTTGCAGACAATTTAGTTTAAAGCCCCTAAATAAAATCATGGCAGCTGTTTTATCAACCCCATTCTTTGGAGCCATGACTAGGCTAGATGGGATAACACCAGGGGTATGAGATTCAAAAGGACCAAGTGCCGCATCCTGCACTTGGGACACAACAACCCCAGGCAGCACTGCAGACTGGGGACAGTGACTGGGAAGCTGCCCAGCGGAAAAGGACCTGGGAGTGCTGGTCAATGGCAGCTGAACATGATCCAGCTGTGCCCAGGTGGCCAAGAAGGCCAAGGGCATCCCGTATCAGCAATAGTGTGGCCAGCAGGACCGGGGCACTGATTGTCCCTCTGTGCTCGTCACTGGTAAGGCCACACCTCGAATCCTGTGTTCAGTTCTGGGCCCCTCACTACAAGAAGGGCATTGAGGTGCTGGAGTGTGTTCAGGGAAAGGCAGCCAAGCTGGGTAAGGGTCTGGAGTGCAGGACTGATGAGGAACAGCTGAGGGAGCTGGGGTTGTTTAGCCTGGAGAAAAGGAGGCTCAGGGGGGTCCTTATCACCCTACAACTTCCTGAAAGGAGGGTGTAGCCAGGTGGGGGTCAGTCTCTTCTCCCTGGCAACCAGCGACAGGATGAGAGGACATAGTGGTAAGCTGTGCCAGGGGAGGTTTAGGTTGGACATTAGAAAGCATTTCTTCACAGAAAGGGTGACTAGATATTGGAATGGGCTGCCCAGGGAGCTGGTGGATGTTTTTAAGGAAAGACTGGATGTGGCACTTAATGCCATGTTTTACTTGACATGGTGGTGTTCAGTCACAGGTTGGACTTGATGATCTCAGAGGTCTTTTCCAACCTCACTGATTCTGTGTTTCTGTGACTTGAAATACATCCTCAGAAGGTGCAGTGTCCTTGCCACTCTGAAGAAAATATGCACCCAGTTTATAATCCTTGTAGTGGCTATACTGGGAAGTGTGGAGAAGGAAAATGCCTGTTTCACATGCAGAGGGGTTAAGCATCGGGTTTGTAGCTGGAAGGGATGCATAGCTGGGGAGGAGGCACCTCGGCAGACATTAACACTTGACACTTGCCATCCTGAGGATTAGAAGGCTATTGGTCTGTGAGTGAGAATACCTGTCCGGTATGGATACTGCATTTGGTATTTGCATGAGAAAACTCAGGCTTTCTGTTCAAGGTAACAGATAAAAAACTGGGTAACTGAAAACAGGATTTTTTGGTGAGGTGACTATTTGGAGGGGATGAAAAATCCTGAAAAATCCAGAGACCAAAAGTTATCAGAACTGAGAAAAAGTTGGGCATTAAGTGTGAGCCCATTAGCAGCTCAATATCTCTGAGCTCCAAAGGGTAAACCTAGGTACCAGAGGGACACCACACCACTCTTCAGGATCTTTCCATATTGGCCCAACAAACATACTTCACATTGGTTTAGAAGACATCAACTTACTACTGTCAGCTGTCACTCCACAAGCACGAGGGGACACTGCCCCTCATGAAGAGTTGTATCTGTGCACTCTTGAGTGAAAGGCGTGGAGTGCTGGCTGCTGGACCCACATATTTGGGAATTCATATGTTTAGGAACCCGGATTCTGGAGAAGGGCCAGGACCAGGGGGTGGGAAGAGAAGCAAAATGTTTTTACAAAGTCCTTAAGAAGTGTAAGACCATAACAAGTTAGATCTTTTCCCTTCCCTTTTTTCTTTAAAACACAGAATTCCAGAAACAAACTCACCATTGCAGTTGACTAGAGGCCTGGTTCTTCCCAACTCTTCCATTATCTTCCCAGTCATAAGCAACATAACAACTTTGGCTCAACAAACCGGTCAGCTACAGGCTTCAGAGTATTTGATCAATGTCACAACATGCTTTCTCTGTTTGCATGCAACAACATCTGCTATTCCTCACTGCTGGAGACCGAATACTTGGTTAGATCCTAGACTGAGCTTGTTGCCCTCCTAGCACTATTAAAGTTTATTTTTAGGATTTTTAATTGAAATCTGTCATTAATTCATTTTTTAGTAATTAAAGAGGATAATTAAAATGGAGGATTGAAGCACATGTAGAAAATTAAACTGCAATAACTACACAGGAACAGAGGAAAAACACACTGGCCAAGGCAGTACAGCAGTTTTATTTTGTTACCTGCAACACTAGTTAAAAGGCAAGGGAACTATCATATGTTTAGCATTATAATTGGAACTATAGCTCTTGAAAGCACTGATTAGGCCATGTTTCTATAGTGCTAAACCCTTGGTAAGCTGGAATGCTGGAAGCATCATTTCCTGCAGCAAGTACTTTCTTTGTGGTATTACCTTTCAGGAAAGAGAGTTTCTTAATTTTACTGTGTTAATAGATACGGATTAATTTTGGAAAAATGCAGACGGAGAGAATGAACTAGAAAATCAAAACCTCACCTCATTTTGGAGATAGTCATGAAATTGATGCAAATCACTGTCTTATCATAATCAGCTTTTTTTCTAATAAGTGAGTGCTGAAGGTGAGTACTTGAACCCTAAGACTGGACTCAAGCTCTCCACTTGATTTTTTCTCCTTATGAACCTGCATGTTCTCATACTCCTGGCTATATGCCCAACTGAAACAGGAAGGAGCAGAATTCCCAATGTACTAATTAAAGCTTTCTTCCAGGAGAAAAAACCTCTGAATTTAGGGTTCTCTCCTCCGAATGAAACAGTTCCAGAAGTCATATGTCTCATTTATCAAGCATGTTTATTACTCACTAAGCTCTAATGTGGGGGAAATCTGGATAAGGTAGGAATGAGACAGGGGTTATGTACCTCACACTGCATCAGGATCACGTTCACAGTGTTGAAAGACAGTGAGAAGGCAAAAGCCCAGGCCCCCTTCTGCCGAATCAGTTCCTGTTTGTGCATGAAATGACCACAATGTAGTCCCACTCTGATTCATGAAAAAGAAAAAAAAAGCAAACTTGAGGTCAGGAGGGAGTTTTAAACTGTAAATCACAGGGTGTAATTCATCTGGCGAAACACAGATGTCTACACCTGAGTTTCTCTATTTAGCTACTTTTTTTTTTTTAAATTATGAGAGAAACAGACACAAAGACATGACCTTTCTTAAAAGTAGATGTCTAAAGGAAATCGAATTACTTCTGCCTGAAATTTCCAGGTTTCCTCTGCTTGTTGTAAAAATCATTGGCTTGATAAACTCAGGTATTGGCTAAGATGGAATGAATCTAACCTGTGTCACAGAGGCATTTGTTCTTTTTCCCTGAGATAGGTGTCACAGGAAATGCAGAAGAAAGAGCTACCAATATATACTTTCCCTGGCATTTCCTACTGACTGCTTGAGGTATCCTAATCCTTGTGTATCCATGAAAAAAAAAATCCTCATCTGTTGGGTATGGATCATGAGAATAATCAACCTCATGAAAATTATCACAGTGATCTCCTTTTTAGTGCATTCAGAGAAGGCTGTGTAAATCCTAGCGCTCCCTGGGGTCTGACATCAGCTCCATGTGTGGTGTAATTGCTTCCAGATAACCCAGCTCATCACCTGGAAGTGTAATGTAATTTAAATGATGTACGTCTTTTCTTTTACTCTCACGACGAGTTAGCCATATTGATCTTCCCAAAGGGGACACTTCAGTGGGTATGTATCATGAGTTGTGGTGTCACTGATAACTCTTCTAACTGTACAGCCTGAAACAGATTGACGAAATACTGGATTTATAGATATTATTGCTTTTTGCCCGGCTCCTACATCTACGATTTCCATCTGGTGTGCAGAAAGGAAATTTGTTTTCTTCTAAATATGTCAGGCTGTTAAATGTATGTTGCTTATGATCTTGAGGCACATTTAACATCAGTAAAATGAGCAATGTGCCACCAACCCTCTTCTGTGAGAGCAGCCTGACAAAAAGCCTTTGTTCTACTGAAACTGATTTGGGTTCTTTAGGGAGAGAAACTTTTGCATTTGGCTTCACTAGTTTGTATATTCGCACTGTTATATTGAGCATGGTTATCACCCCATGAAAAGCACCAGGTTTAAGTGCTGCAGGATGATAATTTTGAGAACCGCTATGGTTTATGTAGTAGAATGGAGGCCCAGGTGCAGGAGTGGAATTCAGATCTAGTGGAGATTTTAAATCTTGGCTCTCTTGAGGTCACTGGTAAAACTGGTTGGCTTCTGTAGGGCCAGAATTGTAGGTAGGGCTTTGCATTTGGTCCTCTCTTGAGATGACAAAACTGGGAGTAGAAACTGGATTATAAAGCACTGCTCTGGGCTCCTGGGATAATTCACAGGGATTGGAAGAGGCCTTCCTCTAGGAGTCCTGTCTTCCAGTGGAGAAAGAGTGCTTTGATGACTGTCCTTAACATGCAAATCTCATTTTCCATAGCAGCCAGGAAACAGTAATGCCAAAAACTCCCAGTAAAAATAACAAGATGCTCTCATACATGCCTTGCAGTTATTATTTTTTCATTTACATCTTGGAACTACAGAAAAGAGCACTCGTTAATGCTTAATACTCTTTCATGTTCATTGAGTTACAGTAGAGCATCTCTGGTACTGGAAAAACTATTAAGGTCATATTAGATCCAATTAGATAGTAAAATTCACAGAATAAGTAGAAAACAGAATTGGACCACACAGAAAGTAAGGAAAAGTAAGGAACACTTGGTTATTTTTCATTATCAGGGTAGCTCAAAAGTCCTGGAGCTATAGTAGTGTAGTGGGTTGACCCTGAATTGACAGGCAACCTTTTAGACCAATGACGCTTCTCTAAATGTCCATATTTAAACCGTGCGGGAAGGCGGAGTTGGGCTTCCTTTCCAGCTCGCCTGCCAGAATGTGGAGGGGTGGCCCCAGCCTCCAGGCCCTGCCAGGCCAGGCCTCTCTGCCCCCCCGCCCCTTCTCTCAGCGCCGTGGTGCGGACCCTGGGCTGTTAAGGGGGAGCTGTCCCTGAGCCGCAGATGTCGCTGACAACGTCTGAGTGGCTTTTTGGGACCGGCAGGACCCTCTCTTCACCACGCTATCACACCACGCTGAGTCAGCGAGAGCCAAAAAAGCCTCCTGCCTGCAGTTGGTGCATTTTGCTCCGAACTGAAGAGGATGCCGTGCAGCCAGCAGCGCAGAGAGAGAGAGCAGAGGTCTCTCTCCACCGTGGAGCCAAGCGGTGTCATGGCGATTTTCGGAGCCCGACAAAGAAAGTGAGTCACGTCACGTGGGACGGAGCTAAGATGGCTTCAGAGGAGAAGAGAGGGCGGTGCCGCGTTGTTGCGCGCGCAGTTTAAAATATCTCTATCATGCCGTGTTAAAGAACTGTAATATTGAACTGTGCATTTCTTTAAACCATTTAGAGTACATGGGAGGATGGACATTCATGTGTAGCCCGTGAAGGCTGTAAAAGTGCCCATGCCAGGCTGCTTAAAAGCAAAGAGAAAAAAAAGCTTTTAAGAGACTGGGGGCAAGAAAAAAACCTTTGTGTTTAAAGCAACATAATTCATCCTTAATAACCCCATGTGATGATTTATAGCTTGCAGTGTAAAAAACTGTGAGATTCATAGAAGAAATGTACTACACCACAGCAAGTTTTTTTCCTTCTGTCTTTTAAATCTGTTAATAAACTCATTAATAGTCTGTAAATTGTGCCTGCTTCTGCTTTCTCCTAATTCTTATCTCACCAAAAAGTAAGTATGTACTAAAATCTAAAGTTAAACCACTACACTTAATTGGTGTTTCTGCCTGGTTACCGAACCCAACCCGCAACAAGTAGGGACGTCTTCTTTCTTCCTCACTCTGGGGAGCTGGGATGAAAAGATGGGAGGGCAATGCTCTGCTCTTACTCCTTCAGGACACACCTGGACCAGACAACACATCCCAGCCTGTCTGAATCAGAACCAAGGAGGGCATTTTATAGCACTTGGTTTGCTCTTCAGCAGCTCTGCTTTGTAAAACTGACTCTTGGGTCGGAGTTGCTTCTTGCTCAGAGAGCACCCGAGTTTTTGCTGTATCAAATGTACTTGTGTGGTAGGGCATGCCCGGGATAGTTTTCATCCCTTTCATATCTCTATCTTTTAATGATGCAGCTGGAAATGCTGCTCTGCCTTGTAGCCGGGTTACCTGAGCTGGAACATGCTGTGGCACAGACATAGAGTAGCTAGGGATCCAGAGAAAACAGCAGAAGACTGCCATGGACATCTGATGTTATCAGTACAAATAAACTTGCACCTCTAGCCTCCTTCCCTACCTGAAATAAGTTGCTAAAGCTACAGGTTAACTCCAGCAAAATATGAGCTAAAACTCCACATTTGCAGTTGATAATATGAGTAGAACAAGACTGTGAGCATATTCCAGCAACTGGGCAACTAATTCCAGCCCTCTTGTTGTCACAATTAATTCAGGTGCATCAGTAGACTCCATACTTTGGGTGGTTGGAACCCATTTGAAATTATATGCTTTCCATTCTTCCTCATTAGCCTTGCTGGATGGCTCTTTCAGGACTTCACTGTGTCAGCAAATAAAACCTTTCTTCCAATATCCAATTTTAATGTATTCCTTGGGCAGTCTATGTCTTTTGGGGCTTGCAATAGCATTTCCTTCAGATTAAATAACTCCACTTTCAGTCTGATGTATTTAAAAAAGTCAATTGCATCACCTCTCTATCACCTTTGTTTTGTTAAAGTATCTGAGCATGAAATTTTCACACAAAATACACTCTCTACTCCTCTGATTGCCAAAACAGCTCTTCTCTGCATCTGCTTCAGGCTGAATTCCTCTTTCTTGAACCAGTCTACAAGGATTTCAAAGGTTAGATATACAAAGGGAATTGGGAACTTTCAGGTGCTTTATTCCATTAATGGAATTCATAGTGCTGAATTTGGTGTTAAAATTATTTTTTTGTCGGATGTGAAAGATTGAATGCCTAAAAATGAGCACAGAAATAGTGCTATATATAGATGTACCAACACAAAGTTTCAAAAGGGGAAATTCTGATATTTTATCCATAAAGTAAGATTAAGATACCTACTTGTACTCTGAATACGCACAATTTTTGCAGTCTCTTTCCTGGTTTAGTAAGTACTTGTGTTAATCTTGCTTTGAAAGAGTTTGAGGAAAAAGCTTGCTCTTGCTTTAATATCCCAGACCACTGACTGAAAGCTTTGAAGCAATGGCTTGTTAGTGACCAACTTTGCTGACCGTGTCATTTAACTTTATAACTTTGCCATCTGCATTGTTTTGATTGACCAGCGGAAAAAAAACTCCACAAACATACTACATTTTGTGGCATACTTCATTCTCAGCAGATCATGAAAGAACCTATTAACTGCAGGAGACTAAGACAGACATCTACATCTCACCAGTCGGAAGCTGCGTGAGGTGAAGCCTGCCCAGCATAAGTCTTTGGCCATTAAGCCCCTAGTAAGACACCCATCACTGGTGGAGAAATCCCCTGGTTTATCAGAAGAAACTTTCCTGTCTGACACCTGCAGAACTGTCGCTTTAATCGTCCTGCTGTATATCTCACTGCTGTTGCATGCTATTGACAACTGTCTTTAATTCCACCCTTCTTCATCACAAATTGAAGACAGACATAATGCTAAATTAAACATAGTGAAAAAAAAAAGAAAAGAAAGTATTTAAAACAAATCAGTATTGTGTACTGGCTGATATAACAATGGGTTTATGTTTACTTCCAGGAAGCTCCTAAAGGCACTTTTCCCATGTGTGCTTTATGAAAAAAGAAAAAACCACCACACACAAGACGACTTGGAGACTAAATTAAATATTTGGTCTTCTCCCATTCTGTTTCTTGGGAGGTCTGACCCACATGGTTGATTGGTGTCCCCAGGAACTGGAAATCGTCATGTCTCCAAATATTTTGCCAGACTGCAGAGGTATGAGTGTGTCCCCCTGCTTCCTTCTCCAAATATTTTAGCAAAAAAAAAGCAGTGTTATTTAGCTTCAGATGTTGTGGAGGGCTTGATGAAAAAGAGAAAGCTCCCTGATTGCTTTGTTTTTCTGAATTTTCCTCACTATTACTTGGCACCTTTGCCCTTCTCTTTCTCTCAGGTACCATCAGATAGACAAGAGTGGTCTGTGGTGGAAAGCTCTCTAGTCTGCTGAGCTGTGATCTCGCCTGGCTCAGTCTGGGCTCCAATTCCAGTTTTCCAGCTGAGGCAATGGATAACAATATGTACAACTTCTTGATAGAACAAGGGGCAATGGTTTTAAACAGAAGGAGTGTAGATTTAAATTGGACATAAGAAAGAAATTATTTATGATGAGGCTGATGAGATACTCTAGAACAGGTTACCCAGAAAAGTTGTGGTTGCCCCAGCACCAGAAGTGTTCAAGGACAGGTTGGATGGGGCTTTGAGCAACCTAATCTAGTGCAAGATGTCCCTGCTCATGGCAGTGGGTTTGGACTAGAAGATCTTTAAAGGTTCCTTTCAACATTCTATGAACATTTAAAATTCCCAGTTTCCATTTAAATGTAGGCATTGCATGAATACACTCCTATCACAATGATGGCACCCTCTTTCACAAAATATTTAAACTTTTTACTAAAAAAAAACCTTAGGAGAACAGTAGGAACTCACAGTTCACTTTAATTCTTCTCACAAAATGATTGCCATTTTATATTTCCATTTTTAATTTAATTTTTTCCAGGTTCATCACAAAAATGGCTGCGTGTTCTTCTCGTGAACAAATATTTCCATACAGTCTATACCAGATGAGACCTCATCAGAGGTCTTTTGGAATAATCCCAGGGTATTGGGCTGGGTTGGTTTCTAGGCCTGAGGGAAATAAGCTGAATTTACATACTTCATTTAAATATAAAGGGCTACCCACAAAAAACATCTTAGAGAATTCATCAGAGTTCAACTGCCTCTTTAAAATGCACACGACGCTCAGTGTTCCGAATACAGAAAGTATAAGAAACAGATAAATGTTTTCTCTCTCCTTTTCCTGAGATACCAAGCCATGTCACTATTTGGAGCATTGCAACAGGTTCCACTATCAGCCAGGACTGTCATGTTGTAACCAACATTTCATTTTATTCATCTTTGAGCGACAAGAGCACAGGGCTGCTGCAGGGAAGAGAAAACAAAATCTCCCACCTTTAGCCTCTGGCACAAGCTGCTCTGTTTAGAGTTCACATCCAATACAGATCAAAACTCACTGTTTATTGCTTGTCCCCAGGAACAAATGCATAAACAGGGTGTATGTGGACTAACCCTTTCAAGGCTTTCTCACACATCTATCAAAATTATATCAGGATAATGAGAAGTAAAACATACTTTAGAAACACCTTCCCCTCACCCCTCATTTCTTCCTGATCTTCCCAGCAGGGAGACAGGGAATGGGGGTTTTGGTCAGTTCATCACATATCTCAGTTGCTCATTCCTCCCTAGGGAATGTAGTCCTTCCCCTGCTCAAGCATGGGGTCCCTCCCACAGGAGACAGTCCTCCAGGTACGTCTCCAAAGTGGGTCCTTCCCATGGGCTGCAGTTCTTCATGAGCTGCTCCAGCGTGGGTCCCTTCACAGGTGTATTGGTTTGGTACAGCCTGGTTTGAGGTAGCAGGGGGGCCACAAGGATGGCTCCTGTGAGGAAGCTGCTGGAAGCTTCCCACCATGTCCGGCAGAGCCAATGGCTGATGGCTCTGAAGATGGACATGCTGCTGGCCAAAGCTGGGCCAATGAGAGAGGTTGGTGACACCTCTGTGATGACATATTTAAGAAGAAAAT
>VZTI01000536.1:605685-733946 GCA_013397865.1 Struthidea cinerea | reverse complement strand
GGCGGGCGGGGGGAGAAAGGTGTTCTAAGGGCTTATTTTACTTCTCATTATCCTCCTCTGATTCTGTTAGTAATAAATTCAGTTTGCAACTTAAGTTGAGCCTGTTTAGCTCTTTAAGTGTTTCTCCTGGTCCTTATCTCACTCATGAAGCCTTTGTTAATTTTTTTTCCTTTTCCCTCCTCTGCCCAGCTGTGGCAGTGGAGGGAGAACAAACCCCCACTAGAGTAGGTTCCTCTCTCCATGGGTCCGCAGGTCCCTGCCAGGAGCCTGATCCAGCATGGGCTTCCCTTGGGGTTTTAGACTGCTTTTGGTCATCCACCCGCTCCAGCATGGAGCTCTTCCATGGGCTGCAGGTTGAATATCTGCTCCTGTGGGGAAGATGTTTTCAAGATTTGGTTTACTTCTCATTACCCTGCTCTGATTTTGATTGGTAACAAATTCAATTAATTTCCTTAAGTTCCCTGTTTTGCCTGTAATTGCACTTGGTGAGAGATCCGTCCTGGTCCGTACCTCAACTCATGAGACTTTTGTTATATTTTCTCTCCCCTGCCCAGTTGCAGAGGAGAGTGAGAGAGCAGCTTTGGTGGGTGCCTGGCATCCAGCCAGGGTCAACCCACAACATAGGGCAAGGGAGGAATTGGTGATGCTATGAGATCCAGGATTTTCTTGGAAATCTCCCTGCAGAAATATAAGAAGCACAGTTTAACTAAAACCATTATTGTAACTATTCATCTCAGCTGTTTTTTAAGGAATGTGTCTGTCGACTAGTATTTTCTATTAGGAACCAAACTCTCAGTTCATATGCGAGTAATGTTCTGCCATTAAATCTGACTTTTTGTTGTTGTTGTTTGCTTGTTCTTAATTGCTAACAGCAGCATGACTTAGATGTTCTATTATTCTTCCAGAATGAGACTGGCTGTAGTTAGCCATAACTTTTAAAAGTAGAGAACAGCCAGCAAGCATACTTCCACTGGAGACCACTGTCAGCAGGAAGGCAGACTCGGAACATGATTTGTTTTAAGGAACAGAAAGGTCTATTATTTTACAAAAGTGGCAAGTTCCCTCTCTTACACCAAGTTAGTAATTTTAGAAATAATTTCAGGAGCTTATAGTTCATGAAAATCCTGGAGGAAGGAAGAAATTTAATAAAAAACACAGTAGCATCACTATGAAGTGGCAAAAAGAGGTGTTAAAAATTGCCTAGCAACATAGTGTTTTAAAGTATATTCATAGAACACATGAAGCAAGAATATTCAGTGCAAAAAAAACCCTCTTTGTTCTTAACAAGTGCTTCTGCATGGCTTTTCTGATGCACAGTATCACTTTTGTTAGGGGCATAGTTACATAAAGTTCCAGCTGTGTATAGGTCTGTGCATAGCAGTTTCAGGAATTCAAAAGTTTAGCAGAATTTTAGGAAAGGAAAGCAGCCTCAGAACAGTATTTCTGACAATGTCATAAATTAATTACTTTCCAGACATTCTTTAATATTCCCTCCAACTAACGCCTGCAGAGCAAATTGCTGAACTCCTTTTGCAGTGATGGTATTCTGCAATGGCAGAATGTAACTAAAGCATGAAAATTTGAATGGAAAGGAAACAGCTGATAAAAGACCAATAGACATCACTGGGAAAAAACAAAATACTGACAGGCTTTTGGCCACACCACTTTTCTTTGAGTCTGAAATCTGAAAGAATTTTAGCTCTTTAAACTTTTACTCCCTATTGTATTGTAGAAAGAAATAAAGTAGATTAAAACGCATGGTAAGAGAAAACATGGGTCACACCACACCGCCTTGAGACTGAGGTAAAAACACTATGTACCATTACATATAGCACTGATCATTTTTGAACGGCTGTGATGACCATCACAGGCTTTCAGAGGACTGGGAGAAAGTAAACTCTACTATGCTCTTGAAGAAGGGCAAGAGGGGACAGTTTGGGGAACTCCTGGCTGGCCAGCCTCACTTCAATCCCTGGGAAGATGACGGAGAAAATAATTCTGAAAGCCATTTCCAAACACATAAAGTATGAGAACATGACAGGGAGAAGTCAGCACGAATTTGCAAAAGGAGAATGATGGTTGATAAATTTCATACCTTCTGGGATGAGAAAACTGGCTTGGAGTATATGGAGCAAATGGTAGATGTCATTTACCTTGATTTTAATAAGATTTTTGATGCAGTTTCTCATCACAACCTCATTGAAAAGCTGATGAAGTGGAATTACATGGACAGAAAGGTGGGCTGAAAATTGACTGAACTGCTGGGCTCAAAGCTGCACAAAGTCCAGCTGGAGCTCAGTCACTTGTGGAGGATCCCAAGGGTTGATACTATATCCAGTACCTATTAACAAATTCTTTAATGACCTGGAATAGTGGGACAAAGGGCACCTTTAGTAAGTTTGTGAAGGATGCAAAACTGAGAGCAATGGCTAATACACCCAGAGGGGTATGCTGCCCTTCAGGGAGACCTTAATATTCTGGGGAAATGGGCCAACAGGAATCTCATCAAGTTCAGCAAAAAGAAATTTCAAGTCCTGACCCAGCAAGGGGAACAATAAGCCTGTACACCAGTACACACTGGTTACTGAACCACTGGAGAGCCACTTTGCAGAAAAGGATAAGATGTGACTCCTTATTGAAGAAGTGGGTAGTAACCTGACCTTCAGCAGTCTTGCTCACGTGCTCGGGAGAGGCATATGTTTACATACACACTGAATCAAGTCTTCTGGCAGCAACAGATTGGGTGGAATAGCTTTTCATACCCATCAGCTGCAACCATAGAGATGACAACATTAACTATGCAGTCCTTCCATCTCCCTTCCCACCTCATATGTATGTCACACCATACAGTATCCCCAGCGCTTCCTTGGGTCCCTTCCTTGTTTTTCCTTTGCTTCGTGTTGTAATTATTTGCCTGCTATCATTCTATAATAGCATTAGCATTACGCAGTATAATGCAGTTGCAGAATATTGATGGCACTCTCAGTCGACCCAGCAATTACTGTGGAAAGGCCCAGAAAGACTACTGTACATTATAAAAGCAATAAAGTGTGAGCACTACGCGATAATGATGGAATTATCCTTATTTACTTCCTGCCGCTTTCTGAATGTCATACACAAATTGAATACTAGATAATCATATTCCTACCTGGTCATTTTCCACCTCTAGACTCTACATAATGTCATAAACAACTGTATCCTTTTACTGCAGCAGTTGCATGGGCTATATTAACAATAGCTTTCATAAAGAAATAAACATGTTAATATAGCAGAATAATTTCCTGTTTTCTTTTTCTTTCTTTCTTTCTTTCCTTCTTTCTTTCTTTCTTTCTTTCTTTCTTTCTTTCTTTCTTTCTTTCTTTCTTTCTGTCTTTCTGTCTTTCTTTCTGTCTTTCTTCACTTTTTGATGAGCTATATTTTTATTCAAACTCTAATTCATGAATTGGAAGAGAGTTCAAATTCCCACTCAGTGTGATCATTGTTAGACCAGATTCTTTTTTTCTTTTTTTGATCATTTGTAATGAAATAGTTGAAGTCAATAGAATATGAATTGCCTACTACAGTGTACATATTCATGGCACACTGAAGAACATAAGAACAGGATAAATGCCTGTCCGGGTCAGACCATGGGTCTATCCAGCTCCCTGTTCTGTCTCTCCATTGAGAGACAATGGGAGGTGCTGTTTCAGCAGGACAGACAAGTCCCACCCTTTTCTGCTGTCACTTCTCCTTGTACTCCTCACAGCCCAGCTGGTGTGTTAGAAATGATATATTAGAAAGTGTATGACTACATTTATATTTTTTATATAAACATTTATATGACTTCTGCCTTTAGTATCTCTTTATGGACCTATTGTGCATGAGTTGTCTAATACTTTTCTCAACCTGATATCACTTTTCTCAATGCTGATATCATCTGCATCCAAAAAAGTACATGGACTTCCCTTTACTTTTCAAGATGTGGCTGCACCAGTTTTTTCATAGCTGTGAGATGTTATTTTCTTTTTTGCTATCAGTGCTTCTCTTGATGAAGCCCAATACTCTACTGGCCTTCTGGCTGCTGCTGCACACTACTGTTTGTATGCAAGCCTGTGCTGAGGCCATGCTTTAGATATTTCAACTGAGACCCATTCCCAGAAGAGAGACTTGGGCCTCTTTTACTCTTCAGTATGATGCCATCTACTTCCAGGGCACATGGACCTGTCAAGCACTGTCCGTCATATCCACCACATGGTCCCATCAGCACTTACAGTGTTGGCATATGGTTGATATTGGATATGTGCAATTTGTGGGAGCTTTCTTAGCTGGACTCCATCACAGAGTGCTGAAAACACAACTCAGCTTTGTAAGTATATTTGCCCAAGTGTGCTTTGCATGTGATGGACATGTAGATACAAAGCAGTATGTGCTGTTCAGGTCATGGAGAGGGCTCAGGGAGTGCACTGAGGCTTAGCTCAAATCTCCCTCTCCGGTTCAGTTTTGTAAGTTACAGACTAGAAGAAGCCCTTCTTGAAGCACAGGGTCCTATCAATTTGAAGTGCAAATACAGAGCTATTAAGAAGAAAAGTGACTGAGGGACATTGAGGGGATTGAGAGACTGAATACAGCCCAGTGAAGTAGGTCAACTGACCTCAAGGAAGTAGCACAAATAAGAAAAGTGTTGACCAGACAGCTGTAAATCTTGAATTCCTGAAATTAGAAAATGTCCTGTCCATCTTTTTATTTTGTGCAAGTGTCACTGCAAGAACTTTTGAGACCAGAGCAATCCCCCCTGTCAATCTCTACCCTTCAGAAAGGAGAACAGTAGGGTGAATATGTGCACGGGCTGCTATTACTGTGTACCAAAAGGGCTGAGCATCAATTGCTTCATTGGTTTTGTTTAGCAATGGTTAGTATTTACCTCCTTTGCTTGTGTTTGAATAGGCTGTCTGAGTATTTTGGCAGTGATTTATTTTTTCAGGCAGCTGCTCCTTTTGTGTTGAGGTTTTTAGTCATGTTTTTTTCTCCTGGCTATGGTACTGTGGGTTGGATGCAGACCTGCCAACCTTGTACTATTCCCACTAAGAAAAAAGTAGCTGCTGGCTTGAGGGAGAAATTGAGGTAATTTCAACAGACCTCAAGCACATTATTATTTCTGCATTTATGGTTGTTAGTTTCCTCTATTCTACTTGCCATTCCAGCTGCTGATTCCATTCTGCCTCTTTATTTTTATTTGTAAAGCTCAGTCAACTTTCAAAGATAGCAGCTCTTTATAATTTTTCACTTTTTAATTCTTAATTAGTTAGTTCACCGTGATTTCTTTACCATGTTCTTTTCATTCTCTTTCTGATCTGTAAATAGGATAATATGAGTTGTTCTTTCAACAGATTACTGGACATATGGTTCCTGATATGCATTGTTGAAAATGGGCACATATAGATATATTTACATCTCATTTCTCTGGAATTGGTGTGATGGGAGTGCTGAAGAGGTCATGATATGCTGAATGCTACCAGAATTATCTGATTTGTAGTTCACATTAATTTTATAATCTGGATTGTTGTTGCCTTCCAGACATGGCTGTTATGAACTCTGCTAAAGCACAGCAAACTGAGGACTAATGAGAAAAGACTTGGTTTCAGCACCGTTTATATATGGGTTGGCAAATTCTGTCCTTCTTGTCTGGTAGAAAACTTTTGAATATAATTGGTTCCAAGAACTAAACAGAGAAAGGGATGTAGTTGAAAAAAAAACTGAACAAAGATTTTTCCGTAGATTTAACAGAGATTTACATTTAGCTAAGGTATCCCTTGTGACCTTGCATCAATCAGGAATTGAAGAGCAGATCTAAGTGACAGATGTAGAAAGTGGTCGTTCCTGTAGTAAAGGAGAAAGGAGAACAAGCTAAATCTATGTTAGCCAGGAAGTTCTACTAAGGGAATCCCTTCATATTTAAAAAATAAAATCACTGCATGGGTGGCTGCTGGCTCACTGCTTCATGTCCAGCATTGGCAGGGTAAGGGACCACAACAATTTTCTGTGATCACTTCCTACATTATGTTTTATGATTTGCAAACCAAAGTCTTTCACTTGAATGTTTAGAGAACACAACTAGACTACAGTTCTGTAAAACATTCCTGTCTCAAATCAAATGCTCTCAAGTTTTCCAGTTGAACTTAGCCTTTAATTCCCAAAAGCTTAAAGATTCAAACACCATCTATGCATGTGGCTGGGATCTGCTCTTTCTCTGGAACAAGAAATCATTATTAGCTTTTCTCACATTTTTCAATTGTAAAAAACCTTGAGATTGTTTAACTCAGTCTGAGTTCTGAAGATGCAGAAAATGTTTGTTTGATCAACCAGAGATGAGAGTAATGTTCAGGTGATGGTGCAGTGAGTTCTCCTAAGACAAATCTGGCCATGAGCCTGAAGGGACTGGTTCATTTGCAAACATTTCAAATCAAATTGCAGCACTCAGTCTGCATACAAATCCCCATGGAATTTATATGGTTTCTAAAGCCATTGTTTTGAGCAAGTGAAACAAAACCAGAGTGCACAGACTGGATAAAGTCTGCGAATGTGGTTATCTATGCAATCTGTGATCTTAGATGTGCCTGACACAGTTCTGCAGTTCCACACAACCAGGGTTTAAGGCAATGGTAGACTACACATGTCCCAAGTAGTAATAAATCCCACTCTCTTAAACTCTTATTTGCTCTTACATCATATAATCTGAGGCCTTTTTTAAAAAGAGCCCAAGGTTAATTTTTCCATCAGAAAGTAGCTCTATGATGAGGCCACAAGGGTAGGTGCTTGTTTATAGTTGGGTCAGACCTGGCATGTTCAGCCGAGGAAAGAAACACATGAATTTATGGTCATCCCATGTTAATGCAGGTTTCCTCCATATTCTATAACACAACTGTGTGAGATGATTTAGGGCTCAAGAGTATGCTTGCAGCCTGGGCTTTTCATAAAGTGTAGATACATCAAGTATTGTATCTTCTTTTTTAGGCAGAACTAGGTGATGAATGGAAGGCCCTATTTTGTGCTATCAAACCTTTAATGGCTTCTAAGTCTATTACCATCAACTGCAGCTGTCAAATCAGTCGTTCAAACTCTCATGGTGTCACAAGCATAATAGATATTAACTGCTTTTTCAGAGCAATTTTCTTATGTTGTGCTCTTCAGCAGAAGAACCTTCCTTAATATAGTGAATAAAGCATGGGCAGTATGGGTAGAAATGTTGCGGTTCTTGATAAGGATTAATGTGTTTGTTTATTATGTTGGAAATTATCTTCTCCTGAGCCCTTTTAATGTTCTTGTCCTGAAAAATCTTTTCAAGGTTCATCTGTAATGATGTAAAAGTTAGATCTCTGAATCGGAACGTGTCACCCTAGATTCCCCGTGTACAATGAAACAGGCAGTCAAGAGGGTGATGCTTAGGACATACCTTATAGCACAGCTTTGCACTGCCTCCGTCACCACCCTAGGGAGACAACCCCAAACCAGGTGTTGCTGACTGCCTGATGTGCACATCATTGTTACCTTTCCATGAAAACTGCCCGTGGCCAGGTTTGGCTAGGCCTTTTCTAGGTCTTTCATGGTGACCCATAAATAATGCTCTGAGGGGTGGGATTCAGCTTGAAGCAGCTAAAATAATCAGGGGGCTTGTTTTGCCTTGTGAATGTGTTGTGTGACAGCACTGGGGTGCAGGATGGCTGAGTGACATCAGGGCATGAGGTTGTGGGTCTGGGATAACCTCAGGTGCAGTATGCCATGCTTCCTGTCCAGGCAGGATCTCCCTGCTGAAAACACTTGGTCTTCACCCTCACTGGTCCTCAAAGGCAGGTATCCAATGTAGGTAGTCTGGATTTTGGGATCTGGGAGTGAAATGGGATCTGACAGTGCAGACACCAACCCTGGGATGAGTTGTGTCACCTCCATAGGTATCTGTTTCTCCATCAACTGTAAAGCCAGACCAGAAAAAGTACACAGACTTTGACTTGTGGTTTCATAAGCTAAAGCAGACTAATTTCTCCATAGACATGAGAGACACTGTTTGTCTCTTGTCCCCTCAGGTTCATTGTGTAGTGGTGCTAAACAGGAAGGGGCCAGGTGGAGAGGAAATAGTGGGGACTGGCTCATATCCATGCTGCTGAGGAGGAACCATGTTGCAACGAGCCTCTCTCTCATGGAGAGAGATGGCTTGAGCAGTTCAAATCAGCAACAAGAATTAAGTACCGTGGATGGTCAGGGTCTGAGCTCACCCTTTCGCATAACCCTCTTTTTAATTCAGCAATGTACTCCTAATCCAGGCAACATGTTGGAGCAGACAGGATTGTAATCCTTACAAGACACAGGGGTGGAAAGGACTTTCTTTGGAAACCCCTGGGGAGGAGAAGGTGATGCTTTCCTCCCAGAAGAGCCAGCTGGATAGAGCACTCTCAAATGCAGTGGAGGATATTTCTACTTCTGAAAGCCATCCAAATTCATGTCTGCCAGAGTCTACCATAACCACCTGTCGGTAGACTGGTCACAGGGGAATTTTATATGGAGGACTTTTCAACTGGCACTTGCAGGATAGATCTTTCCTCAGGCAAAACAGGCAAATTAACTCTGTCTCTCACATACTGTCAAGCTATTTTATAAAAATGTTCTCTCTGGCTGTTGTTGTCTGCTGTTATTAGATGTGCAGTGCAGGCATTGTAATCTTGGTGGCAGCTTACCAGCTGTCTGAAAACTCCACCCCTAACTTTGCTTTGTAAAACACTGCCGTAGGTCCAGTTTGGAAGCAAAGTCAGTGTTTCTTTTCTGTTATCGAGGCGTAGCCCAAACAAAAATAATTTATCTAGCAAGGTATTAGCACACCCGTGTCCATGACAAAACTTTGCCATTTCTCCGTGTCTAAAACCTAGGCTGTGATGCTTCTGACTCCCCTCGATACATTGATCGGAGCAACATTTCAGACTGGTTCTGCCTCGCAATCTGATTGTTCGTGTTTCACCTTGATTCACCCTCTGTTCTGGGAATATGCTTTTTTTGCGGGACTGTGCATATTGTTCCACCCTTCCAACTGAGTTAGCACAATCTTGAATAGACAACGTGTCTATCAATCACAGCTGTCTCTGAGGACAGCTTTAAGTGGTGTTTCAGTGAAGCCATTAGATGAGTATACATGGTGATCCGTCCTCCAGCAAGGCCTGCCCGTTTTCTCCTCTGCCTGAGCAGTGATCTATATTTCATTTTAGGGGAAAGAAAAAGCAGGGATATGTCTTTGCAGGAGAGACTCCTGGGTTGTTACTCCCTGGGGAATAAAACTTGTTCTCAGGTTGCTGAGTGAGGTCCACCCTTTTTTCTCTCTTCCCCTCCCCACGATCTTCAGCAATTTAGTGTGATTGATTTTGGGAGTCGCAGTCTGAGTCACCAATTCTTTTCTCTGGTTAAAGGAATCCATTTACCTAAAGCAGGGGTTCAGACTTCACAGTGGAAACCAGGCGCTTAAAAGTTAGGTCTTACAGTGCCCTAAATAGCTTTTTGTTCACAAAATTCTGGTTTGCTACCCAGAGTGCAACAAACCAATAATTACACATTCGAGAGAGATATTGATTACTTATTTCAGAGTTGGGCAAGCCTCGGTGCTCAGTGGTATTCCAAAAATCAAGCACAGCAACTATCAAAACTTCTTACTATTTATTCATTTTAGCAAACAAAGGAATTAGTATTCATTGGCTACAAGCTATATAGTTCTCTTAATAATTAGTATTCTATCTTCTATTGGTTAATGTTTCTCTCGCTTCTCATGCTAATTAGTCTGCATGCTCAGAACTTCTCTTCTTTTGAGTTGGTGGGTTTCTTGGGTGGTCAGCGATCAGCTTTGACAGAATTATCTTTTATCTAGTTGGAGTTGATTTCAGCACAACTGCTGAGAGGGCCTTGTTAGTTTCTTCCTTATCTTGGGAGTTCTGCCAAATGTCCTTGTGGTCCATAAATTCTGTTTTCTTTGTGCCCACTATCAGTGGGCATCCTTTTCCCCAAGCTTTTTTAACCTTCCCCTAGGTCTGAGATAATTGCCAAGCCCTAAAACTTCCCAAGGCAATTCTACCATCAAGTAACTTGTATTTCTAACACCTGGACATCACTTCAAGCTTGTTAGCAGCTCTCTGTTTCATGGACTAAATCTCTCTTCTTATCGATTAGTATACAAAGATAGAACATCAAACATTCTTTCTTAAGAAAATTTTACAGATTCCATATTTTGTAACACTTTCCTTTTGCTCAGGGCTTGAATGACATATTTTCCTAGCAATTTCATTCATATTGTGACCAATTTTGAATCCACCAATGCCAAAAAATAGAAAGTTTCTGTATAAGTCATGTGTGATATAACCAGTTATGAAATACCGTTGCTGGGCGTTATCTTCTTACAAGGAATAACTTGGAGTCCTTGCTCTTAAGCCAAATAATTTGCCAAGTTTGCTCCAGCTCTTCTTATATTTGGCTAAGCAAGTACACTACTGTGCATCAGTCTCATGTAGCTATGGATAGGGAAAGAGCACATGAAGGCTGGGGAACTGGGAAGAACCTCTGGTGGTAGCAGTGTGGCTGAATTGGCGTGCAAAGTTCCCCTCACCCTCAAATGTTTCAAGTGAACATACAAATACTGTAAATACAGCATCCGAATGCTTTATGGCCTTGAGCTCCAGTGTCATGAGGAGTAGAGGATATAGTGTAATATAGTTGAAATAAGAACTTTCCTGAGCATTTACTGATTTGCAAGTTTAGAAGTATAGAAATAAAGTATATTCTAACTTGAGAAATTTTAAAATGCAAATTAGAGGAAAACAGAAATGTCACCAAAGAATAATTTGGGAACTAGTTCGCACTCCACAGTACCTACTCCTTTTTAATCACAACTTTTAAACAATTAAATAGATAACTATCTTGGGACCAGAACTTCTGTGTACTGATGGATATGTAAACACACCATACATCAAATTCTTCTTACATGTATCTAACCGTATCAAAACCCTTTAAATAATGTCTTTTTATACTCTTTGTATAGATCTGGATTTCATAAGTAGAATTCAGTGTTCACCTGCTGTTATTTTTGCTTTTTGAGGCAAGTGAATTTTATGGAGCCGCACAAAATCAATTCACCTGAAGGCAGAAATGCATACATGGTTGTCCTGGCCTATTTCACTTGTCCCTTTTGTCAGCTCAAGGAATGTTAATGATTTCAATAAAAACTGTTTGTCACAAATTATTTAAGATATTCTTTTCTTCACATACAGATTATTACCAGTGAATGGTGTGAGTGGTATTACCTCCACCATTTAGCACTTCCCTCTAGCAGGCTACATGACTCAAGTGACAGCATAGGACCTGCCCAGTCTGTAAATGCAACATCAGTGCCTCCTGCTCTCAGCTGCATGAGTTAAGCCAGATCCTATTTTTGGTTACACTTACGCACCTTTGGAATTTCTCCATTGCCAGGACTGTGCTCTGGGTGAACAGAAATGATGCTGTAAAGACTGGATCTGATCTCTCACAGATTTACTTTTTTTAAAAAAGTAGTAGCTCAGCTCGTGTGCTTAACCACGTAACTGATTATCTGAAAACTTTATAATTGTAATCAAGGATACACTATCCCACAGCCCTAGAAAGAGGTAAGTAAGGATTGCAAAAGTCAACTATCGGTTAGTACAGGTTTCCAGATATAATACATACCAGGATAGCTTTATTGTGTCTCAAATTAAAAGAATTAACCTAGTAACCCCTAGATGGCTGACTTTTTAAAGCAAACCTCACTGGTCTGTCACTCTATTTATGTGAAAGACTGCAAAATTTTCTGCACAGAAGGTCCTGACAAAATTGATTGCTCATTTTTTCATTCACAGAAAAGGCTCATTATCTCTAGGATTTCTGAATAGTTTAACAAATCTATGACTTTGTAGTTGCAGATATTACTAATGCATGAATCTCAGCACTGTCCTCCTATTTATTTCAGAAGGGGCTCTATACTTGAGGATGGGAAGGGATTAAAGGATTTATTCACTCTAGGCTGATAGACCAGCTCCTCTAACTCTAACTCTTTTACAGGTACATCTGTAAAAAAACCAACCAAACAAAAAAACCCAACCAAAAACCTAAACAAACAACTAATCTCAGAAAAAGAGAAAAGGAAAGAAAATAATTAAAAGAAAAATTAATGGGTTTGTGCATACTAGACAAGAAGAAACATGTAGGACCATGTCTTTGATAAATTAAAACAGCTTTTAAGCTTTTCTCTAATGCTGGGACAATGGGAGTTTTTAAGACTCTGCCAGTAACATACTGCATAAAGACACAGAACAGTCACAATCTTCTCCAGTCCTGGTTAGAGCCAAGTTCTGCTCTTACACATGTAAAGTTCAGACCCTATATACATCTTTTCTAGAGGCTGCACTTCCAGTGAAGCTGTCTCTGGTGTCATTTTTCCTTAGATAAGTTATATTTCTTGCACCCTTGATGTTGTTATTTTCAGCCTTATTTTCAAATCTGAGATCTCTGTGTCTTACATCACCATCCTTACTGGTATACAATTGAAATAACTCCTTTGAGCATGAGATCGAAGGTAAGAAAAGTTCCTGTGGTGGTCCCCTGTGCTGTCCAGGAATCATATAACATGCAAAAAAAGCAGGGAAAAACTCAAGGAAGCTCTTCAGAAGATTATATTTTCTCCTCTCATACACACTGTGCTTCTTTTTTAATCCATGGAGACTGTGATTCGGGAATAATTTTTAAGGTATCTTTCTTTCACATAAAGTGCTTTATTCTACTGTCTTACCAAAACTTTCAGACGGTGAACCAAAAATAGCATTCTCAAATGGGAATCTGTTGGATGACTGATTGAAGCAACTGTCCAGTGTGTGTCCATCTATGGGAGGTCTAATGTCTCTACTGGATGGATGGTCCTGAGGGCATGAGAAGGTCACATCAGTGAACTAGATTTGGCAATTCCTAACAAAGTGCTATCACTCTCTTCAGGTAAATGCCATGTTGACCATCTGCATTATAACAGTAATCAAACTTTCCATACCAACTGAATCCTGGCAACTCCACTAAGTTCTGCTTCCATTCCTACAGATTTACTAAAACCACAAACTTGGACCACATTAAAACTGGACCGGTCTCCAGGCTAATAAAATGTGATTTTCCAATTATTGATGTGGGCGTGGTTGTCCCCCTGGAAAACTCTATTCAGTACCAACACAAAACCTACTGTAACTAGCTTTTGGATTTAGAGAGGAAGTTGTTTTATTTTTTATGTAATACTTTAGTTACATTTTTATTTAAATCCACTTTTTAAAACTGCTGTTAAAACCCAAATTCAGACAGGGTGGCAGATGCCAATGCTCTTTCCCTCACATCAAGACATGATATAATATTCTTTCTAGATTTACCTGCCCTTCTGTTTGTCATTCAATGCTCCTGTTGTCATGGATGTCAAGGGAAGTTTTGCCATCTAATTCATCTGTGACATTTGGAAATTTTCCAACAATGAACTGCCTAGAAAATTGTTTCATACTAGGAAGGCATCATTTGTTCTTTCTTCCTTGTCTGAGAACTCTTTCTGTTGCTCTTCTCTCAGGACAGATGGGACACCGTTTCAGGATTCGTGAGGAAGGAAATTATGGCTTTCTTAGAATAGCTCTTCTAAGAGGTTTTTTATCTATAGTAGGAGGGGGTTCACATCTAATCTGAACTATTTCAGTGTCATCCTACAATTTACAGTTGAAATGGTACTTCCTGTCTTCTTAAGCTTCAGTTCTTTCAGTTTATTCAGTACTGTCCCTGCTTCCTCATCATTTCCCAACGGATTTGTCCCTGAGATGAGCATAATAAGTACAAGTACTCCTTGAGTTCTGTGTTGGGATCTGCTGTAATTAGCGGGTGGGAGGTGACCTTGTAACTTACAAACCACAGCCATGTCAAAGGTTTATTTCAGAAAGGAAAGATGAAAAGAGTAATGCAGACAGTGGCTGGAGCTCAGTTTTAGGCAATTCTGAAGCACAGACAGATAGCTTCCTCTGTACTGGGAAGTGAAAGAGGGCCAGGAAATGAGCTTGAGTGCTGAAAACTGTCAACATCAATATTGCTTAATTATTAACATAGTCCTTGATCTCCTTTGGACTGTTCAGATGAGTTCTCAGCAATTCCAATGCCAGCAGAACAAGCAGGCTTACTTCCCTTTTACCTGTACTGGTGTAAGTGAAACTCCTTCCATCATTGTAAAAGTACAGCAAATCCAATTACTTTTTTTTTTTCTTCTTCTTATGTGTTGAGAAGATCTTGGTTCTCCTGGATAAGAGTTAGTTGAAATGAGAAATAACTGAGAATTCCTTAGCTTTAGTAAAAAAGATCATGATTTCTCTTCAACCGATCTCATCTTTAATATAAGAAAAGATGCCTTCAGGGGATTTTTTTTTTTGTCTTGGTTTTGGTTTTGATTGGGTTGTTTAGGTTGGTTGGGTTTTTTTTTGTTATTGGCATATTATGAGGTAGATGTATGTATGCATTGACTTGCTTCATGTTCCATGCAGTATAGATTGATGTGTAGCAGGAAGATTTCCTGCTTTCTGGTCATACTTGCATGACAATTAGTCCTTAGAAGAATACATTTTCCCCCTTAAAATATTCCCCCATGTTTATAAATCAAGTTCTTTGTAATCATCTATATTCATCTACATCTGGAAAAATTAAACACAGAATGTTCTTTTAAAGTCATAGTGGGAATTTTATTTGCCGAAATGACCATCAGCAGTGCTTTCTAAAGTTCTGATAAAAAAAAGTGTTGTCTTATAACAAAGAAATGGCTTTGAAATATTTCTAGTAAATTCTGCAGTATTTTGATAGATTTATACATTTGTTGTGTCCTAATTATGTATTTACTACAGTTTTTCAGGTTGCATTTAAGCTGATTAACCTAAATCAGCAGTACAGAATAATACTGCCTTGCCTCTACAAACATAGCAGAATTAATAATAATTCTTTCCTTTATCTTTTTTCAGCTAGTTCATCTTGATTAGAATTGTCTGCAGTAACATGGAGTTCTTCATGTTCATTAAGTGCTGAAACCCCTTCTGATGTGAAAGGAGACCTAATCTAGTGAAGATTACTTACTGTGCTGGGTCTGTAAGAACACGTGGGGTGGACACATGAATGTAAACTGCCTTCAAGCAAGCATGGGGTGGCTTATGGTAATAAATGTGAATTGAAGTTTTAGAGAAGGAGGATCTACATTGGTGTAGAGGGGAAAATATTTGTGGTCTTCTCTACTAAATGCAGTTTGCTGTATTTAACACAACCACTCGGCCTGATGTTCATGTGGCTAACTTATGTAGGCATCTGACGGGAGAATGGGAACTCTTACGTCATCATTCATTTGACTTTTTCAGATATTACCATCAAGTTTGAAATGGTTTTGGACCTATGTGCTAAAAGGCTCATTCCCCGAACACAATGGAACACACAGGAAGAGTGACAGGCAGAGGAGCCCCAGTAACCTAAGCAGAGAAAATGAAGCACCCTGACCTGGCTCATTCCAGGGCTGTCTCCAAGCACCAGCCGGATTGTCCAGAGATGACACCGATCAGTGAGTCAAGAGGAGACACTGCCTCGATCACCTTTATACACTGAGGGGGGTTACTGCCTGCAGGGGTCAGGGACACATTGTGGGGTGCAAGGGAAAATTGTCTTGGATTTGTACACACTTTTGTATGAGGGGTACTTAGGGAAGAACAGGAGGTGGGGAAAGAAGGGAATCGACATGATTTGGGGGTGTATCAGGGTGGTACAGTGGAATGAATAAGGAAATAAAGGTGTAGGTCACGTGTACAGGGGTTGCTGAGTGGTACACTTGCCCCGCCATGTACAAATTCTGTCTGATCATATGTCCTGTTTTCTCATTTAACTCCATTTCTAACTATTTCTTCTGATCAAGGTGGCTCTGTGTGCATGTGTGTATGGAGGTTTGAGTGCCAGCAACTGGAAGAGGGACAAAAAGTCCCTTGTGGGGAGGCCGCATGCCTGTGGTGTCAGCAGTGGGGGAGGAGAGGGTGCACAATGTGTGGGTGAGAGCGTCCGTGTGTGTAGACCCTAGTGAAAATCAAGGTAGACTTGCCTGAGAGTACAAGAAGAATCTTGAAAGCCAAATACCAAGGCAATCAGAAGCGTACAGGAGGGTCAAAGCAGACTGGAAGAACCAGAGGTCCTTGCTTCTGGAGTCACTAGGGTCTGGATGTTGGCTGAAGGAAAAAAGATCAGAGCACTGATACTGTTTGTGTTGTGTGGGTTTTGTAGGTTCTGTCTCTGCTGATTTATGTGGCTTCCCATGTATTTAAGCACATGCATTGTGTGCACACGCACAGCTTTTCTTCTGGCTGGACACAGGGACATGGAGCTGCAGCAGCCTTGCCTCTATCAGGATACTGGGTTTGGTGGCTCCTAACACCCTAGAAGTGCTGGTTGTGTGCTTTGACCAGAGAGGGTCTAACTCACCATTTCACACTAAGTCATTTGTGTAACAAATGTCTACATGTGGTCAGAGAAATCCCTTTCTGGGAACCTGAATGAATGATCAGCAAGTGCATGGTGCTGCCTATGCACTGGAGACAATTCCCTTTTGCTACCTCTCACATAACCTAAAGGAGAAACTGCCTCGACAGCCTGAAACATCCCACAGTGTTCAAGCACACCTCTTCCGAAATCAGCAGCGCACCTGCTTTGGCAGGGAGCGACTGGGGAGAGATGGCCGCATCAGTAATGCGCAGGCTGGCCACAGAGGTTGTGTAATATGTTGTTCTCAACTCCACTGAAGAGCACTTTTGAATTAAAGAAAAGTGAAGGCTTACAAAGGCTTCCAGGCTGAAGTGCCATTTCTACGTGCACAGAAAGTTCTCACCCGGTGAGATGTGTGTGTAGTTTTTTATGCAAAATGCCATGAAAAATTAGCAAGGGCTGAGTATGTGCAGTTCCTCGGATCCCTTCCAGCATGTGTGCTTTATTACTTCTATAGGCCAAAACACATTACCTTTCTGATCTAAGCCTTACTGATTTTGCTTCAGGCTGTTAACTCTCACGTCCCCTGAACATCAGAAAATTCTGGCCATTACACAAATGGAACCCGTTTATTTTTAAAAGCTTGGGGCTGGTTGCTGGGCTCCCGCACAGCGAATTTGTGATACCCCTCTAAAGTGAGAGGGCTGACTTTGGTTTAAATTCATGTAAATGGAAGTAGAAACTATTGCACAGGTTTCAATTTACAGAATTGAAAATTGTAAATCCATATCCGTTTTCTATTAATTCCTTTTTTTTCCCAGACATGTGACAAACCAATAATTAGAGTATAGAATAATCATAAAAAGATTACTGTTGTCACCTGATTGTACAGAGACACTCCCACTACAGTCAGCAAGAAAAAACATTCTACTATATAACTCACAAAAAATACCCTAGCTTGCAGGGGAAGGGAAAGTGTTTTGCAAGGGGATTTTTTGGGTTGTTCTTGGAAAAATGTTCTATATTGTAAGTAAACAATTTATAACATGTATTTTCCTTCTTGAACACTAAATATCTGTCATATAATGGAAAATCTTGTAGCAATACTAACTTGTATCCTGACCTTTCACTTTTAGTTTTTTCTCTTCTGGTTGACCTACTCACAGTCTCAGGATCACTGTATATATACTTCTTAAAATCCCTTGACATTACAGGCCTGTTCGCTAAATTTTTTTTTTTGCATGAATAACTCATGGGTCTGTCTAGACCATTGCCTTGCAAACAAAAAAATCTATTAAAAAAAACTACCAAAAAATCTGGTATTTGAAATGTTCACTAGTTACAGAATAGTTAACAGAATAGGTAACAGAAAAATTAAGGTTTGTCAGATGAGAATTTTGACAACATTGAGAAGAAAAAGGAAAATTAATAAGAACGGCATGTTATTACAGCACTCTATTGAGTGAATTTTGAAACAAGATATGCACCAAGTATGTATTTACAAACTGACTTTGCCTTGCAACTTTGTGTTCCTTGTGTTCTGGCTGATCATGTTCTTCTTTACCCATCTCCTTGTCTTACTCTGAAAAATTCCTCCTTTGTGTTAGGGGGATATTTTTTGAGATATCAGGAAGCGTCCTATACATGAAGAATAGCCTATGCTCAAATGCCTTATATGTTTCTGGAAATTATTGGCTACCATACTATATTTGCTTACCTAGAAACTGTACCCTTCCCTCTAACTTAATGTCTTCCCTCCACCCTGTTCTTTGCTTTGCTTTCAAACACAAAGGTCATGCCAAAAGGATAAACTGACAATAATTTGGTTTTGTTGCTGGCAGAGGACATGGCCATTTTTTTTGTGCATACATCAGTATATGGTACAAACACATGTGGCACTCTGTGTTTCTTCTTCAGTTTCCTCAGGGCAACAGGACATGAATTCCATTTTCTGGCTTTTCCGACATTCTCTGTGTGATGCTGTCTGAGCAGTAATGCAGAGAAGCAAAGAAACAGAAAGCAGTCCTATAATTTGAATGTGCAGATAGCTAATGATATCACAAATCATATATTGTCCAGATATTTTGATATCTAAGAAGTCTACTGCCTAAATTTTTGAACATAACAGGCAATTTCTGAAAGCTAGTCGGTATAAAAATGCATGTTGTCCATATGATTTCATTAAGCTTGTCACAAGTAAATTGAGATAGAAAATACTTGTTTAGGCAAATACATTTCAATTTAAACCTTATTTGCTGATCCCTACGGGAATTATGAAAGTGAAGGGCTACAAAGACATAATGAAATGCAGGAAGTAATTGGTGGCATCAAAGCAAAACCTTCTGGAACCTTCAAATTGGTTTCAGATGCATGTCCAGCTCTGAGAGAAGAGAGAATGTCAAGCTTTCGGACTCAAAGATAATGACATGACAGCCCATAACCTCTTCTTCTGAAATATTCTGCCCTTTCATTGAAAGGAAACTCCTGAAGGTGGAGAAGAATACAAGAAGAGAGACAAATGGGAGGTGAAGAAAGATGTCATATGAAAGAGAATCAAATTTCTTTATTTGATTTTAGGAAGTGTCACTTCATATTTCTGATTATTCTCAGTTCAAAGAGCTCAGTGCCGTTTGTACCACTGGAAACATTTTTCTTTTAATAACAAAATTAAAGCCAGAAGAAAGCCAAAAATATATACCAGGGTAGCTGTCCCTTATTTTCCTGACTCCTCTCTTTCCTTACTCTTCTTTCTAGTCCACCAAAGTTCAAGAACTACTGAATAAAAAAGCGGGTGGTCAGTAAGTATTGTTTGATTATTTTCTTTCTTGAGCAAGTTGGGATTGGGAGTTAAACTACAGAGGTTTCTGTTCCCATCTGCTCTGCAACTGGAGTTTCATCTAAGAAGAAGTAGAAGGGAGACAAGCATCGGGCCAGTAATAGTTCAGATGGATATCAGCAGAATGTTTGTAGCCTGTTGTGGCTTCTCCTTGTTTAATAAAAACATTTAGATCTCTAAGTACAATAGACCTCCCAGGAAGTGAGTGTTTCCTTTTCTAAATGTGCAATACATCATGACTCTTTTGAAATATCTGTGTCTCTGGAAGTGCAGGGAGATGTGTGAATGTCTTTGAACACACTGGACAATAAGACATCATCAGTAGTCATACAAAAAAAAAAGGACATTAGGACGGTTGTTGATGAAGCCTATATTTAGCTGTGAGGATCTAATCTCTTCAGGCTCCTTCTGCAGTCCAGAGGATGATTTCTCCCAGGGACAATTCAGAGTGGGAGCCCAACTCATTATTCTGTGAGCAGCCTCCAGGCAATCACTAAAGGCCAAGTCAGAGAAGTGCTGTATCCTGTGGCTGCTTTTTCTTGTGGGACTCAACTCGTTCATGTGTGGGCAGGTCCCCATTCCTCTGCTGCAGTGAAAGGGACCATCAAAGAGCTTCATGTTATAATTTTCTCTGTCAGTAGAACTGTAATCTATTTATCTCTTCTTCACATAAAACATAATTAGTTAATTTAAAACACAGTTTTTAAGATGATTACATGTTAATTTTACTATATAATGCAGGAAATTCTAAAAATTAAATGTACTTTCAAACCTTCCTCTATAGCCTTGAGGTTTGAATGATTACTAGGATTTTATTCTAATTCCTTTCCTAGGACTAATACACTCGTGTTTTGAATTATCAGTACCCGCAAACCTTGTTTCTCTTTGCGTGAAGACTAAGTTCAAACTAATACAGTTCTCTTTCGTTTTCCACATGAGACATGAAATTCTTAAATTTCCTTTATTCATTTTCAGACTGTTCAGGTTTGGGGTTTTTTCTGCCATGATTATAATCAATCAGAAGGAAGACTGCATGTAACCAGAATACAGACTGCTGTGATAGCAAGGATGACAGAAATGATGAGCTGCATTTTGGCCATGTGTCCTAACTGGAAAAAGTTATGCCTGTTGAACTGTGAACCTGATAGCTGCCTTGGCCTGAAGAGGTGAGAACCCCCCAATTTAGTAATGGGGAACTTCAGATTTTATTAGTTTTGCAGTGTTAGCGCTTGATTATGCACATTTCTGGCTGACTAATCTAAAGAAATCACCTTTTCCCTTGGTCTGCAACTGTCTCATCTGTTTGTTGGTAGCTCCTGCTGTCAGCTACTGTTTCCTCAGAGCCCTTCATGAAATCATTGCCATCAAAATGAGGACACTTATTAAATATGAACTATTTGAACTGCCCACCTCAATCAGACAGGGGTGAGTCAGAGAGTCCTCATGTGCACAGCAACATTTCACCAGATCTGAGTGAGCAAAGGACTCCAGAGGAAAAGCAGTAGGGGTAATTTCTTCAGCCAGCCGAGAGGAAATGTGATTCTTGTCTCATTCTGTGGTTGTATGCAAGCAAGCCCATACAGGTACAACCCAGAGCCCTAGGAGAAGACTACACTTAAGAAAGAAGAGTTTCACTTTCCAGGTTGACAGTGTTCTATCTTCAGAGGATGCTAGGCAAAGGTCTGGAGTTTCAGTGTGCCTTCAGGTCTAGATCTAAAACATATATTTAGACCAAAATGGCTTGAAAAGGCAGGATTTGTCAGCTGTGTCCAGTTGCAGCAGACCAGGCAGCAATAAGGCATGAGTTGCATGTTTCTTGTAAGCTGGATATAACATCTAGCGCATCCAATAGTGCTATTATTTGGCTTAAGTTGAGGTGGTTTCATTTTTTTTTAAAAGTTTGCCTCTAAAGGAATAAGCCAAATAGCTCTCTTGCCCTGTAGAAATGTGGCTGACATTTCTCAGTTTTGAGCAAGCTGGATTCACTCAGCCTCATTACTGGAGTCTCTTTAATTTATAGGGTGTCACTTGGAGCATATTTAGGCTTGTGGGTCAAGTTATGTCACACAGGGAAGAACATGTAGAAAGTGCTAGTAAAGAGCATAATTTTCTGTTTAGCCATGCTCTCTGACTCAAGAAAATCCAACCAACAACCTCCCCTAGTCTCTATTCCCAGAAAACCCTGTTTGAGTCATAGCCTGGAATCATAACATACTGAATTACTTTCATGTTTTCAATTTGATGGAATAAACCTGCAAAGTATTTTTATGGTTATGGTTATTCCTACAAAATATGAAGAATCAAATGTGCATTGAAAAAGGACATTTCTAAGCTGAGACTTGGTGTAAAATTATGCTTAATGCTTATCATTAAGCACAATTTTGCCAAGCAAATTAAAAGAGAGATGAAGTTAAGGACAACTGATATTGAATCAATTAGTAAAAGTTTCATATTTTAAATGGCCATGTCCATAAAAATTATTGCAGTACTGACAAATCGGAAAATGAATTGGTAACAGTGATAGGTACATTTATTATTAGCATGATCTCATGAAAAAAAAGTGAAGAACCAGCTTTTTTTCATTCTATCAGTAGTGAATGTTCTAGGTAACACCATGAAGCAATGGAGCAACAGCCAGGCATTCTGGTAATCTCTACACAGACATTTAGCACTTCTGGGATGCTGACACGTTGCTGAGCATCCCAGAGAAGCTGCCTAATTCTGAAGGGTTTTTTTCTTTTATTTAAAGGGCCTTTCATGTAAATATTCCCTTGTGAGCACTGAGGTATTGTGGGGATAAAAATTATACTGGCATAGACCCCTGTAGGTACTGCATATAACCAGAGCAAGACTTTGGATATCTGTGTTTGCGGGACTGCTCAGCCTGCACCTTGCCTCTGCAGGCAGCTGAAGTGATGGATTGGTTCCTGTAAGGTGCAGGGTTCCTCCTGCTCTGCCTCTGGCTATGAGCATTTGCATGTGGGCACAAGTGGGCCGGCACACAGCACTGACCAAAGCTCCAGTAAGATCCAGAAACACAGGTGGGTGCTGCCATGCTCTGTGAGAAACCAGGTGGGTGCTCTGGGCAGAACACACAGGAGAATTTGCAGCCTCCACTTTTAGTATCATTGCTGGCTTTTATCAAATGCAAAATGCAAAACCAGCCCTGAGACCAAACTAAAATGGCAATTTACATGTTATGAGTGCCATAACATGCTGTTTTAGAGTCACAGCTGGTCTGCACTGTCCCTTTGTGGTTCATTAGCACCCATGGGGTTGGCTGTATGATCAGCCGTAACAGGAGGACAAAGGGTATCTCTACAGAGTTTGCCTTCAGCTGGAGTAATCTAAGAGGAGAATTAGGGTCAGACTGTACACTTATATCTAGATCTTGCACTTTCTAAGAAAACATGCTAGCCAGAAAGGTGTGATGCAAAGGCTAAAAGCCATCAGCCCAGGCTTATTGCCTTCTCTGGGTGCATTTTGCAAGGAAACAAGTAAGACACAAAGGGGTTTACATTCTGGAGGGGAGCTATATAAGCTTCCACAAGCAATTAATAAAATGAATCACTAAAATATACTGTGGGACAGACAATGCTATATGACCATTTTGTTAATTAATTTTTTTTTTTGGAGGAGGTCTAAGTAGCTTTTATGTTTCTTGGGTAGGTCTATAATTGTGATAAGACAAGAAACATTGTAGTTTGTTTCTGTATCACATAAGCTGGAATGTCCATATCTTTTATCTACTGTATTCACTTTGGAGGTCAAGGTTACATTCCCAACCTTAGACTTTCAGATGTAATTATCTACAAGGACTGGGAAGCCACACAATGGGGTGGGGGAGTTTTATAGCGTATGTACAGTAAGAGGCAGATCAGTCAGGCCAAATGACCTAATTACTTGTTTTGACCAAAAAAAAAAAGTTATCAGAATTAGTCTGCAGTTGTTACTGTTCTGACAAAAACTCACCCATGACTCATTCAAACCACACATGACTGCCCAAGCTGGTTGAAAGCAAGCAGAGTAACTCTGTCAGATTTGAACTTCCCCGTTCAACTCAGCCACCCTTGATCATCTAAATTTTGGTGCGAACAACTCTTCCACTCCTCAGGCTAATAAACAAACAATAAAAAGCAGAAGCAGAGGGCAGTAGATACAGGGGCAGGAGAGAAGCTACAATTCCTTATAGTGAAGACCAAGAACTCACAGTAAGAGCACTTGTCATAAACTAAAGAAGTCAGATTCAATCCCAGTGGGTCCAAAGACCATATGCACCCATAACTTAAACAGCTGCCCAGTGGAATTTGATTCCCATGCTTCTAAGGTTAAACACCCACTTGCAAAATGACAGTATTAAATGCAAGATCTGAAGTATGCTGCTCTGTAACATCATTGCCTTAGTAATTTCATATCATTCATTTAATTGCTAATGTTCACATTTTCCTGGACTTGCTGCACACTCTCATTTTACCCAGCAGAAAGTTCAGTATTGATCCTTGATCCTGCCGTGACCTTCCAGTGCTAGATTGGACAAACCACTTATTTTCTGTATGATTCAATTCCATTTATGAAAATTTCTCCTTATGAAAAATGAAGATAATATTATTTCCATGATTTGCAAGCCATGTTGAGGCTAAATGAAAGAATGGTAGCACGTATAGTAATAAAATATGAAGGAAATTGCTTAGTTTAAGGATACTGGGAATAATATCACTTTTTGATTAACGAAGAACTTACAGCGAAAAATACATAATGCAATTTTACCTCTAAGAATTTATGAATTTCTTTCTTCAAACAAGACTTAATGGATTTCTGTGAGATAAAAACATCACTAATCCCAATTAAATCTTCACAATTGCTACTGATTCTAGGCAAGCACTCTAAAATCTGACTTGTATAAAAAAACATTTATCTCAAAAGCCATTATTTTGTGAGAACATCTCAAAGCTGTTTTATTTCTAGCTGAAAAATACATTACTAAAATCTCATTTTGAGTGAACTGCATCTTAACATATTAGAAGAGTGGTAATGCCAGCGTGTGAAGTCCTTTGTGACAAAAAACAACCTCCAGTACATCTCAATTATAACCAGTCTGCCACTTTTGAATCTCTTATTTTGAATTGCCAGGAAAGAGGGTGTGTGTTTAATAAATACACGTCACAAAAGCTTATATAATAAATTTCTACATGTACACTTATCCCAGAGAGGTAGCGCTCAGGGTTTTTTACTTAGATCATTCTAAAAGTTGATTCAAGTGACTGTTAGTCAGTCACCATCTCTTGTTAGGTAAAATCAAGAGGCATATTGTCCAGAATGATCACATTAGTGTGCTAACAGGAATACAGACATGGAATACCATATTATATCATCTTTTCTTCTCATATTTTGTCTCTAGCACTGATGGATTTTATATTAAAATTTAGCAAATAATACAATAGTCTCCTCCCCCAAAATTTATCACATCTTCGCTTGTTAATATTTGTTGTATCTCTTGTCCTCTCTCAAACACATAGCATACATTTTTATATCCATCTATGAAGAAAAAGTGCTTTGTTTCAACTGTCATTATTCTTCTAGTTTACATTCACTTCTTATTTATATTTTTTTAAATTTTCAGTCTTGCTAAATATCCAACATTGTTATATAATGGAAATAAGTTTCCTATGAAATATGCTAACTATACAACATACAGTCTATTTATCATTTATTTTTATTTATTATATCAGCAATAGTGTGGCCAACAGGATCAGCGCAGCGATCGTCCCCCTGTACTCGACACTGGTGAGGCCACACCTCAAATCCTATGTCCATTTCTGGGTCCCTCACTACAAAGAAGGACATTGAGGGGCTGGAACATATCCAGAGAAGGTCAGTGGAGCTGGGGAAGGGTCTGGAGCACAAGTCTGATGATGAGCAGCTGAGGGAGTTGGGGATATTTAGCCTGGAGAAAAGAGGCTATGGGGGGATCTTATCACTCTCTACAACTGCCTGGAAGGAGGGTGTAGCCAGGTGGAGGTCGGCCTCTTCTCCCACGCAACCAGCAACAGGACAAGACAAAGCCACACCAAATCATGCCAGGGAGGTTTAGATTGGAATTAGGAAAATTTCTTTGCTTAAAGGGTGGTCAGGCATTGGAACAGGCTGCCCAAGGAAGTGGCGAAGTCACCGTCCCTGTAAGTGTTCAAAAGACGTGTGGGTATGACACTGAGGTACATGGTTTAGTGATGGACTTGGCAGTGCTTGGCAGTTGATGGTGGGACTCACTGATCTTGAAGCTCTTTTCCAACCTAAACAATTCTATGATTCGATGATCTAAAGGAAAATCAATTTCATTTTCTATTAAATTCAGGTAAGTCTTACTATTCCTCTTTATTTCTTTACCAGGCTTAGTTTCTACCAAATTCTGTCTCATCACTTTTTCAGCCCATTTACTGTGTGGTTCTTCATAGAGCTTCAACATCTAGATTCTGGTTAACATCTCATAATGTGTTGGGTTTTTTTTATCAAAGTCATTTGTTGTATACTACTGTAGACACAGTTGTGTGATAGCTGGTATTGTTGTCTTAGTCTTCTACAACTTTTCGTATAAATGAATATGTCGTTTTCAATTGAAAAAAATTGAATTATACTATCAGATCACAGAATTTGCAGACAATTCAGACAAATATTCATATAACGTGTAGTATTTACTCTGTAGATTGGCAATAGCTTGGCTAAATTTAGAATAACCTGGGGCCCTGAGCTGAGACAAATGAGAGCAAACATTTGTCCTGTATCAAGGGATAAAAAATTAAGTCCAAAGAAGCTTCCTACTACCTAACTGTCTCCTGATAATTCCTAGATTTCACTCAGCCTGAAACCTAGGGAAGAAAGCTTTGCTGAGTATGTATAGTTGTGGTTTCTTCTTTCTTTGCTTTTTTCTTATGGTAATTCACAGCAACTGAATTCAGTCACAACCTTTCCTGTCTGGCTTCTTCTTTAGTCACAGTGTTGGAACACCTGTGTTGGATATTTTCTTCAAAGAGAGCATTAACTGTTTTGTTTCTATCATGTGTAACAGGAGAATGGGCATCCTGGTGTGTTCACCTGGAGGGGCAGCTTGGGGCATGCAGGATCGAGGGTGCTTTCTGGGAACACAGGTGTGCACACCAAAGTATGGCACTGCTGTCAGGTGCCTTTGTTTAAGCCCCTCCCAATTTGGGAAGTACCATAGTTTCTTCAGGACATTTATTTTCAGTTTGTAGCTCCACCAACAGCAGTACTGTTGTCTACCCCTATTGTCTGAGGGGTGAACCAGGTGGAGGGGGTATGAATCTCCCCTGCCTGCACTGACAAGGCTGTGTGCCTTTGGAAGCCACCTCTGGAGACTAGGCTTTCATTGTTCAGCACCTCTCAGACAGCATTTCAGTTTCTACTTAGATTGTTGACATACCAATTTGGATGCTGAAAACATGTCATTTTGCTCTCATTATTGTCAAGAGAAAGTTAGGGCTCTATTCAGCTGCCTAAGTGTCATTTGAAATGTCCTCTAGCTGCCATTCTGCAAGTGTGGGGATGTCCGCTATAAGTTCACATTTCTTTTTCTGAGAGTTAGACAGAAAAGAGTAAGAAATATAACTCACTCAGCCCTTTTTTTCTACCCCATGGGCTTCAGCCTCCCTTTCAGCATGATGGCTGCTACATCTGCTGAGAGCAAATCCAGGTCCCACCCAGGTTGTGTCTGGGCCTCTGGCAGTGACGCGCTCAAGACAAGGTGTCCGCATTTGCTCCTCTGACCTGCTGGCTCTGCCACTCAAGAATGGATCCAGTAGTAAATAACCCTTTTCTAGGAGACAAGAAACAATATTACTGAAGCAGAGACCAGAATGCAGCACTACCCCTCTTAATAGCATGATTTACCTGTTTAGGTTCAGTTTTATGTCTGTCTCTTACTTGTTTGCCCCCTGTCCTCTGTATGTCATGCCATGCCAAGTCATTTTCTCACACAGTTCTCACATCCCTTTGAATTTTTTTCTTATGCATCCCCTTCTATGTGCTTCTTTTCAACAGTGTAGTCACGCTTGTCACTCCTCAGACAATTTAGTTCTAGTTGGAGCTCTACATGCTTCAAGTAGCCAGGTCTGTATTTCAAGCACAGTTGTCTGAGGAGAGCAGACACAATTTCCTTCCTTTGCTCAGTATTGACATTCACATCATTATTTTTATATTTTATCGCTGGATAATGTCCTTAGTATCAGAGCTCCATTGTGTAAAACATGGCACGAATATAATCAGAAAGCAGATAGGTTTCTATACCATATAGGTCTCTATACCAAATTATTTAAAGATTAAATATGTAAGAACGGGAGACCTATTCCTTTCACTTTACCTATGGAGAGTGGATAAAAGAATGGAATTATCTACATACCTACAGAAAGACAGCTTGTGGGACTATCAAAAATGACTCACAAGGAATTTGGGAATATCTGTTTTCTGAACATGACCTACTTCTCTGCCGAGAGAGTGATCTCATCATACCTGTTATATATCTCTTGCTCCACTTCCCTTCAGGTCAAGAAGTTACTTACTTCTCCTTCAGTCTCTACCTGCAGACACTGTCTATACTGCTATTCCAACCAGCTGCAAATATTAATGGATATACAAACACATCCTCTGGAATGCTAACATTTTCCTTATTCAGATGACTTTTATTTTTCTGTGTCAATGTAAAACAAGTAGATACCATTTGCAGGAACTGACAGCACAGGAAAAGCAATAGCATGGCCATAGTAGTATAACAGCTCCTCCATCCAAAAATCTAAGTTTTGTTCAGAAATCCAAATGACTGAGTTGCTATTCTTTTGGAGCTGTACCCAGAGCTGTGATATAATTTTCCTTAACTTGCTCACTAGTAGGCCTAACTAGTTTCAACCTTTGCGAAGGGTAGCTACGAGCCAGATAGCCTAAACCTATTGCCTGGAAAGCTACTGGAGCAAATTCCTAAACCTCAGATTATAAGCACTTGAAGGATAATACAGAAATAAAAAACAGATCAATGTGGATTTGTCAAGAGCAGTCACATCTCTCTAGCTCCGTTTCTCAGTAGGGCAACAACGCCTAGTGGATAGGGCAGGAATAGAAAATACATACATCTTGACTTTAGTACAGCTTGTGGCACAGTCCCTACAGCATTTTCATATGCAAATATGGAAAATATTCTTGAAGTGGTTTTATCAAGGATTTGCTTTCAAAAAATGGAAAGTCCTGACAAATTGTGAGGCTCTGCAGAAGTCCCACTCCATTAATATTCAATATAAACCTTGCATATGGTGGTGATGAAATGGGTAGTCCCATGAAATCTGCAGATGACAGAATGTTGAGAAGTAGAACAGGCACTTCAATGGTCAGAATTAGAACTGAGAATGAATTTTATAAATTAGAACACTCACCTTAAATCAATACAATGAAATTTAATAAGACCAAGCTAAAAGTTCCCCAGGTAGAAAAGAAAAATTAAAATCAGAAATGCAAAATGAGATAAGAATCAGAATTTATTGTTTAGCTAGCAACACTGCAAGCAAGGCTTGGGGGGGTTGCATGCAATGAGTCAGTGTTTGAGATGCCGTCACAAGAGAGACAAGCCTCACTCTGAAATGTCACTACATACAAGACATACAGATAGCTAAATATTAACACACAAGTAATTACTAATATACTGCATAGTTATTACACTCCTTGGAACAAATGCTAGAGACTTGATGACAACATCACGTTCCATTTTGAAAACCGTCGTTAAAAATTTGTGGATAATCTGGAAGGAAACCCCAAGTGATGAACAAAAAAAAGCAATCTAAAAAATTTGCAGCAAAAGCTGAAGAAAATGTTCAGTCCAGAAAAAAGAAGATTGAGACGGGACAGTATAATCATGTTAAGAGATTTGAGAATGTTAGAAGAGTAATCAACTGTTCTCAATTGGAGTGATCAAAAAGCAAGAGAAATTCAGAGTAATTTATAACAAGATATATTTAAATTAGACCTTGCAAAAGCTTTTTTGATGAAAAGATAATTGAACACTTTATCTAATTTAATTTTTAAATTTAATTATCTCTGAAGGTTATGGAATTCCTGGAACTGGAGATTTTGAAGAACAGTCCAGTTAAAGAAGTATCTGTGAGGAGTAGCCCAGAAACTGTGTTAGACCTTATTTCAGAGTTAGGAAAGGCAGTCAATGACCTTCTGAGATATCCTTCTAGCTTTTGTTTCGGTGGAGGTCCAAAGGAGTGTTGCTGGATCCGTGGGTGGTATCCATGGGTGGTGGTTATCTTCTGCTCGCTCTCTCTCTGCTCTTTTCTGTTTCTTTCTATCTCTCGATCTCACATTCATTGTTAAAGAAATTCCATATTATTGACTTCCGCATATTGTCTCGTTTGCACCTTAATTAAGGCAAAAGCATCTCTCACCAGTCTTATCTTAACACACATAAGCAGCTGTCATTTCATCAGTTAACCAAAAATTTAAAAAAGATCAGACACCACCTGGAGAAACGTGCAGCAGCCATTTGCCAGCATCTCTGATCCATGTCACTAATGTGGCTGGGTTTTGTTTTGGATCGGTATGCAGCATTTCCAACTGCACCTCCTGATTCCAAGTCCCTGATGCATAGTCACCTGCATCTTTCAAGGACCACTGGTTCACTGATTTAAGCCAACTCCCATCTGTTCATGTTTCACTGGTTGCTCCCTCGAGTGGTTTGCCCAGTCACAGTAGAAAAATTTATTCCGGTATAACTGTAAGCAGATACAGAAGCCATAACATGTATTTTAATCCAATACCCTAGTATAAACATTTATCACTCATTCTCTCTTTCTCTAGTGAAACGTGAACTCAATAACATGAACTCAATAACATTTGAACTCATTTTGAACTTCTGAACTCTCAATTTTGAGGCAAGCTTGTACATAGCTGGCTATGGAGGAATGAACAATACTTTGCCATTCGACCCTGACAATTTTTCTCTAGTTCAGAACCATGTTTCTGGGTACTTTGAATAATAATGACTGAGAGTATTTCCTGAAGCTACTCACTTAAGTGGCCCAGCAATGGCAGAAATGAAAACTCTATTCAAAGTCTCTCGTTTTGAAAAAAAATAAAAGAAAAATCCTGAAGGGGAAAAATTGGCAGTGAATCAGGGATGGGAGAAGATTTACTGCTCTCATTTGTAAAAGGTGCCCTCATTAAGCTGACACAGAGTGAGCACTGAAGACATGCCCTTTGGGAATGGGGCATTAAAGAGAGCTAACTTTGAACAGAAAAATCAGGGTACACTCTGTTGGTATGAATAAATTTCTTTCTGATTATGGAGATTTTAACAAATATACTGTAGCATAGATGAAAGGTATGTTTGAAAGATCATTCTCAGAGATTGAGATTCATAGGCTATTGAAATCTTACATATTTCCTTAAAAATACATCCTTTTAGAGAAATCTACTGTGCCTCTAAACTCTTATCTCAGAACGCCTTAGACAATTACTGAGATCAATGAATATATGAACTTTTACTGATGTATCAGGAGACTTATTCCCTAACCAATGTTACTGAATATTTTTATCCCACACTTCACTTCGGTCAATAAGTAACCTTCCCAATGCACTACAGGGCACTGCACTTCATCCCAGGATGAAGCTCCCCCAAAATGTAGTTCTGCTTTTCTCATTTGATTTTAACGACAGAGAGAAGATATACACACCTGCATATTGCAGAGACGTTGTTCTGACGCACCTTTTTGTATCTTCTCGACCAGTCATCATCGGTATTGTCTTATACCTTTCAGTTAATGACTTGGTTGTCAAAAGTTTGAGAATTCCTACTTTAAAGAGGATTTATCTTTATCTGGCTTGGTTAACAGAAGCTGGGCCAGCTCGAAGTTGCTATACATCCTATTGGATAGGGGACAAACCTACAGTGATGTGCAATGTGGTGTGTGATTTATAGTTCCCTGCATGTATTCACAGTTGCATAAATCCTAGTTTATACAATCTATGAAAAATATAAAGGACTTATTGAGTAAGAAAGTTGACCAAATTATTTTGCCGTGCAAGTACATGTTAACAGATCTAAATAGCTCCTTTGTACTGTAAGGAAATAAATCAGAATAGAACACAAACATTTGTTTTTAACAGGCAAGTAATTCTTGCATAATTCAACACAATACTTAAACACTGGCTTACCTTCAATTGAAAATTACCTACTGACCCAATACAGGAAGGCTATACATATCCAGCAGAAGACTGTTTCTCATCACAGATGTTTATGTACAGATGAATGCCTTTCATTTTAGCCAAACAAATTTCAAAATTTGATGTGATTGGGTATGAAACTAATTGTGAAATGTGAGTGTGAATATAGAAATTTTAAAACTGTAAAAAGACCATAATCACTGCAATAAAAATGTAAAACAACATCTATTAAATTTTGCCTCTAATTGATGGCTAAGATCTTTCAAACTTCTTTCCAAGGTTCCCAGCGAGATATCTAGATTCCAGCATTTGTCTGTTTTATTAACACTTCCGAATCACTTCCCCAAGCCAATGGAGTAAAAATACTTAGAACAACCCCAAGCTAAATAGCAAGAGTCAGGTACATCAGGTTTTCCTGGATGTATGGTAGGACTGCTTATCCAGGGTAAGGGTACAAACTCAGGTAAGCAACATTGAAGACAAGAACTGTTGAGAGTGAACCAGAAGTTTTGTTCTGTTTAAATATCAGTGTCTGCTCAATTTCACTAACAATAAGACACTTATTATTCCAGTTGTGTTTTCTGGATGGTGATTGGAAAGGAATTACATTAGGGATAACAGCTATTCACAACCTTCGGATTCTAACTGTGACAGAGGTTTAACAAAAATGCTTCAAAATCTTGTTTATCTGAAAACCGAGTCCTTTGCTGTTGTTTATTGCCTATCAACTGCCTTGTTGCTGAATCCTCTTCATTTGGGTTTTCAAGACACCCCGTTTTAGTAAAAACAGAACAAAAAAACTCTGCAAAACCCATTTACAGATCTAGGAAAAAACAGAAAAAAAATTGTGGAGGCAATTCTGAGAGCTACAAACTGTTACGCTGTTTACACTTTATGTGTCTTTTCATCTACCAATATCTGTCTGTGGCATTACTCAAATACATGCTCTCCCTAGCAAAGGCTGCACATGGGGAGGAAGGTGCTCCTGCCCATGGCAAGCGGGTTGGGATTGGATGATCCTTAAGATCCCTTCCAACCCAAACCATTCTATAATTCTGTGATCTCCTTGTGTGCTCACTGCTGTTTGTGCAATGTCTATACAACAAAATATCATCTGATATCATCTGAAGGTACCAAGAGTAGAAAAGATACCTACTGCATCTACAATAACCATGTGAGTCAAGATTTGGGAGAGTTTATCTTGACATTTGAGGTTACCACTGCAGAGATGTATAGCTGCAGGTTTTACCAAGCATCTTTCACAACAAACGCCCTAACAGAGAAACAGAGAAAGGAGATTGTTTTTTGAGAGCCTAAGAACTTCTAAATTACCACCCTACTTTCCCAACTTGCTTTAACATGCAGAGAAAACATGAAACTAGAAACTTCTCTGAAGGTGAGAATAGCTAACCACAATTACCTGCAGGCTAAAATCAAATCCTGCAACTACTGCTCCAGGAAAAGCTGTGGTGTCAGTGTGTCTCCCGAGAGTGGATATCTCAAGACCCCAAGGACACTTTGGTTACTGCAGCACTATGTGAAAGGGGTACCCACATCGTGTCCTCCTCCACCTTTTCCCAAAATTGAATGTTTTTTAGAGAGCATGGTCATGTGCAGGCATACCTGCTGTGATCTTAGAGCCCTGATCACTCTGATTCCTCTGGACACGGAATGAGACAAGCCCAGCTGTTTTCTGGATCCTGGCTGGGAACCACCATCTCTGCTGGGAGGAAACTGGCCATACGTGCCTGGCATCCATCAAGTGAGCTTCACTACCCAGACTGGGGAGCCTGGGTCTTCGTCATGGATTTCAGCCCATCAAATGAAAAGCTATAGAATTTTGGCACTCAGGTTAATGTCCTGCCTGGCACTTGGCTGTTGAGCTGCTGCCTTCAGCTGGTATCCTCAAATATTCCTAATCCATGTCAGTTAGCCTTTGCTCATTGTGTTTAACTACAGAACACAAAACTGGGATTCTTGTTTTGGCAACTGAAAACAAAACCCTCCCTGGCATACAACAGATGAAAAAGAAAGGCCTGGCTTCAAAAAGCATTAATAATATCAAATGCCCAATGTGATTGACTTTTAAATTTCACAGAAATCAGATGCAGAGAATTTTCCTCAGTATTCAGTAGGCATTTGATAAAATAAATCACAGCATATCAGATTTCCTTATTCTGTTTAACTGGAGTCATAACCTCAGCTAACTGGATTTTCGCTACTTTTCAAGCCTGACTGTGGAAAAAATTATGTGAAAATTGATTAGGTTAGAAAAACTGGCATGAAATAAATAATTGATAGAAATAAACTGAGTAGGAAAGGTAACGGCTTAGACACTTTCTCTTTTGGGTAGAAAAATGAGAAACATTTGATATCAGTTCATACAAGCAATTATCTTTGCAAACACATAAAATTATTACTTTCTTAAGAGCAAATGGACAAATTATAAACACTTAATAAACTGTAAAATCCATCACTAAAGCAGATGCTGTTTTAGGAAAATCAGAGATTCTTTTAAAATGTAATTAATAGTTGGCAAAAAGTACTTGTTCCTTTGCAATTGTAAATAATTTAATAAGATGCACTTCATAATTTATTAATGATAATTAGTGATTATATTTATTTCTAGCCAAACATAATGTTGGGGGGTTTTAGCTGAAATGGAAAGACTAACTCAGTCTTAGGACTTAACCTAAGTAAAATGATTATCTCATTAAAACAGAAGAATCTGATTGACCAAAGGGCGATTAGAGTAGATAAGTAGGAACAGATATACAATGCTGTTGAGGAATCAAGCTGCTGTTAAAAACAGATTAAGTGAAGGCTGCATATAAAACTGGAACTGTATAGGTCACTTTGGGGAAGTTAGTGAAAAGTCTGAGTTATGCTAAAAACCCAGCAGAAGTGCTAAAAAAATCAAGCAGTCAAATTTTAAAAAGACATAAAAGCAGACAATAACTCATTCAAGTCCTGTCAGCTTCGACTCATTTAATTGGAAAACCTCCCAGACACTAACAGAAAGTGTATCCATTCCTAACATAGGTTCCGCAGCAAAATGACATTTGGGAGCTGCCAAACACGAAAATTGCTATTCCTGCCATTGAAATATGCATGAGACCTTGTGTATGCAAAGGCTCTTGTTAACCAGTGGGAAACCAGTGCCACTGCTTAACTAAATGGCTGCTATTAACAATCTTGTTTCACAAAGAAAAGAGTTAGGAAGAATTACAACCTTCAATACAAATTGTCTTAAGAAAGCAAACTGGTTGTTTGACTGGTATGAGTATAAAAGGATTGGTGTCCTCTAATAAAATTCTATCTCAAAATCTGCAGTTTTTTATCTGTTAGACCATAAGAATACATGGCCTGTGTTCACTTGTTTTCCTAGACTTTTTTTCAGATAAACTTACTTTTTTTTTACTGTTGTGAAATAAATACATTTCTTTCAAAACTTGTATTTAGAAGAGTAAAATATTAATTTTATTTTTCCTTTTACAGAAGCATCCCAACAGGGTATCAGATCACTGATAGTAGGTATATACTGCAGGTATAATATTTACTTATTTTTATAGGAATCCAAGATGTAGATGACATGAAGAGCAGGGAATTTCAGAGTGACTGCAACTGTTCCTAGGGCAGACAAACATAGAAGGTTGCCTGTTGGAAACCTTAGTGTCTGTCTTCTAGGAACTGCAAGCAAGAGTGGATCAACACCTGCTAAAAGCAATGGGAGTTCTGTCTTCATCTTCATGAGAGCAGCTGAGAGGCTACAATGTTCTCCAGAAGAAGATTTGTGCTTTGGAACCAATAAAATTTCCCAGTAAGGACTTTCTCTAGTGAATTCATAACTACTGGCAAGAATTTTTTTTATACCATGATAAGGTATGTCATGTGGACAGTATAATTTACTAACGAAGGATTACATCTTTGCAAATTTATTCCCCTGTCCTAATAACTGATCACTGAAATAGGTTAAAAAGTGAAAGAATTTAATGTCAATGTACTATTTAGATACTTATCATTCACACTTAAACACTGCGATAAAGTTATAGCACAACTCCCTGATATTAATTTCTGCAAAATATGCGTTATCTCCCCAATGCACTTTAGCCATGATTTGCTTTATGCTTTTGTTTATGTCGTATAGTTCCTGTCATAACAAATTTTTCAAGCTGGGTAAATGTTCTGAAAATTCACATGTAATAACATTTCACATCTTCACATTTGATTTACAGATGTTAGATTTTTGTGGGTTTTTTTTAACAACAAAACCAAACCTCAGACATAACAAGCATATAATTTGGCTAACGAAAAAAACGGAGCTGTGATTGTTCTGATATACTTGCTTGGAGAGATTGGTGAAGTTTAGTGGGGAACAAGCAAATACTCTTCTGGAGCTTTTCTGAGAATCATCTCAGTGAGAACAGCCCAAGGTGGACTTTTCCACCTGTTCCCAGTTCTCTAATTCCCACAAGGCTCTTTCATCTCAGATCCACAGATCAGATGAACCACTTGGCAAATTCCCCACCTTCTCAACCCCAACTGACCCACATCATGAACATCCTGGGATCTAGTGGTGTTTGTACCCTTCTTAAGTCTCTGAATTCTGAATGATCTGGATCCCTGTGGACACAGATTTCCCCCTGCTGTGTGTCATACATGGCATTTCTCTGGCTGTCTTGGATACTCCAGAGTATCCCAAGCACCACTAGGTACATATGAGCAGGTGACTGAGCCTTGCCCATGAGCCAGTCTCACATGCACCGAATCCCTCTGCAAGTAGGATGGAGAGGACACAGGACTGTGCTCAGTTCATGTATGTCCATGCCAGACTTGACTGAGCAGATGGGTACCCTGCTCTCCAAGGGGGGCACACTAAAGGAAAACAGTCATCCTTGTGTTTTTTTAGAGCTTGTAGGCCTTGGCCAGTGGATGTCTGCAGAATCAGTTTGTGGTCTCAGGCCTAGAGATTTTCTGATGCCAAATCTTAAGAGTCCAGGACAGTAATGGTAAAGTTCCTCACAATTTGTACAGGAAATGGTCATCTCAGACACCTCCAGATGCTGAGAAAAGTTAGTGATAAGCAGGTAGATACAGGACTTGCTGACAATGTAATACTTCTCTGAAAAAGCAGGAAGCTCTGCAGCACTCCTGCACAGGTATAGTTCAGATATTCCTACTGATACAGGCATTCATCCATCATTGGATCATGAACACTGTCAGAAGGGTTTCTTGGAAGATGTTCCCAGGGTGCTACCCCAGTTTTCCTGTTGTATCAACTGCTGCACTCTCATGGCTCCCAATTCCCTCAGGAATACTCTTGAGGGAAGTCACAATACAATCCTGAGAAACTTAAACCTTCTAAGTGCTGCAGCAGGCACTTGGTAGTGTGATTACAACTTCTTTGTCTTGCTCATCATTGTATTTTTATACCAAAAAAAAATTTCTAGGAAGGTTGGAGGTGTTTAAGTCAGCTTTGCACCAACAAACAGCTGTTTGGAGATTTGTGAGACTATCTTAGCCACAGGAAAATTTACAGTAAAGGTCTAATATTGACACTCAGGTGGTCCTCAGGTTTGCTGCAAAACAGGAGAATTCCATTTCATGTGAGAGTCTGATACAAACTCAGTGACCATGGAGAAAAAGTGCCAGGTACACTGGGCAAGGTGTACAGAGAAAACAGTCTTATTTGGTAGTGTAGTGGCTTGAACCATTTCTACAAGAAGGAAAATAAGGATCCCTGACTCTCAAGAAGTCTTTCTGTATTTTATTTGCATGACTTTTGATGCCAAATGCAGATATATTTTTGACAGCAAAGACAAGAATCAAGCCTCAGCCCAGTGGTCCAGCCAGTAAATATGACAGGTATTGTGTCACATTCCTAGCCAGCAAAATCATATTTTGAATCACATTGCTGAAGTGCTAAAACATGCATATCTGGATGCTGCACTCTGAAAATGGAGTTGAGTTTACTTCCTAGAGGAGAGGTCTAAAAACCAGCCTATTACATAAAATGCATGCCTCTTCTCATGCCAGATTTTAAAAGAAAATAGTGTAGAAACTGGTAGGGAGTTTAATTTTTGTGGAGTAGTAGGCAGCTTTTGAAAACCTGCCACAAGCTGTAGGAGAACTGGTGATATCAGAAATTTATGCAGTAGTCACAACACAGAGATTAGGACAAGGATTCTGTGGGAAATGGATGACTAGAAGGCAAAGTGGGGAAAACAGGCTGATGGAATCAAAGACAGAGAAGGGCCATAGGGTTATGGATAAGTACACCGAAGGACAGAAACTAGAGGCCTGAAAATAGCCACGCAGGAAATCTACTTTTACGGTGTGAAGCCCAAGCAAATAGACTTAGATTATATGAACACAGAGATTAAGGCAGAGGTGGGGTATGCAGAAGTCAGAGCTGAGGTGTATCTGAACAGAAATGATCACATAGGTGTGAGAAAGGCAGATACAGTTCTGCACACTCCTCTACAGAGCTGGGAGTGGAGCTCAAGGCTCCTGGCATTGGCCACTCCTTCAGTGCTATCTGGTTGCTCAGTGGGAAACTCTGCCACCCTGTATTCTGCTTATCCCCATAAAAATGATCCCCTGCTATGGCCATCAGCTGCTCCCTGAGCTGGAGTGGTGGAGTTCTCTGCAATGATTTGTAAAGCTTTATCCTGAAGGATGCTGGTTCTCTGAATAACATTATTCTGGGCTTTGGAAGTAAAACACAAGCAGCACTCATGCTGGTGTTGTTTTTGTGTTGAATACTCAACCGTGGAATTTTAATTTTCTTTTTTTTCTTTTGGTGTGCAATAAATATCATATGGATGTAATTACTGTCTACAGAGTTAATAATTGCCTTGCATATCCAAGAAAGTCAATTTACTCAAGAAAAGGTCAGAAAACAGACTGTAGTATTATTCCTTCTGCCTCCTGACTTTGAACAGAAAACACTGTAAGATTTCTGTAGATCTCATTAAGCTTCTAAATTCAAATCTTCATTTTTAAAAAAATGAATTTTGACAGGCAAGGCTCTGAACTTTTTAATTAACCTGCACGCACATACACATAGAGAAGAGAATGGCAATATTTACCAGAATCAATGTGATAACAATCCAATCTATATTTCTCTTATAAAACTGCTTCCCTATTCCAGACACAAATAAACCTCTGCTGACCAATTTTTCCATCTAAATTCTACATGAGGAAAAATATTTTTTTCCTAACAATAAACAAGAACAATTTTAAGAGGGCTCCAGCAAGTCAACTGGCAAATGAAGACAATACTTATTGACTTGTACTGATTGCTTTCTTTCTGACAATATGTGATAATAATGTGGGAAAAAAACCCACAAAACCAAGATAAAGCCATACCTTAATAACTTTACACGGCAAAAGCTGTGTGGTGACAATTCTTTGGGACTTAAGGACTCTCAGTATTTCATAGGGCTACCAGACTTAACAAGTCAGATAGCTCCTATTTTGACATGGGGAAATTGCTTTGTTTCTACACAAGGATACTGTGTTGCTTTCTTTGCTTAACAAGGAAGGTATAACACTTTTATTTTGACATGGGGATACTGCTTTATTTCTACCTCCTGCCCAGCTCCTGCTTTGCTATGCCTTGCACTTCCCAGGCTCCCAGTGCTCAGACCCACCAGCCAAGCTGTCAGGCTGCCCATGCACTTTTAAGTGCTACAGGGAGCCACCTGGCCAGGAGCAAAATGCCAAGGAGAGGGGAAGACAAAGCAGCAACCTAAGTGAGGAAAGTGATGGAGCCAGTTTATTGATAGGGGTCCTCTGCTCACAGTCCTCAACCAAAACCCCACAACTTCAGTCACACATAAAATCATTTTCTTTGACAGCTCAAACCCTGGCAGCCAAAGCACACGTGACACTTTCTCCATGGCAATTCTGATGATATTGCACTGTTCCTTTTCTGCCAATTAGGACACAATCACAGAATCATATAAGTCGAAAAAGACCTCCAAGATCAGCGAGTGTGTCCTTTGACTGATCTCCTCCTTGTCAACTAGACCATAGTACTAAGTGCCATGTCCAGTGGTTTCTTGAAAACATCCAGGGAGGGTAAAGCAAACAAGAACAGGTGGACACAGCCAAAGCATGAAGCTTTGGATAGAGAAGACAGTAAGATAGAATATATATTTAGATAGAAATACAACATCTTTCCTTAAACCTCAGGAATGTCACCAGGGAGGAGTAGGACGTGACCAGCCCGGTGGCAGCAGGCTGACCCCACCTGTGGGACTGCTATCAGCACAGACTTGGCCTGGCTGATATGAACTGCTTGACACACACACAGCTCTGTCCCCACCGCCACGTCCCCCATGGATGGCATTGGCCTCCCCTCTCAGACACAGCCATGGAGAAGGCTTTGCCACTCTCCCCTGTCCCTGAAGAGGCACAATCCATGTTCCTAGCACATGCCATGGGAGATGGGAGTAAATAGGGACAAGAGATGAAGACTGAAAAACCCTAGCTATTTTCCCATCTGTAGAAAATTTACATTTTGCTAGTAACTTCACTTCTGGGAATCTTCTGAGCCTCAGCTTGACCTCGGACTCTGAGCTATTAGTCAGCAGCAAAACAGCTTTGCTGCTTTAGTCAGCTTTAGAGGCGCTCAAGGAGGGAAACGTAGTAACCTTCGGGAAGAGCAGAAACTCAGCTGCAGCTTTGGAAATGCCAGTATTAGCCTTAGGTGCCTAAAGAGCTATGGGGAAATGATCCTCAATTGCAGTTATTTCCTCATAATGACAAATACTGCTGCAGCTTCACCCAATGGCCACGTGGAACGGCTGTTCCTGCAATGAACACACTCACAAGCTCCAAGGGAGCTGCGGATTACCAGTGACTATATAGAGGCATTTCTAATAACCAAAGCCCAGCTTTCAAAGTTAGAGGAAAGAAAACATCCATTTCATGGTAGCATATGGTTGTTCATGAAGAAACAATTCTTCAGTTTGTTTTGAGATCTTTGTCATGGAAATCATAACATGCACTTTTCTTGCCATAATGGCATACCATGAAATTATTTTAGTTTTTTGTGGAGGATTAGGTTAAAGACCTGCTGTCTATGGAATTTAAGTTATGTTATTATGATGATGTTAAATTTGATAACAAACTAGATATAAAGTTAAATAGCAGGGTTTGCAATAGAAAACAAATGAGGTTTAATTACACTTCAATTCCTTAGTGTCAGAACAGCAAAGTCACAAGGCATTTATGGCTTATCCAAGGCAATTCACATTTCATGATAAAACAGCAGCTTATCTCTTCTTATCTCTTGGCTCTTCAGAGTTTGAATCCCATTGCTAGTGAACTTGAATCTATCTTTGGAGCTTCAATACATGTTTTACATAAATAAGCTACATGTCAGTGAAGAAATTACTGTGGAATACTGTACAGTACAATCAAAAGGCTCTATTTCTTCCTGGAAATGCAATGTGGCATGAAAATGGCAAGACACTTCAAAATAGATTCCAAGTGGCTTAGAAAATCATACCATGTGAGTTCATTTTTGCATCTCAACTGAATATTAATGAATTTAAGTGTCCACTCTGATTCCTCTATGATTGTTCCAGCACTATATACTCTTCATCAAGACCTAGTTGTAGAATCAACTGAGTATTTATAATTTATCAGAGTACTGAGTGAACTAGATTTCCCCATCCCAGGAAATGCAGAGTGCCTTCACTCCATTGTCTCAGTGGGAGTTGTGGGAATTTAGTTCATCGCTGTATCTTGTTCTCAATGCAATCTACTAGAGTTTGTGTTGTTGTTTGCTTTACAAGAATAAGATAAGCTTCTAAATTCTTACTCAAATTCGGAAGAGTGATAATTTTGGCTAATATCACTGCTAATAGGAGTGCTGAAATAGCAGAACCTAATATGAAGTCAGACAGTCACAGTTTCATAAATCATTCATGTAGTAAGCAGCTGGTGGTGCAAAAGTAACAGCACCCTCACTGCTACCCAGCTGATAAGAACATTTTGTTTTCTGTGCTGAATTTCACTCCATCCCTCACATAGTCAGATAAGATATCTACCCACAGTGAAAAAGGCAAAGAGAAATAGAGCAGCCCTAGAACACACAGTTAAAAAGTCAATAATTAATTAATTCTTATTCCCTGATATCTTTTATTGGGATACAAAGCCTGAGTTGATGCATTCAGTCAAAACACACTTTACCGGGTGAGACAGGATGGGGGTGGAATGACCCATGAGAAGTTCTTACCATTCATGTTGTTCATGAAAGCACGATGAGTCTCAGGTGACAGGTGCTCACCCACTCCTCTGCAGCCCCTGGAGAATCTGCACCATCTAGACTTTATGAGCATCATACAGCCAACACATCTGCACTTTCAGGCTGAACCTAAGACTCAGTGAACTCCAGCGTCAGCAGCAAGAATTTAAAGATAAATTTCTGGTGTCCCATGCTGCTGTGGAGCATGAAGTACATGTTCAGCATCTATGCAGAAGATGGGATTAGGAGGGGATGGTCCTCATCTCTCCTTTCTGTGCTTTCTTCCTTGTGGCAGAGCCTTGGCAAAACTGCACATTTATCTAGTAAAATGACAGGGGAGAGGGAATTAGCCACCGAATACAACAGCCAGAAAAAGAAATAGATAAGTGAGTGTAAGTACCAGAAATACATAAACAGCAAATTATTTGTTAAGTGAAACAAGATAGCAGCAAATTTTTGTCTTTCTAGTTTGTTGTACGTCTCCAGATAGCCCTAGCAAGACACTGTGACAATCCATTCTTCCTTATTTGTTTGAAATGGTTCTTAATTTCATTTAAACATAGATTTATGTCTGGAAAAATATACTATTCTCAGGGTATGAGAGCTCCAGGTACAAGGATTGGCCAGAAGGAACTTTAAAAGGAAACTTCTGGGAGTTACTGAAGCAAATACTGCTGATTCAGACGTCTTTTACAAATCCTCAGGGACCTGACCCTTTTATGAAAATTAAAAGGTTTTTTGTCTGTATGAAAAACACTGACATGCAGAAAGGCAGTGAATAGATGACCTGAAGGTGTAGCCACCATTCCTTCTAATGGTGGTTGTGTATCAAGTGCAAGGAAAATGCACACAATCTGATCGTGCTGTGGTCAATGAAAAATCCCTGTAAGCCAGCAGGCAACAATAACAACTTCCCCTTTCCTCCTTCCCGGGCTGTGCTTGCTTTCTTCCTGTGGTCTCGCTTTCAGAAACTGCTGATTAAGAAGGCCCCCAAAATATCATGACCCAAGTGAAGAGGGGGAGGACAGGGAGGGAAAAGAACAGATGATATTTATGATTAAGGATCTCAATCACTCCAGCATAAACGATGAACTTAAGATCATTGGCAATAGAAATAGTTGGCTTAACAGATGGTAGGCAGCTCCTATCAGAGGAAAGCATTTTGAGCATGAGCTTAATTGAATGGTTCAGATCTGTATAAATTAACATGTTTTAAATCTGTGCATATATTCAGCTTGATTTTCAGAATAATCTTTTAGAGGTTTTGGGAGCCTCTAAGTGAAAAAAATTTTATCAGAAATTGATCTCAGACCTTCAGGTGCTTACATGTAAGAAAAAATTAATGTCCTATTATGTATCTTCAGAAAGCAAACATTTGGTAATGCAAGCAGTACTCTGTTCCTGGTGCTCATGATCTTAAGTGTATTTCTTATGGAAATTCTCTTAAGTAATTCCTAGGGGTAAACATCTGCCTATAATAAATTTTATTAGATAAATAATTTGAATTCACAGTAATTTCCCTGTTTGATGATCTTGCAGTAAAAAGTAATAATAAAAAAAAAATAGCAATGAAGCTTCTCTACACTAACCCTTTTCTTTAAATTTTCATCGTACCATGGGTTGCTGTGTGTATGTGACAGGACATCAGTTCAATAAAAGAAAGTGTTATGAACACCCAAATAATTCTTAACAGCAGCATGTGCCTCAGTACAATCACTCATGGGAGCTGTAAACAAGTGCTGCGCATTACGCTGACACTTGCAACAGAAGTGTGAGCAGTGAGTTTCCATATATTATGGTGCAAATGGTGGGCTATTCCTGCAAGACAAAGTGAACAGAATTCAATACAGGTAGAAGAGCAGGAATGAGATTTATTGCCTAGAACAATCTAAAGAATGGTGCAAATCTGCTTCATTCATCAAGTTTATAAGAAGTTTAGAGGTTGGTACAATGTTGAGGCTTATTCTCCACTACTTTACACCGTGTACAAACAATCCCCAGGAAGAAAAATTCCATGGAATTAAATGCACAGTGCAAAAGTAGAGTGAGATAGCTTCCAAAATCCCTGATGTCAAAGAGTTGTCTCATTTCAGCACATCATACCTCATTTCAGACCAAGTAAATTTGAAAAATACATCTTTATTAAGTTTGTGCTCTGTCCTGGCCTTCTTCATATCTGTGAACCTTTTCATGGAGTACATTTCCAATTGCTCTGATGTCTATCTCTGCTGCTAAAACCTCACAAATACTCATTTTTCTATTATTTTTGCCAAGGTCAAAATGGCTTGGGCTAGGTATGATAGAGCAGGAAAAGTGGCCTTCTGCCTGTATTTTGACATCAAAGAACCTTTTTGTTTATGAAAATACTCTCTTATTTCAAGGTAACTCATATTAATTGCAGGTGATGGTCCAAATTCCCTGCTGGCCTAAGGCATTCCATTTCCATCAGCTTCAAGGCACTTGCATGCCCATCCATCAGTCATGCATTTCTGAAGAAGCTGTTGTGAGTCAGTGACAGTAGTGATTTACTGCAAATGCTTTACTCTGCAGCAGCTGCCTCTGTAGCTTGCACAGCTCTGTAGCCACAGCTGTATTTCAACAGCACTCTGGTTACTTTGAAAAGTAACTTTATGTCTGTAAAATCAAATTGTAAGCAAATTTGTCGCACAAATTGTAAATTCATGTAAAGACTCCTAGCCCCTCACAAAGAACTAAATACTTATTTCATGTGAGTCTCCACTAAAACTGAATCAGATACTGTACCCAGTTGTAGCAGGGATCCACGCTGGCCAGTGTGAATAGCGTGAGAGGAAAGTAGGTGGTCGTGACCTGAACTTATATGAGCCAGGTATGAAATTACCTTTCTTTTTCTTTAGAGCATGAACAATGAAAGACATCTAAAGACTACAATGGTTCAAAAGACAGATCTATCAGAGTGAAAAAAAACCAAAACATGTTAAGATAGATATTGCTCCCTACCATGCCCTTCCAAGAGGCATCTTCCAATCTGGCTTTTTAGTCCTGTGATTTTCAGCAACTTTCTGGGCTACCGTAACTTCCCAGGAAAGGGCTGCTGTAACTCCTCAGCAAAGCCAGAGGCATTGCTTTTGGCCTGCATTCTGCTCTACAAACCAGTCCTTTGTTCCTCTTGGGGGCCCATGTGTTGTCCCACTGCAGCCACCCCTTGCTGAGAGTATCTTTAGCTCCTCTACTGCCCCATGCAGCTCTCTGGGATCTGCTCCTGGACAAGCCCATCCATCTGCTCATGGGAAAGGCTACACCAGTCTCCTCTTCCATGTGGTACCAGCTACTGAACTCTTTCCTGTAGTCAAGACAATACAAGCAGTCGTCCTACCTTCTCATTGCCTAGTTACACCTCCTAGCAAGACATAATAGATGGAATATTTACACTAAACTGTGCCCAAAACAGTTCTGCCATCTGTCGCAGTTGTGAAAAATGAGTTCTTCGTACTTCCACAGAGTTATGCATTCAACGATCTCCCCATAATTGCAGATAATAAATGGGGACACCTGGCATCCCACTGATGGCTGTATTAGTCCCAGTTAACAGATGAGTAAAACAGGGTGTGAAGCTATTAAAGGTAGATTTTTACCTCATGTAATGACAGCTGTCTAAATATAAGGCATCTTGTCTATCCTACTTAGATAGGTTCTGTCTTTAGCCTATAGAAAGAGACAGGCACTTCCAGAGGGCCTTATTTATCACACATTTTCTGGACTCCAACCTTTGGAATTAACTGTCCTCTGGAAATTCCTGTCCATATTCATTGACTGCACAAGGAGACTTGATGACCAAACCTGCAATGAAGCAGCTCCCTTTTAGATGTCTAAAATTAGGTGAGATGACTTCATACAAGAGTTGCCATTAGGGCAACTGAACCAGGTCCACAATTCTGGCCTCAAAAGGTCAGTGGGATGGCCACACCACCTTATCTGGAGGGAACACGGGAAAAGGGCAGATCCCAGCCACCAATACCCTAAGAAACACGCAGGGATGAAATGCCACGTATTGTCAGGAGTTCACACTTTTGGTATAGCTGCTGACATCTGATCATGAAATCTAGTCTTTGGAAATTGGCATCTTCTTGGTGGGGAGTAGGAATAAAACTGAAGGGAGCAAATTAAAGAATTGAAGATAACAGGAACCGTAGAGGACTAATAGAAGCACAGCAAAGGTTTCTAAGAATACCAAATGATCGTTGAAAGCCACTGAAAGCTTTTGATCTCAATATCAGATTGGTTTTGTAGATAGGACAGGTGGTTAGTAAAGCTGTTCAGGTTAGTCCTTACACCTGCCTACTTGGAGAGAGGCATGATCCAGCTGAGGTAATGCCAGACTAGAACTTGGAAGATTTGGTTTCCAGCTCTGTCAGTGACCTGAAACACAATTGCCACAGCCAGATCCTTTTCCCCTTTCATGCTTCACTTTCCTGATTTATTGAGTGAGGGTAGTTATTCTGTAGGATTCCTTTATAAAACATTTCCAGTTGACTAAATGGGAAATTTCACTTCCTGAGCTAAAGGTGATTAATTGCATCTCTAATGCCATCTTTTGAACTCACTTGAAAAAAAATTCAATTTTACATTTTTTAGAAAGGGTAGAAACCTAACGATACAGAGAAAATTAATTACTAAATACATACATCTATGTAAATACAGGGAAACATCATTACATAATAAAGGGGAGTTCAGGCACTGTCCAGGTGAATTAAACAGCAAATTCCCACCTGTATATTTAGTGTTAGAATTGAGCCAACTATGAGTTGTGTGGTTTGCTTTCAGGGGTGACGAATGCCAAGGATAGCACTAGTTTGCCTTTTGATTTTAGCAGAAATAGAGGAATTTGATGGATAGGTAGCAAGAAATTTACTGCATTTGGCCCTGACTTCTCCCACGTTCTCCCTCCAACAATCTGCAAATGTCCCTTGGCTGCTCTGTGCACAGATTTATCAAACAGAGATTGAATGATGGGAGCATACCACTGAGGTGGTTATATTCATGTAGTGGGTGTGTTGGTGCGTTTAGGCAGTTGCTATGGCTCCTAATTTGTTCACCAAGTACATATTTCTCATCCTTCCAAGAAGCCTGTTTCAATAGGAAGTTGCTAACAACAGCTTCACTCAGGGACTATAGGGTCTGTCCAGGCACATGGGGCTCCATAGAGCAAAATCCTTTCCCCACTGAGATCAGTGGAAGTTTTGCCATCAAGGGCAAAATCTTTAGTCTTTTTCTTCCAGAGTGATTTCTTCTAGTTGTATATTTGCCCACAGTATTTTCAGACCCCTCTGCAAACCTGAGACAAGGGAAACACTTATTTTTGTGGAATCCTATGATATGTCTTGAAATTGTACTGTGATATGATTTAAGCTGAAGGACGGTAAGTGTAGACGAGACATTAGGAAGTGTGACAAGGCACTGGAACAGGTTGCCCAGAGAGGCTGTAGATGCCCATTCCTGCAGGTCTTCAAGGCCAGGCTGGATGGGGCTCTGAGCAACCTGGTCTAGTTGAAGGTTCCCTGACCATGGCAGCGGGGCTAGAACTAGATGATCTTTGAAGACCCTTCCAACCCAAACTATTCTATGATTCTGATTCTATCAGTTGCCATAAGGCAGAGCAAAATATGAGTGACTGATTTGCATGTCCCAGTTTTCAGGTTATTTTCTGTAAGATTCCATTGATGTTTTTACCTTGTCTATGCTGCCCTGGATTAACAATTAAATAAATAGGAGATCTATATGGTTGGTTAGATACAAAGTTATAAATCCTACAGAAAGCATCAGAAAGTTAAAACTGTATTTTCAAATATAAGGGTTACAAAAAATGGGAAGCCATGTGTTCCATCAAGAGTTTGTTCAGAAACCACCAGACCTTCCATAATGAGGAGCACCACTTATTTCTGCTATAATCCATTATACTGGCAGCAGGTAAGGCATATATAAGAGGCTGAAAAATTGTTATCAGCATAGTTTAATTGAAAATAAACAGTGGAAATATACAGCTTGTTACACACCAAATGAAAAGTCATTACTGGAAGCATCTCTTCTCAGGTCCCAGATGTGCACCCATATCCATGTGTTTACTCCCTATGAATGCTACAAAACTGTAGGATATGTAGCCAGTAACATGGAGAAGACTCATCAGCTCATATCAGAGAGAACTCAAAATTTTTAGGTACTTATATATAGCTATTTTCTTCATTCCATTTCTCTCGATGCTAACCATTTTGGTGAGGAAAATCTTCCAAATTAAAGTTTCATTTAAAAGGAATTGTTTGGATTAAGAGTCAATGAAAGTTTTTGGTTGGCCCAATAAAGATGTCTATCTTGTGGTGAAACCAGCTGGTAACTAAGTTACACCAGGAGCTCAGACACATAGCTCATAATATCTTTTGCAATATGAAATAGCCTATCGTGCATCCAAGATCCACACAGGGCTGGAGGCTGTGGCAGAGAACTTAACAAAGCATGTGCCCTCTGGAACGGCAGATGGAGACCAGCTGCTGCATCTGAGAGCACCCCAAATAGCCACAGCACTCTGCTAATGGTCATTGAACCAGACCAAGGTTAAGAGTTTGGAGCTGAATCCTGTCTTTAGTGGGTGGCAATTTTATGGGACACTATCACGTAATCACAACTTGACCTCCTTATAAGAGCCAAGTTGTCTTCTCAAAGTGTCAAGAAGATTGCCACATTTTCCTTACAAATGAATCAAAAGTGCAAATTGCACAATCACCGGAGTTTTAAAAAGTTCTGAAAATCTTCCAAGAACCCACCAGGAGATGGAGAAAGTTGGATGAAATTTCTGTTATAAACATACTTATATCTAACTTCATCTAAAAATGGTAAAATTGCCCTCATGCTTCAAAAACTGTTTAAGCAAATTTTTTTTTGTGGCAATGTATATTGTTTTTATCCATCATCGAGATGGAGTGGGTAGTTGTCTTGTTAGCTTGTGTGAAGCATTTATGGTACTAAGCCTTATAAAAATTTGTTTTATAAGGAATCTTTGCAGTTTTTTAACTTTAGGCAGATGAGAATATCACTATAGTACATAAGATTAGGTTTTAATTACTGTTAGTGTATTTGGATTCTTTAAAATGCATGGTGAAATTGCTTCTGAAATTCAGAATGGAATTCAGAATGGAATTCAGAATGTTGAGAGTCTGGCTGTGGTAAGGAATTTAGTATCCTCTGAGATATTAAATGAAAACTAAAATTTGGTCTGAAATAGAATTCATTTGGCCAGAGTTGCCATCAGAACAGTTACTGTCTGCTGACTCCCATGCAGAAGTCGCAGAAAAACATAGTGGGATCCACTTCAGTGCTAATCTCTCTCGGTACCTCTGCACCTGGCAGAGAGTGCTCTGGATGTGAAGGGGAAATGAATGTAAGGAAAAAAATTGTGCAAGATGGTTGACTTTGAATGTATAGATTTTTAGTGATATACAAAATTTGAAGGGTTAGCCACCTACGCCTGCTTTCCAAAGGATGGGCCACGCAACCCACTTTAGCTGCCTAGATCACCTAGTGGTTTTTAGAGAGATACTGCCCATGGAAACTGGCCCTGGACACCACACAGGGATATTCCAAAACCCTAGAGAGATCAGAAGCCTTCTTACCCTCTCTGTAACTTTGGTTTCTGTTCCAGGCTAAAAATATTTTTCCTTTCCACACAGCTGCCCGAGTGGGCTGTACTCCTGTCTTTTTAAGGCTGCCTGATAGCTGTGCTTATGCCATTTTTTATGATGCACCAATGATATTAAAGCAGTGCTCCAGGAAGGGGTAACCTGGGTTTCCAATCTCCTTCAGATGAAGAGGGCTCAAACCCATATTCCCAGAGGTTGCCCCAGAGAGCACATTACAGACCTTTCCTGTGGGGTTCAGTGGGAAGGAAAGAAGATAAGAGAATTTGCCTGGCCAGGCCTCAGCTTGACATGCAAGATACACATGGTTAAAAGAAAAACAGTCAAGAAAGAGCATAACTGAAAGATTTCTGTTCCAATAACAAGCCCTGCGTTTCTGCTCATCACCCCTGGATGCTCGCTCCAGCTGAAAACCTGTTGTGCATAACTTGTGCAGAGATAGCAGCTTCTCTGAGGTTCCAAGTTAGCATGGACAGTGCGTAACTCCAGTGCCTGGGAAGCTTTCAGGTTAGCCGCAAGGTGCCTATTGATTTTGAGCTGACAGGCATCACGCAGTGCTGCACTGCTGTCAGGGCAGAGATGCGTAAATTGCATTTAAATACAGCGGTAGCCAGGGCTGTAAAGGTGTGCATCTAATTCTTTGTCATCAAAACTTGTTGTCATAGAAATCTTTTAACACCAGCATTTACTTTAATAGCAAAAAAAAGAAGCAATTGCAGAAGAGATCTTGCTAGGTCTAGTGCACGTAAACCAGCAGAAACAAAGAGAGTCATGCAGCTTAGTGCCTGACAGGAAGAGAGTACACTGCAAACACTGTTTGGAAATGTTGAACAAAGTGAAGTACAAAAGAGCATATAAATGAAGTCAAAGCAGTATCACTGAATGCTGTACTAATTAATCACTCCCAGTATTAATTATTCTTATAAAAAAAAATTCAAAATTTTAAAGAGTTCTCTAAGGAAGCATCGTCATGGCAAACACAACAGAGCCACAGGGGCATTATATACATTAGCTAAGGTGATGCAGATATTATCAGTCTCACACAGGTGCCACAGTCATGCTGATACACTGATCACAGTAAGAGGAAAAGCTGACTAAGTGGGATCCAAGTTCAGATAGTATCTTTCACTCAAGCCAGTTATCATAATGCAAATCTGCCACAAAGGTTGCTTAAAACACATGGTAAGAATGCTATCAGTTTGTTAGAAACTTGGCAATAGGAGGCTAGTTTTTCAACAAAGCATCAGTAAATGACACAATGTACAGAAAGTATGTATTAGATCCTTTCGGACAAAAAAAAAAATGCTGTTCCACAGTGCATAGAAGCTGCCTTACTCCAATGTGGGGAAGTGTTACTACATTCATCATTGGCTCCATTTCTTTCCATTGTCAGCAGCAACTACATCTGTCTTAGCAACTCAGGATATTATTAGGTAAACTATGAACGTCCTCAGAGGCTGCAGGCTCTCAGGGCATCAATATATCTGTCACTTTTGAAAATCATCCATTACATGTATAGAACTGACTCTTCTCAGTGTCACAGCAGGGAACTTGACAGCAGCTGCTCAGTGCTGGCAGCACAGTTCCCATTGCACAAGTCACTGCAGGTCACCTTATCAGCTCAGTGGGGCAACTCACCTTTCCCAGCCACCAGAGCTGCTGCTCTGCAAAAGCCCTCCCTAACTCTGGCTCCATGTAACCCCAATGAAATGGTGATGTTGCCCAGGGTCTCGTGTTTGCTCCAAGTGGTAAAATTTAATGGAGCAACTGGTACCAAAAAGGTGCAGGCAGGCAGGACTGTGTGTCCACCAGAGCTCAGATGCAGCCAAGTGTGGGAACAGGTACCCTCAGCACAAAGCTCCTTACCACTCACTCACACGCAGCATCCTCACAACAGCCCCGTACCTCAGACATGTTATAAATGCCTAAGGACATTTGTCTTAGCACCTTCAGCACCAAAAGAAACTAAATGGACAATTAAATAAAATAAATAAACGGACAATTTGCAGTCCATCGTTGGGAAGCTGCTGAGGGCAGTGTCCTACACACAGCAAGGATCCTCCTCATCCTGCCTGGTCTTTCTTCTGTGGCTGCTGTGGGCTACCTGCAGCTCCCTACAGCTTTGCAGTCCACCAGCTCCATAGCCAGACCCCAGCTCCCCGGGGAAGGAGCTGGGGTCTGGCTGTGGAGGTCATCATGGTGATGGCTGTGCTGGGCAAACCACTGCTACAGTCCGACTGCAGAGTGTAGGTGACATGGAGAGAGAGAGCTCCCTTTCTTTGGAGAGTCTGCCATTGCAGAAAATGTTTTGTGACAAGTACCTTGTCTGCAAGGGCTGGCTGATCTGCTTGCTGTCAGAAGGCTGTTGGGGTGTCTCTGGAGGCGTGTGCACAATGATAGTGGCAAACAGCACACATATTCCCCCTTTAGGCAGTTTCCTTGCCAGTGAAGATCATTACAGACAGTATTTACTGTTCTTAGTAAGCCCAGCAATCAGTATCAATTAAAAGTTTAGATTTTCAAAGGAGTATTGGGATCCTAAATGGTTTTTGTAAATATACACCATGCAGATGGTGAAGGAAAGGAGACTGCAATGTTTTCCAAAGCTGGAGAACGCTACAAGTACCAACGTACTTGATAAGAAAATCTTTGCCTTCTTACCAGTCAGGCTGACTCCATAATGCTTATTGGATACTGCAGTGGGAACATTACAGGAGAATAAGAAGCAGCTTCAATGACTTGATGGGTTTTTGTATATATGCATTCTTTCAAAACCTAATCTGGCTTCTCACACCTGACTAGTAGACACAGTGTTGCCAAAGGTGTCATGAACTTTACTGCTAAATATGATGATATTAAAGAAGCAATAAGAATAGCATGTATATGTAGGAAGGCAAATTGAGACCTGATATTATCCCACTGATTCTTTCATATTCATAGGAAAACATGAATTTGCACTCATTTGCAAACACTGGCAATGAGGTGAAAGCTTCGATGGTTCTCTGTTGTGCACTAAAGAGGCTGTCATGGACCATATGAGATTCTCTAAATGACTGGACTGTCTGTTGCAATGGCTGCAGAACTGAAATTTAGTTTCCTATATTTTTTTTTCTTTTGTCACTGGACCTCATTCTGTTCTCAGCCATGCTGGTGTAAAACAGTTCCATTCTTATTGGAGCCATATTGGAGAATAAAACTAGCACAAATAAAAAGAGTGAGGCTTCTTGCTTGCAAAAAGTACTTATCAATATATACTAGAATTAAGGAAAACGAGATGTAAAAAGATAAATTTGAAATTCAGTTACATATTTGAAAATTATTAATTACTACATTCAGTATAAAATATTGAAAATATAATTATGCTTCCTGAACATTAGGACCAAAAGATATTTCAGCTGTGACAACCAGGGCACAGAGCCCACTTATAAAAATTACCTTACTATCTTGCACCTTTTGCATAGCAAGACATTTATACTGTTGAAATACACACAGCAGGCATGCATTAATTAGTCTGTTGATTGTTATTAATACGGATAGACTGGTTGCTGAGCTAGATTAGCACACATTCTTATCAGCAGGAACTGCTCTAAAAAAATCACAAAATATGAACTGTAAACTAGCATCTTATTTAACCTTGGATGGGGTGTTTGAAAACAGAGACATCCCAGAAATCTCTGTTTATCAGGTCAACCTCATGCAATGTCCTTCAAATTCTTTCCTAGTGCTAATCTATAGTTCTGAAATCAATCCATATGCATTCCAGTAAAATATTGTGGGTTTAATTAATTAATTTTTTTGAATTTAATTATGGTCAATTTATAAATGAGAACTTAGAGAATTTAAACTTTTTAAATTCAAGGAATCCCACAGAAAATCAATAAATTTTATAGTCTCCTCATTTCCCTTACAGTTTTAGGCATGTTCTTCTTCTTCCCTAGTTTTTCCCCACACTTTAGTTCAAAGACTTTGCAGAATCCTCTTCCAACAGTTGCATTAGTACAGATGAAGTAAAACTTTGGTTAGATCAGCATTGTCACAAAATCGTGATCTGTGTCAGCAAAAAGTTCTCCCTGGGCGGGCACATGCACAGATTGTCTTAACCACTTTCCTTCATGAAATTGTGGGGTTTACAGTTTCTTTTGCATATTAAAAAGATGATTTGGGTATTAATAAGAGATGTCACAGCAATAATAGCACACTTGTCTTGACTTCCAGAGCCAGAGATATACAATATGCTGAGGGTGAGAAACCAGACTTCAGTGAATTATTTCATACGGGCACTTTTTCAAATTCAGAAGCTGATGGAAACTGACTGCTCAAAATCTCCTCAAATCCGGTCTTTAAGACTTCTATGGTCAAGTATACCCCAGACTGAAATGTGTAATTGAACACGCTGCAGATTGCATCCACCAAAAAATACATTTAGGTAATGTGGTCCTGAAATTATCTGACCTGGATAGAACCATGTTCATAACTTGTAGAGGCCAAAATTTGTATAAAATCGACTAAGTGAATAGTGATATGTAAATACAACCTTTCTCAATCTCTTGAACTAAAGTCAACTTTGAATGTTGTGATGTCTTTAGAAAAAGGAGTGTCATAACCACATTTACATTCCTTCTTTGAGATGGTACAACACCAGGGAGTATGTTATCATTCAAAACCTCCCTGTTTTCAGTTACTCCTTGCAAACACCCCAAAGGAGTGCAATAATCATGCATTCAGATGGGTGTACAACTGCAATACATAGAGATAAAAAATCTTCTTTGTCTCAGCACATTTTACAAGTGTCCAAAGATGCTACTATATTTAATTGTTTTATGCTTGACAACAGCATCAGTTTTCCTAGTCAGTTTGGTTAACTTGGTTAAAAATTACTTGGAGTATTCTCTGTCCTGCTGCACAGCATTGCAGAGTACATTAACCTTTTGCACTCACTGTAATGACTTCCTTGCTGGCCTCAGCTTTTCCTTAGATGCCACCTAGGCTTACTCCTAGTGTCCACAGCTAAATAAAAGAGGACGGAGAGCTGATAGGGCTCTCACTGTAATAATGTGGGACTGTCTTGCATCAGCAATGGTCTGTCTAAGATTCCCCTATAGTAAATACGTCTCAGACAGCGAGAGTAGATGTGAGCAAAAACTGAGCTAGCAAGAGAGCTAACAAACTGAGTCGTCAGGGCAGCCCTCCCTCATTTGTCAATCTAGACTGACAAATCAATGACATTTACAGTCCTGTATAGGACTATTTTTGTATTGATACACTATCCTGTGCAACCTACCTAAGAAGGCTGTTACGGTGTCTCATCAGCAGGCTAAACATGTGTTAACTTCCAGGATCTCTTATGCTGGGGAAGGGTGCATTTTAAAGTGACTCATACAGACACACTAAAACATGTCAGGTCTGTATCACAACCGAGGCAGACACTGCTACAGAGAATGAGGGAGACATCTGTATTGGTTTTACCTGTCTGTTTATGTGCTTGATACCTTTTTTGTTTGAGTGCATGAATTTAAATCTGGAGCATCTCTTAGGAGAAGCATTTCCTTTACTCAAATAGAAGTTATTGAACTCACTACAAGGATAAATGGGTGAAATTAAAGGACCTCTGATATATATAAGATGAGAATAGTGCTTCTAATGGTCCCTTCTGGGCTTAAACTTTATGAATCTATGTTTCATTTCCTGCTTGCTCAGTGATAGAGATAAGATATCTCCAGGGCAAATACCAAGAGTCCTTCGGAGAACAACGGGTAGGCTATTAATCTCAAAGTGCCTACCTGCCTGGTTCAGGCTAAGGTTAACAAGCTTATTGTCCCACTTCTATGGCTTGAGATCAGAGGACACTTATCTGTTTTAAAATCTTTCTAGAGAGGAGAAGTGGAGAGCAAAGAGACCTGCGGGAAAGCAGTGTAGGGGGACAAAGAAACCAGGGAAAGGCAAGATGGGGTGACTGTGAGACAATAACTGTAAGAGATCATTCAAAACATCATCAAGAGCCTAGCCAAACAAAACATAATAAAACCTAGAGAATAAACTCCAGTGATGGTAAACCTCAGTGCTAGTTTAATTGTGTTCCCCACTTAGTTAAACTAGCAGAGAAAAGGTACTAAAGTGTGCTCTAAAAGGCTGTTTGGGATCACCGTTAGCAGCTGCTGCTGGCAGCTTTGAAAGGATGATTGCCTCCTGAGACCAAGCCCACAAGTCAGAAACCAGCACCAGTAAAAGAGACTTTGGAACAGTCAGTACAGGAGTGACTGAACTGCAGGTGAGGACCCACAGAGCCAGTGTGATCCAAGCTTGTCAATCAGTACTTGAGATGCTCAAAGGCTGTAAAGAACATACAGACACATGTTTTAGCCATGCCTTCCCAAGTCATAGTGAATGGCTGATCAACATATTCAGAGCCTTCCTAACCTGTTCCCTGTCACTGTGACTCTCAATGCTTTGCAACCCACTTGGTCCTCCTGCTTAGCAGCACACCTTCTCCTATTTCCAACCATTATGTCCATTTGAAATTACTAAGATATTTGCTACCACAGCTAAGGCATAAAGATGGAAATCAGGAGGCGAGGTTCAGTCTGCATCTTTGCCAGAAGAGCATCCATGACCTGGTGCGATGTATGCTACCAAGACCCTCATAAACAGAAATATATTTGTAATACTCAAATATCAAAGAACTATAGGATGTGCAAGGTATGTAGACTAGCTAGCGTACATACTGAGCATACTTCACAGCAGTAACATGGCATTCAGCATAGATTATAAATTTTGCCCTAGATTCTGCCTTGTTGTAGTTGCTGATCAAATCCACTGGTCTCAGGACTAATTTTTCTATCTCATTTACGCCTGGTTAAGCTACCATCATCTTTTCCTCATAGCAACAACATATTCTAACAGAAACCATCCCTTAACCCTCCTTTGATTTCACATGTGGCTCTCATAGTCCCCTGGGTGATCTTTCCAGGCAATGTCCTCTCTTCCTGATTTGTTTTTGCTTCTTATGGGTTTGTGTCTCTTCCAATGAAGAACTGCACAGGTCCTATGCTATCTTCTTTAATATCATCAGTGACCAGTTCTGCTGTTATTTTGATGTCTGTCCATTACTCTATCAATTTATTTCATCCAGAGCCATTCCACATTCCCACTCCTTCTCTTGTTCCTTAGGATACAGCAATGAGATGTAGCCTCAAAAGTACAACCTCAACAGCCTTCACATTGCCATGGCAGTTTCTTTCCTCATGGTATTCAGGAGCCCCGATCCCTTAAAAGAGTGTAAAGTAGGGAATAGCTGCATTTTTTCAGCAATAAAACTTTTAATAGTATTTGCAGGGATGCCTGCCAAGCTGGGTTATACTGATATGTCAGAAGCTCTATTATGATAGCAGGCTGTGGATATTTCAGTTCAAAGGTTGCAATATCCTGCCAAAAGAAAGAGATAAGGTGTTATTATATATGGAGTGTATTAGAACAATCTATCTGTAAAAGAGAATGGCGGCAGAGAGGACGTTATATAAATTCTGTCAAATTATATGAACTTTGATTTAACCCTTGGCAAGCGCTGTGCAAGAGTCAGGGACTGCCTGGAGGAGGTAATGGGGCAGCTCCTTGGCTCCTTGCTTCTGTTCAGCTTTGTCGTTCCTTCCACAGCCCCATCCTTTGGGTTCCAGTTATGTCCCTACATAAGGCTGATGCTATTAATCTGCTTAAATGGCAATACTAAAAAAAGCATAGCAGATGCCTATCCTGTGTCATACACTAGATTAAGTGCTCCATTGCTGCTGCCTAGGACATACTGATGGTCTCAAGAGTGGCAGTGGGCAGTTTAGAAACACCATTATGGGGGCCAGTATCAGATCTGTCAAACCTTCTGGACTCAAAGAAGAAGTATCAAGTTTTGATGGTTTTTGTCAGCACACCAAGCATTTCCACAGATGATTCATTTGTATGAGTAGTGCGAGCCAAAATTAAGTTCAAACTCTGCACTTATACCAATAAAGAGTGTAGGAGGTTGTGGATTTTTTAGGATCCTGACTAAGTGATGTCTTATGTAGTTTGAAAAGGATGCATTTATAAGTTCTTAAAGTACCTCTTATTTCTTTTAGCTACAACCTATCCCTAAATCACCACTCTCCCCTGAGGTGTTCAGCCCTGCACCAGCTTCTCCAAGTGCAAATGTCAACTGTTACACTCAGAGAGTGAGGAAAATGAGACAGAACCATGTTACTTATATAACCAGCTGTCACTTAAAGATAATGGATATTGTGTTTTACACCTCTCAATATATCCATAAACCCACACATGTATACAAGGAAAAAATACGAATAATTTTGAATAATTGCAGTATGGAAGCAAATTTTCATGAGTTTGCAAATAAATAATTAGGAAAATGTTGGTTTAAGGCACTAAAATATCTGCTTTCAATTGTCAACTCGGTTCTAAATGTATCTTCCAAGCCGCCAAGTGACTAAGAAAACAGTGCTGTTGGTGCAGGATTAGTCACTGTGTTGGGATGTGTTTCTGCACATGCCTTATGGATAGAATTCTGTGGGTTGAGATAAACTGCATGTTTCTGAATGCTCTTCAGCAGGAACACGTGGAAATAAGTGAATGTATTTGGGTCTTCTTGTGTCTTTACCCAAAGAGCTTGGGACTAATCTCTAAAGATGTTTTTGTCATGGTGTAACGACATTATTTACATCACTATGGCTTAATGAGTGAGCCTTAATTTACTTATGCCTGTTTTGGCCCACAGCCAATGACTTTCAGGTAATAGGACACCTGACAGTGGAAGGCTATCTCTGTGAATGTAGCTGTGAAGTTCACAATCTCAGCCATGTTTTTGCCTTTGCCTGGGGAACCTGATCTCTTTGCATTACCAATGACTCCCAAGAATGAATGCAAGAACTATCTTTTATCACAGTAAGATCTGTCATGGTTATTTCATCAGCTTTTCTGTGACTCATTCCTTCAGGGCAAAGTATGTCCCTATTTAAAATGGAAAAGAGGGTCCACCATGCTTCCAAGGCATCCAGCAAGAGCTGCCCACCTGAACTCATGTGCTGGAATTCTGCAGTGTTGTATTGGTTTGAAAACAAACCAGTGGGAGATCACAAGTCAGGATTAAAATTAATAGGAAAAAAAATTAGAAATAAGGGAAATAATATAAGGAAAAGCACTGACAAAGTCAGATACAACCTGACACTCTGTTAGGGTGGTGGTAGCAATCCAAAAAGAAGTAGTTCAGTTGAAGCAATGATCCTATGGAAGGTCTGGTCTCCAGCTGAAGGTCCAGTAGTAGCTCTTGTCCTCTGGTAACCCAGTAGACAGGACTAAGTTAGGCAGTTCTAAGGGCAGGTTATATCCAGGTGGGAATGCTTGGCTCCTCCCTCCTGGGTGGAGCATCTCACAATAGGATGAGATAAGTCCATGAGTCATGTGGTGGTTTCTTATGGCCCATTGTCTGTTATCAGGGGTGGGTCATTAGCAGGTGATAACAGCTAATGGCCCGCAGCTGGTGGTAATAGAATACTTAAATACATCTATATTGTAACCTAGGACAAGTGTGTCAGTATTCCAGACAAGATTCTTTCACTGCCAAATATCCCCACTCTGCTCTCAAACACAGCCGTGTTCCTCCACCATGGCTTTTGTGCAATGCTCAGTACATCTTTCCAACAGGAGCTAGAGCTTGGCAACTTTATCTCTCCAATAGAGGTAACTTTGGGTGTTTGTTGCACCTTTCTTCTGTGGACATCAAAGATTTTAATAGACTCAGCACAGCTCAGCTCACCCACACTTGCAATGCCAGCTTACTCTGAACTCTAACCCCCTAGCTGTATTTCCGTATTTTCTCAATGATTACCAACACAAATATGACAGATGAGAGTACCAACTTTGTTTCTTCAAATGTCACCCTTGCAAATTCAGCTTGGGGTCCCACAGTGAATTTTACTTTTTTCATTTCAGGCAGCAGAAATAGTAGCACAAATCCTTTAGGACAGTGCTAGGCCCTGAGTTACCTGGCCAGACTTAGTGTCTTCACCTAGAGCGTCAGGGACTCTTCTTTTTTTTTTTGCAGCACTGATGGGTCCCTAAGAATGCAGTGTGTGACCTGCACTGGCACTTCTTAAGCAAGAATGGACTCCAGCTTACATTCATTTAACTGTGTTGCCTCAGAGGAGTTAGCACCAGAAATGTGTTTTTCTCTCTAACACAAGCAGGTGTAATCAGGAATACATATAAAAAGCTGATATACTAAGTAAGACTAGGCTGGTATTATTTTTCAGGGTTGAGTAATCCACTAAATTATTTATTCAAAGTCACATGTAGCCTCTGAAGGAGAATTTCCAGTTTCTAGGGTCTCACTATGGCATTTTTATCACATGATACCTCTACTACGTTAAAAAGAGATTGTGCCTTCTCTTCTCATGTTGTTGTTTCTGGTTTTCAAATAAACTGTCTTGACATCTCAGTTACGTTTTTCAATGCCAGAATAATACTGAAAAAAATCCCCAGTTTGTTCAGATTAATATGGGGCAGAAGACTAGCTTGATGTGATCAGCCTATTAATTCGGAAAAAATAACTCAAAAAAAAAATTCAAATTAAGTATTACATTCTGTAATTTGTATCCACAAATCACAACATTTGCTTTTTTTCTCCTGAAAAAAATGCAGGTATGTTTTTTTCTTAGAGCTTACACTTTTTCAGTGACTTAAGCATAAAAATATTTTTAGTAAATCTAATATCTAACATTTACTGATTAAATGAATTTAAGATGAAAAACCTGTCACATGGCTCCTCAAGTGCTTTCCAAAATTATCTTGATGTGCAAGAGAGGGACATTTTTGCACCCATCACAAGACAGTTAAATACGGGCTATGAATTGGAGGCATTGATCTCCCAGATTAAGCCACATAATTGAGCTGAAGAGATTTTCTATTATTTGTGCTGTGGTTGATAATTTAGCCTAAAGTTCAGAGTGAAACTGATGATCTTTGCACAGTCTTGTACAGCTTCATCCTATCATTATGTTATTACAAAGCACCACATTCTGTCTCTGTGGAGTCCAAAATGCCTGTTCTTCAGATAAGAGTTAGACCACGGTGCATCAGAATACAATGCGATGTTGTCACAAGTGCTGTTTCAAAGCCCTGAGGGTGTTGTAATGTGGATTCCTTTTTCACTGGACATGTTAGCGCTTTTCAGGCATAAAATGTTCTTTCTGCACTCCTTTAGTTTGGATACCATCAGCCGACCTCCAAGCTATTGGCAGTGAACTTCATCATTCCTGCTGGCAGGAATATTAGAGGCTACTGATATCAAAGGCAGTTCACAGCACTGACTCATACCCCGAGTGTTTTTATAACATAAGCTTGCAAGCTTGCAAATGGAAGTCTGGAGGAGAACAATCTATGAAAACTTTCTTATGTAACATGCATACAAAGTTTTGCTTCTAAAAAACTTTTTTTTTTTTCGGCTGTGTGAATTGTCCCTAGACTCTTATGTCACACACAGACTGCATAGAGGCAGTCCAAATCACGTACACGTCAGCTGTCTACCTTTGGGGCCGATAAATGTGAGCAAGTATGGGGCTACAGCACTTCAAAGATTAAATATTTCACTTTATTTTTGCTACTGCTGTTGCAAATTAAGATCAAAGCAATACAGCTACCTCAAGGGCAACTAATGAGATAGAAGTTAGTTGTTTGCTAGTGTGCTTGTTATTTGTCCTGTGCAATGCGCCTTGATCCACCCACCATTCCTCCAGTCCTGCCCTGGGTGCTGCTTTCCAACACATTTCTGTTATTGTCAGATTATTTTGAATCTTCACTTGGTATGAAAAACCATTCTTTAATGCATCCAGTCTACCTTTTCAAGTAGATCACAATTGGCCTGAACACTGAAGAAATAGCAGGCAAGAAGAGGCAGGCAGACTGAAAATGCTGAAGGGAAAGAGAAAGGTCCTGAGAGAATGTGTTTAAAACACTCTGTTAACCCAGATATTGCTTCCCTCAGACTCTCTAGTGGCTGGCTCGCATAGAAATTTCATTTTGTATCATAGAAGATCAACTGAAAAGAACTTCTTAATAGAAAATGAAAGTATTACATTTGCAAGCTGCTGGAGAATTACACAATTAAAAATAACCTGATTCAGTCTAGATGAGAAAACACAAAAAAATACCACTGAATAGGGTCAGAATTTTAATGAAAGAGAAGACATCATCAGCCTCCAAAACTGTTGCTATCTATCTGCTGTCCTAAATCCTTGAGTGTTTGGTACATTTTTCTCTACCAGTCTTCCTGTCTTTTTGTAGTTTTTTCTAACATATTTTCCTCCTTCCACATCAGTACGTTAGGTTCAAAACAACAACCTTACCATCCCCAAAAACAAAACAGAGCTTCACTGAATTAGCCAGCTGTAATATAGGAAAGATTAATTGTGAGTGCAGGGTTTAGAGCTGATATGGGCATATCACTCATGTCAGCAGTAAGGCAGATTTATAGCTCCGAAGAGGACTAAGGGCTTCCTGCTTTAGGTAAAGAGTTGCTCTCAACCTCCTTTATGAAATCAATAGCAATAGAGGAGGACATCAAAAGATGGCCCTGAGTCCCTGCTTGCAAAACCCACAAGGGTCACATTCACTCCAGTGAATTGTTCAACACTCGAGGTCAAGTGGTGGAGAGAGTAGAGAGATTCTCTATACCATTTCAGGCTGGCCTGACTAGAGCAGGTCAGCCGTGTGGATGCTGCATACCAACAGAACCTCAGGGAAGAGTTATATCACAGTAATCGGAATGGAACTTTGTCACAGAAACTGCTCTGAGGTCTGGGATATAAGTATTACTGCACGTATTCTTTTCTCAGCTCTAGGCTCAGAAATAATGTAAATGTCCTGTTGCAGCCCATCAATAAGAACCTGAGGCTTTTGTGGCTTGCACTGAGATGGACACGTGGGTGTTTGTGAGAATGAAGAGCCTTCTGGGATCCCTAGGACTGTGCAGAATGGAGTGCACCAGGTCTCGTACAAGCTTATCAGTACTGGCTTTTGGAGTTGGTCCTTGTGCTGAAGTGCTTACCTACCTGTACCTGAGCACTGATTCCAGAGACCGGCTTGGGGTGGTCCAAAACAAAAACTGGATGCAAAAGAGCAATTCTCAGGTGTGAAGAATTTGCCTGGTCCCATCAATATTTGTCAGAGCAGCTGTATCAGCATGACCCCTTTGTAGCACTTTACTGGAGTGCCTCATTACATCAATCTACAAGATTACATGGATTACACTGACCTCCCAAGAAACAAAATTATATAACAAAGCAGCGACAGGCATCAAAGTTTGTCCTATTCCCTTTCTCGTTTTGATGTAAAAATGTGAAATAATTTTCTCGTTTTCAGCGGGTAGAACAGGTGGTTCCTTTGTACAAAGTGGCTGCCCCTCCAGAGGCAGTGCACGCCTCGGCCATCTCAGGATGACATAGGCAGAGGGGAAGGCAGAAATAGCCTGATAGGTTTATTGGGAAGCCTTCTGCAGGACTTACCATAAATAAAAAAGAGTGATTGTTTCTTTGTCCAGAAAGCTCTTGAATGGGAGCTAACTGACGAGATTAAAATAGTCAAAAATAAGTCTAAGACATCTTATGCTTCAAAAGGTAGATGAGATAGACAAGTACTGCCTGATGAAGGAATGTGCAGCAACTGAGGAAGCAGAAGGAAAGATCAGGTTAACACAACATTTTCAGCTAACTGCACATATCATGGCTTGTTGTATTGATAAGCGGAGACTCTCAGATCCAAGTTAGGATGAGAGTTATGACATGTAAAGCATTGACTGCAATCCACAGCTGTGCATATGTAACAATATCTAATTTCTACTGTGGCAACCATTTTTTCCATCCACTTAACAAAAACCAACCAATAAAACAAAAAAAAGTATAAAAACCAAGGATTACACTTAAAGCTTTTCTTAAATTCCATTGATTTTACCTATTTTTCTGGCAACAGAGAATTTCATGGTGGGGAAACATCAGCCTGTCTTGACCAGGCCTCTTAATTATTCTAAGACAAAATCATTAAATTTGTTTATGTGGTCTCTGCTTGGAGGGTCTTGGAAATTAATTTCCCAGTCTTTCACAGGAAAGGAAATGAACACCGGGAAACATAATTCTTGGCTCTGTAGTAGGCTTCCAGAACTGTGTAATATGATTTTATTGATTAACACCCAGAAAGTTTTTACCAAAGTCACACCATTCTTAAAGCAGCACTTCACAACGTCTCTTGGTATCTATGTGTAGTCACCAAGGACTTTATGAGCAACTGCCACAAGAAAACTTATTATTACACAGTTGCATTTTGACTGTGACTGTCAAAACTGTTGCCACTGGGAATTTGGCAAACACAGCAAAAATGTGTTTGAGAACTATGAGGATATGTCTAAATGAGTACATGCAGCGAGATTTGAGCTAATTTTGACCGTGCTCAGAGCTGGTCCTGAAGTGCTGCGCTGTGCCTGTGCTGAGCTAACTCACCCTGCTGCAAAGGCAAGTTACGGTTTTGTAAACTGGACCTGGGACCGTGCAAACCTGCTTTCCAAACATCCAGGCCAGTATTATCCTGTACAAACTGTGCTGGGGCTGTGTGCTCCCCCATGCAGATGTACCCATGAGTGCTGAATCTGGAATTCCAAAACACTGGTGAACTGAGGTAATGGCTTCCGTGCATGGGAAATTCATCCCATGGATTCTTAGTGGATTATTCAGTACCACCCTATGGATTATCAATACTTCAAGACTTTCCCCTTATTTTTACCCTTTTTTAGTACATTTCTGCTATTTGTCTCCAAGACAACTTGAATTATTTTTAGCTTCATTGCGGCAGGAGCTGTCCAGTCAATCATAATTATCTCTACATGCTTTGGTTCTAGGCACTTGTTACTGGCAATTGACATCCCTGCTGGACAACAATATGCTAACATTTAGCCCTTCATGAAATATACTTAATATGCTTACATATATTGGCAGCAAAGGAAATAAAGACACTTCATCCTGTAACCTCTTATGAAGTCATACAAGCTGTTTGCATTTTCTGTTTTCACAGTGCACTTTTTTAAAACCTTGGACATCTGTCACACAAAGTAAATGACTTATAAAAAGCCAATGAGATTTTTTTTCTGCTGCGTGTTACATTCCAGACTGTGCCCAGTGCACATGGGTGCAACTGGAATTGCTGGTAATGGACACCCGGTGGGGGTAGTGGTAATTATTCATGGCCTCATACATCCTTCTCACACTGCCAAAGAAGGGCACGCAGCAGAACTATTCTTCACGGTAAGAGTCATCATCGCAGTGTGCTTGCAAGCAAATTGTTTGCATTATAGAGTAATTCCTCTGAACGTACATTGCCTCAAGAACATTTCTAAAGCCACTTATTATTGCCAGAGATGGCTGTTGTTGTCATTCTCCCATGTATTCTTCTCGCTGCTAAGTGATATTGCCAGCCAAAAAACAGTCATGAAGCCTATACTATCATACATGACAAAATAGATTTGACATTGTCATTGGCATTATCTCTTCTGACAACAGCCAAATTATGCTAGTGTGCTTATGTCAATAGCAAGGAACCTTTGGTACCATCTCTCTCTAAACACAGCTGGCTGACAGAGCAACTCACCACCTGAGCAAAAGCTTTTTCATATGTGCCAGCTAATTATGCCATGTCATCAGCCCAAACGGCAGCAAAATGTGCTTCTGGTTCTGGAGGGAGGGTTCCTTACTCCAGAGCAAACTGTATTGGAAAGAAGAGCTGATAATAGTGGCCTCAGAGCCAATGTGCTTCTGACATGGATCCTCTGGACCAAGAAATTAAAAACTCTTCTATCATATGTTACTCCTCCCAATATAATGTCACATTTCTACTTCTGTTCCTCAGTGTGAATTAGTCAACCTGTGGCAGAAAATTGAATTTGACATTGGATTTCAGCAAAGATGGAAAACAAAACTTTTTGAAGTCTTGAAATCAGATTTTTTCTCTGGTGCTGAATGAAACTGAGCCAATAAAAGCCATAAACAAATGCACAAAAAAAAATATTAAGGAAAATTAAAGAGAGTTATTCAAGAGTAGCAAATTGTCTGGAATTACAGCACTCACCTGAGGTGGGAAAGATCCCTTTCTAGTATAATCTCTTAGAGCAATCTTAGAGCCAGTTACACTGTTGATTAGGGGCTCTTGACTGTGTTGGTTGCTTCTGTAGACCCTGATGCATTTGTCTGCCCAAATCACAGTATAGTCCCTAAGCAGGAAGTAAACAGCATTTTATTGCATTCATGCTCCGTGTTCCTCTTTTTCTTAATTTAATTTTCATTGCCTTCCACTAGTAAATCGTTCCGCACTAAGTAAAGCCACTCTCAGCCTTACGGGGCACAAAATAGTTCTTCAGAGCTATCTCCTGGAAGACTTTGTGTAGGACAAAGGCTCTATTCTCTTCCTAACGGCTGACCCTTTTCCCACTTCTGTGCTCTCCCTTCCACTCTCTCCCTGCACACAAACGTTCAGTGCTTCAATGCCACAGGTCACCAGCACCCAAGGCCCTGTGCCAAGCAGATGCTTGTGGTGATACTGGTGGTGGGAGTGGGGGTTTCTTCCTGCACACCCCATGGGGCTATTGTTTTCCATCTTCAATCACAATGTGCTTTTTCCCTTTTTTTCCATTGGAAATGTGAGATTCATATATGCTGGATACTTCTTCCTTGTTTTCTTTGTTAACCCTAAAACCAGTTTAGCCAGTCCTCAGGACTATATTTCTTTAAATACCAGTGGTTAACCACTGATGATTTGTTTACAGCAGGTTACTTCCATGCCTGTATTCCTCCACTCTCTGTCCCTCTTGACAAAGGCTTCTGCTAGAGTACCATTCTTTTACACCCCATCATTTTACTAGGGTCAAAAATAATATGTTCTGCATAAAGGAACAGCTTGCTAAATTGTATCCGTGTGAAAATTATGGTTATACCAGATGATTATATAAAGCTAAGCAAAAGTAAAACAATTAGACAGCAGCCACGTGTTCATTGGGAAGCTGCTGGTAACAGCTAAAGCAAGTTAAAGCAAAGCTGTAGGCCGCCCAGGACAAAGCCAGCCAAAGCCTGACAAGTACAGGGGCCTTGTGGGGTTAGAGTGAAGCTCCTGGTGTGTTGCTGGCAATGACAATTTGTACCTGTTGAGTTACAGGACTGCTCTTAGCTGCTCAGGACACTGGCTTTCAGTCATCTTAAAGAGTGAAAACTCTTACAAATTTCACCAGAGTGCATAAAACCAATTTAAAACTTCCAGCAGTGTTTAAGATCAGGAGTGGCTTGTGATTAGCGCCTCAGCAGCCGCAGTGTCGCAGGTTCCCATCGGGCCACCACTGGAGCACGGTGGGCACTGCCCTCAGCCTGCCACAGCCAAGCTCCGTGTGGGAAAAGCCTGCTCTCTCCCTGCTGGGGCACAGTGGCGAGCCAGACACCGCGAGCTCCATGGGCTGCTCCAAACACCTGCAAGGGTCCTGCCTGACCCCTTAGTTAACTTTCGCATTCCTTCTCACCGGGATCGCTCACTGCTGCTCAGCAGCACCACTGTAGGCCTTACTAGCAAGCCTCCTAACTTGGGATATTGCTCTCTGCTTGATTAAAGTCAGCAGGTATCTGAGAATTTTATCCTAGAGAATTACTGGACAAGTAATAGCTCTGTCTCTATTCTGCAGCAATTCTTTCAAAAGCCTACAGGATCTGGATGCAAATTTCTAATGAGGACACTTTGTAGAATAGTCTCAGTGATATTGTTCAGTGTTAACACCAATTTGTGGCTTATTTTTGCAGCAACTGTGGATGGAAGAGGGATTAAATAGATTTTACCTTCAAATGTAATTTGATTTGCTACTATATATGAAAACTGTATTTCTTTTTTGCCGTATTTTACACTTGTATTTTTTTTTTGCAGTAATACCTGTAACTGGCATATGCTTTTTGCTATAGAAGTCAGGTGGTTTTTATCTGTCTTATCTTTTTCAATGAGAAAATACAAAATCAAATTGAAACAGCAGGCAAAGTAGTATATATATGCACAAAGCAACATGCAGTCATGCCTCCTCCAGGCTGAAGCTGTCTTCACTTACAATAAAGCCAACAGACTGCCTGTGCAAAATATGCCAATAACCCATCTTTCTCTTCAGTTCATACAGAGCTTCGCATGAGGTGTGATCCAAGGGAAGTACTGGTTTTGGGAGAGAGCCAATATCTGAGAATATTTTCCTCTCCATCTGATGTGAAAGTGCCTCAGTATGGCGCTGCAAACTCTAATGGTTCTGGCTGACAGCTAGTCCAGATGTCTGAGGTCACACGTACCACCACACCACCAACTGCACCTCAAAGAGACACGTGAAAGCCAGTGCTTCACACACATCAGAAGCCTGTAAGGCTGAAAAAATATTCTCTGTGTGGCACAAGGTGGTTTGGTGCCAAGTAGTTTAAACTTCTTCCCAAACATATGTGTTTACTTTGCTCTGAGGCACTAAGTCCACTTCGATCACCACAGAAATCAGAGCTATAAAGGCAATTGGTCTGAATGGTTGAAAAAATTCTTTTTTTCCTTCTGTCTCTGAAATGGCTGGTTGTCATCTGCAGATTGTTTTTTACATCACGGAAGCTTGAGGGGCTGCTAGTGGACAATGGAGCAGAGAATTACTCTAGACTGGGAAACTGCGAGGAGTGGAGAAATTGGACCATGTCAGAGCTGCTGCTGCTGTGACCTTTTCTCCCCAAATTGTCTCTCTTACATACTGTTTGATGATCTGTCATACCCTTAGAGCTGTGGAAAAGCAAGTTCTTAATCTAAAGCATTTTTTTGCAAACAGAACATTTTTGTCATAATGCATTTTCAGCATTTATATGGAAGAAAAGATAACACAGAAGGCATCACTCTTGAGCTGCATCACCAGTTGCAGATAAGGTGAATGTCTGCTAGCAGATTCGTTTACCTTGGTGAAATTCTGTTTTTGTTGATATCAAAGCAGACTTCTGTCTGTCAAAAGCATCACTTTTTGTAGTACCAGTTAGGCCTCTCGAGCACTTGTGGAATTTAGCACTGATGCCTTGTTACCCTGCTAGAGTGATTTGGGGAGCGCAGGAACACAAGAAAATCCATCATGTTTTTGAGAATTAGGATAAGGAGCAGCATGCTAATATTGGGGCCTTTCCTCCCACTGAAGGTGAGGGTTTATGAACATGGGCAGGAGGAGAAATGAAGAAGAATTGAGTAGTCCACTGGGCCATGTAGATCAATGCAGCTCCTCAAACACATTACCAGCACCAGGCTGAGCCCTCCTCAGCACCCCATGACTGCCCTTCAGAAATATCATTCCTTTATGCCGCCATGCATTGGGCACCCATTTCCCCACTGCCCTGACATCACTCCCACCTCTGGCCCTCTGTGACTCCCCCACCATTGCTCAGCTCACATCAGGGCTCAGATCCAGCGGGAACAGTGCCCTGGAGCTCCTGGATGAGAGTTCCAGGAGCAGCTTTGTGTCTTTCCGTATGCATGGAGGTCCTTCTCTGGTTGCCCATTTATTTCTGTTGAAAAGCTCAGTAATACTTAAGCAGACTAAGCCTGCTCCTGGTCCCTCACCCACTCATTATACATTTGGCATCATTAGTTGCACTGGTGCTAACCACACTGAGGCTCTGGAGGAGCTGGGCAGCTGTGGTCACTTGAATAATGCATGATGTGCCTCCAGCAGCGCTGTTCTCCTTTGCTCTCTCACATCAATAGAAAGGATGTCTGGGTTTAATTTTTTCCCCCTTTCCCTCTCTTCACCTGGTCTTATTAGCCTCTCTGGGGGTCACCATTACTAGGCAGGGCTCCCTCAAAGCACACACCCCCGCAGTCATCACCCATTGCTGTTTGCTGTACTGCCAGTGCCTGAGGCTGTCCTGAGGACTAGTTCTCTGACAGAGTGTCTAATGCAGTTCTCTGCATTTCCTTCTCATTTCAAAAACTAAACCCTGCCGTCTGTTATCTTTTTCCAGGTGTACCACGACCTCTTTTTGCTATTTTAATGTTGAATGGACTCTTTTAAGAGACTGACTTTTGAGCAATAATGTTAAGAAAGAATGTTTTAATTTATTTTTTTAGCACCTGTGGTAGTGCTGCTGCCTTTGGCCACCTCTGGGGCTGCCCTCTCTCCAAGCCCAGGACCTGAGGCAGCTGGCTGCCATGGTCAGTGAGGCTATCTTTAGCTTTCAAAAAGACCACTGTTGCTGCTCTGGCACCACCAGGGACGGTTTTCTCTGTTGTGACAACTGTTCAGCCTTTCAAAGGTTATTTTTAGGATGTTAACCTTTGAGATGAACCTTCACACTTAATCTCAGCAGGTACTTAAATGACTGTTGGGAATAATCAGGTCTATGAAATTTTAAAGTGAACCACATTCATCTCTCAACCTCATTTCTTAGCTACACCTCTCTTGCATATATACATATGTCTGTGCACACACTTCCATAGATGGGAAGATGTTGATGGCGCAAGAAGTATGTCCTTGAACATCTGAAAGTCAATTACTTTATTGTATCAAAGCCAACACAGTTGACTTAAGTCCTGTCAAGCCAAGGAAAATTACTGAAGGCAAATGAATGAAATGAGGAAATAAATGTTAAAATGGATTAATGACAAAACTCAAGCTGGTCTCACAATGAAGTAGCTCTACTGTCTTCAGACATGCTCAGATTTCTATTTCTATGAATTCAAAACAGATGAAAAACATAATTAAAATATTAATCAAAATTTATTCCATCTTGTGTCATTGGGAGATATTTTAAAACTTCCTTTGTTGTTCAAAGAGGGAGGCTCTGATTCTCATTGGTACAGTGGAAGACTATTATGCTGTCACTATATTTGCATTTAAGAAGGGTGTTGCATTACAAACCAGGTACCTCACAATATTTTCTTTCCATGCAAATTACTCTCTGAGTGCCATTTAAAGTTAGAATCACTCAACAAACACTGTGCAAGCTCTGCAATAGTTTTGAGAGAACAACTCCAAATGTCAATAATAAAGTAATATATTTTTATATACTGTATTTTTAATTCCATTAGGTATCCATTTCTTGTTGTAGCATTTCCATGTAAATTCCAGTGATACCCAGCACTAAGCATGCTTTTGACATTCTACCTTATCAGATCTGTACAATATGTTAGTTGAGGATACAACAGTGTCCATAGCATATTCTTTCTTAAATTCTTTTTTTTTTTAGAATTGTGTTCCCATGCTTCTTTTTATTTGTCCTTGTAGGCTGCAGCTGATGTCAAACCTCATCCCTATTGCCACTAACTACTTTTATTAGTCATTTCACATTTCCGCAGAGCATGTTTGTGTAATTTAAACAGTAAAGACTGTGAAAAATAAGGAGAACGAAGAAATAAATGAACACAAAGGAATAAAATTACATTCATTCTGCTCTGACATAGTGTTGTTAATTCACGAATACTTAGGCATTCCCCTTTTTTTGTGGAAATGTTTATAAAATCTCAAAAATTCAGAAATCTAATATAAAATGCTTTTGTCAGTTTGTATATTTGGTATCTCCCTCTGTAAATTTTCTTTGTTCAGTCTGTAAACATAGAGAATATTCAGTGAAAGAAAAGCAATCAAATCCAGCATAATGTTAAGAATCTAAATGTGGAATATCTCTGTGTTGCTGCTGCATTCAACCCTTTATGATAAATTAATTCTGAAATAAAGTGTAGTTTCACTGTTTGAGACCAAATTCCCAGTGTAAGGGTTCTACATTCCCACATTCTCCCTTTTATTCCCACCAGCAATCACAAAGCTGTTCAGTATATGAGATCCAGTGGTAGACCCATGACACAGAGGATCATTTTTTTGTAGGATTGGTTGTGAGCAAGATCAAGGGACTGAGCAGAACTGACTGACACTTGTCAGCATGGTGTGTGGCAGATATGATTATGTATAGGGGTGAGGGGTGATGGAAACCAGGGTCCTGTCTCAGTAGTAGCACATGATTCAGTACTTTTGCATAAGCTACTTGTAAAACCTAACCCTGAATAAAAAAAATTGTTAGGCCCATATTACAGTCTGAGCAGTACTCTGATTAATTTCTGAGCAACCATTTGGACATCCAGTGAGGTTACAGTGTTGATTTCACTCTTGTCCTTTTTATTTTTTTTTAGTGAAAAGTCTACCCACATCTATTCTGACACAGTTTACTACTATGCCCACGACACAGAGTTTACAAGGCTGTAAGTATCATTCAGTTTTGCCCCTGCTCCTTTATGCGACAGCAAAACTGCACATGAGCCTATCTGATGTCACTGATTCTTTACAAATTCCTGTCATCCTTCCTCTAAAACCTTTTGTCTCATTTAGATATTCCAGTTCCAGGATCATGAAGCTATTTTATCGAAATGCATTTTTTGTCTAGTGTGATTTGTTGACAGGAAGTTTAGGCTTCACCATCTCCTCTTACCAAGATTTTGCTAAGCTTTGAAATTGTTATTCAGTGAAGTGAAGTGGTAAATCTGTCCTCATCCATGGTGTTCAGACCACTGACTGGAACATTTTTGACTGACATTATTAAAAAGAAATATAACCCCAATCTCTTTTATTTTCAGTTTTCTGTGTCTTCAGTGATGTATGAAATTTCTTTTAGGTTATTACAAATCTTTATCAATTTTTTTTCTTCACTTGTCATGGTAATGCAGACCTTGTATTATGATTTTCACTAGTGAAAGAGCATGACTTGAAGTTCAAATGGGAAGAAATCTTTGCCTGGAAAAAATACATATTATCTGCAGAGGGACTTTACCTACTTGGCCACACCAAAATCAAAAGGATGTGGAAATTTGGTTTTGAAGTCTTCAAGATGACACACCAGCTACTGTATTCTGATTTTTATGGAACTATGTTTACTGGACTTTTTTCCATATTTCCTGAACACATGGTCTCTATTCTTCTTTAAGATGTTACAGTAGCATGCTAGCCTTAGAAAATCCTAAACCAGCTGTTCTTAGCTGGGCAAGAGGAACGACGTCCTCACTCTAACTAAAAAGTCTTCTGAGAAATGGGAAAAAATTGTATAGAGATTTGTAACTGCTTTTGGGAAAGGAAACAGAAGCGTGATATTGGTGGTTTATAGATGCAGTCCTTTAAGCACACATTCCTCTTTTTTCTTGTTACTCAGCCACTTCTATCAAGATCTGACTGATACTGGCCATGGAAAACAAAGTTTCTCCTGAGCTGGAGCATTGCACATGGCATGGCAGCTAACTAGTGGTCCAGAAGATTGCCAAATCTTGTGATTGCCAACTGATGATGCTGGTGTGAAAGGCAAATGTCATTCATTGCACGAATTTAAGAAAAGTGAGGATGTAGTCAAAGAATTTGTTGTCTTCTCTCTATGAAGGCAATGTAGGAATGAATATTACCCAAGACTGAATTAGCTGGACACTCTTTAGTGGAGTATTACCTGGTTATGCTTCTTTCCGTTTTATTCACAGTAAATAAATGCACACTTAATTGTGTGCTGCTGAAGGTCACTTTACAAGGTAACCAGGTTCTTTTCCTTCCCCATTCACTACATTATTGCATACCTGTCAGGCTTTTTATGAACTGGAGATCTTTTTCTAAGCATTACTCTACGTATTAACTTAAAGATTTAATGAAGACAAAATATGCATGAGCAAGTTACCATTTTCAAGCAGAACTTTGCACACTAGGTTCAGCAGATGCTATGAAAAATAAACCACAATACCTGTCAGGTAGTCTAGAGAAGTTAACATGATGGGAATAAAAAGCATTACAGCTACATCTCCCAGGAGGAGCAGTGACAATGAAAGCAGCTGAACTCTGAACTACACCAGAAACCTCAAGAAAAACACCCAAGAGAACCCCAGCTGTATACAGTTCAGTAGACTCAAAGTGTTTCAAGGAACCTTCTGGTCATTTTTATGAATGTATTATTTAAATTCTGTATTATTTTATCCAGTCTATTTCATAAAGACTTTCAAGTTCTATTTGAGAACAAGAAAAGATGTTAAGCCATCTTAAGCCATGTTAAGTATTTCACAAGCATATATGTTTCAGCTGTCACTCAGTTTTGCCCTCCATAATTCAGGTCCTTAATCAGTGGCCATAACTTAGACCATTTTGCCATTTTGAGCATGGCTTATGGCACTAGTTTGACATATATAAGGCATCCTTTGAGATACTGGGCACATTGTGGCTTCCCACTGTCTAATTGGAGAAAGATATTGGATTCAGTTGCTTATACTGGAGAATTTTTGATGCCCTAGGGTTTCTGAAAGATGTCCACCACAACACAGGACCCAAGAGAGTCTGGTGATCACCTGGAACAGTTGTTAGAGGCTGGTGGGAATGCTTAGAGGCATCTCAAAAGAACCCTATGCATGACATTGATAAAACGTTACCTCTGGACAACAGCACTGAGTTCATGGGACTTGAACCACCTAGTTTTAGACTCCCAGCATAGATGCCTGTGGTAAGAGTACGGTCTCAACCCCCTAGGGCACCATTAGAATGCCTAAACGTAAGTTTCAGATATCTCATGGAAACTGAGACATCTTCCTGGCACTTGCAGACTTGACAAAGGCTCTATGGGACATCCATGTTCCTCCATGGAGATAAAGGCTATGCAGGTTTCTTTGGAGCACACAAAATGGTTAAAGTAGTGGCATTAGGCAGCCAAATCCCACCTCTTGTGCAATAGAGGAAAAAAGACACGGCTCAATTCTAGATATGGAATCTGAGAAACAACTTGAGATGTGTTCAGGGAACTCAGCTTGCATCTAGCTTCTTATCCTGAAGGCATGTTTTTGCTATAATTTGTCATGAACAAGTGGTTTAGGTTGCTCATGTAATGACCAACCAAGGTATCGGCAAAAGCATTTTTAATATTAAAGTACAACAAAGCTTGTTGGCGAGGTTCATTCTACTACTTAGTAGTTGCTTAAAGCCCACAGAGAGAAATTGGACTAAAATCTAAAATCAATCAAGCTAAAACTAAAATTAACCTAAAATTATCTACATGGAGGCTAGGGATGGAAAAAGGAAAAGCATAGGAAAGGTAAGGATTAAAAGGAATAAGGGAGACTCTCTCATTGAGACACAAGGTTCGGCATGGACCCCCTTGCCAAATTTGGCCCCAGACTTGACCAAAGGTTTAGGCCTAAAAGTTTCAACTGCACTTTAACTTACCAGCACTTACTTAACAACCTAATTTTAAAAGATTAACAAAACATTCTACAGAATTTACTGCAAGCATGACAGTGCTTATATAAGCTTACTTTTAGGCTCAACTTACTTAGGAATCTAATGCACTTGAGAATCTAAGAGAGCAAAATCTATGGTACATTTGCTATAGCACATTCATACACACAGACCTTAAGGAGTATGTACAAGGTATATAACTGTGAAAAATTCCCCCTGAATTCAGTGAAGCTGGATACCTTCACATCTTCTCAACAGGCAAAGAGTTGAGCCTCGAGGAGTGGGGGTATCAGCCCAGGATCCATTGTCATCATTTGGCAATTCTTCAAGACATAGCTTGAGAGATCCCTGGCTCTGAGGCCCCACTCAGAGCAAGGTTCCTGGTCACAACCTGCTGTGGTCCAGAAAAGCTTAAAGGGCCTCACTTAGGACCCCTGTTTATAGGGCCTCAAGAGTGTTGGCTTTAGTCACAGTAATTTTCCATCCTGGCCAAAATTCAGATCAGCAACTTGCTGTGAAAGTTCAAAAATAAAAATGTTGTTCCACTGGACTTGTTATTCAGGCAAGAAACAAATTTCCAAGGCTGTTAGTGAAAAAAAACCAGAAGCTCCTTAGACAGCTTAAGTTCCTGGGAGAAGACAGTGTTTCCAACAAGCTCAAGAGGAGCTTAACCCCGGTGCTCTTTGCCAAGGCCAAGGCCTAATGAGCATTTCTGAGATCGCAATATAGCCCAAGGTGGGGCTGGATGCACCACCACATAAGCATGGAGTCGGATCTACTTGCACTCTTTGTCTCTCCAGTCTGTCTCTAGCATTTGAAACCACATCTATGTAAGGACAACCATATCAAGCCCCGAGGCTCTGAGGATGGTTTGCAATTACCTTAATATAGGTGCTTCACATCACATCAGTTTGACTACATCCCACTCTGAATAATTGTCTGGCTGAGTCCAACTGCCTGTTTTGTGAGGAGGTGTGGAAGCAAAAGGGATTGTAAACTTGGGGTAGAGGCAAATTAATTGGGTCCTCGTAAGACTTTTCTTGTTTCTTCTAACTTCTTTCCACTTTTGATATGTAACAGAGAAGGAAAAATGTCTGGCTTGTCCTTCAATTTGTATTCAGGTTATGGATCAGGCACTTAAATAAAATGAAGATAAATAAATCAGGAAAAGTCATGAATAATAAAAAAAAGGAGCAAGGAGGTGGGGCGTAATTAAGGTTTAGGCTCTGGTACTTATGGAACAAGTCATATAATAAAATTCAAGTCCTCTACATTTTGTGACTCTATTTCTTCCTTAACTGGATGTTTCTGATTGTCACTGGAACAAAAAAGCAGTTTAATTAGACAAAAAATATCTCCAAGTGAGAATTCATAGTGTACTTAGCCTTGGTGACATGTGTGACTCTCATTTCACACAGATTTAAACATGAATGCCCAATTTAAAGTCCAGGAGCCCTGAAGGCTATTCATCTCATCACCCATGCCCAAAAAACTTCAATATGTACCTTTGATGTTTGGAGAAGTGTCATTATGACAAACAGTCAATATGACATATCAGCTCATACTGCCTACTGCTTAAATACTATCCAAGGTGTAAAATAGTGTAAGATCAAGTATTCAAGGTCCGTAACCCTGGAGCACTCAAATTAACCTAGAGGCATTGCAGAGAAATTAAAAACTACATGGAATCCCATATTTCATTATCTTAACTACCAGAATTGTGTCCTTAGACATTCCATCTCTTGACTAATAAATGACCTCAGGAAATATTATTTATTTACATGGTTTTGCAAAGAAAAACTTTCTGAAAGTTTACATGGGATAATTCCGAATATGAGGGAATGCATCAATAAACTTCTAATTAGGACATTGACATTTTCCCTTTGAGGTGATAGAAATCCATATACTAGTATTTCATAACTCATAATTGTGTCATTAAGATCCCATATATAATGGAAAAATGGATAATTAAATGGATGAGAAAACAAGCTAGAAACACTTTTTTCTTCTTTTTTTTTCTGCTAGTGGTAAAATGCCCCATTGCATTGCAGCATGGAGCTCTGGGGAAAAAACTAAAACAACAATAAAATAATAAAAGATAGGTGGAAAGGCAGACCCAGACCAGGAAATTCTACCTATTATTGAAATATGAGCACACAAGAGGTTAGGATGATAAATTTCTATCACTGTATCTTGCCTTGAAAGTAAACAGTCTACAATATATGGAACACGGTAATCATGCAAAGTACAACAGACAATGCAAGAATATCACGAGCAAAACCTCTTGGGAAAATATGCTTAGGTAGCAAATGAGTATGTAAGCAAAAAGTACTTGGTGATTACCTATGAGCGTATTCTATGAAGGTTTGAAAAAATTTGCTAAAAATGTCCCAGATTCTAAAAGTTTCTTGTTTTTGATAAGATACTACCCTGCAGTGGGATGATGCATACAATAGGAGACATATCCACAAAGTTTTTTGCAAGTGAGTGTTTGAAAATGATTGTGAATGGGCTAAATAAGCACCAAGAGAAAACAGTGGGTTTGACTAGTGCAACCCTCAGTCTAAAGTAGGTTGCAATGAAGTAATTTCCATGTTAGAAACTATCTCCCCGCACCACCCACACTCAATGTATTACAGTGATCAGGCAAAATGCTGCCACATATTTTCTTGTTACTTTACATATATTGATTTTAACATTAGGGGGAAGACTTTGGGAAATATTACTGTACTTTATGATGTAGTTAGTGACTTTGTCACTTTTTCAATAACGCGCTGCTGTGTTCTCAGAATGATCATGAGGCAAAAGAGCAAGTTGTCTCCAGGAGTACAGTGCAAGCTTTAGAATGTTTTCTCTTTCTTTTATCCTCCTGACTTCCTCCAAGTATGGAGGGGGGATTTAGATTAGATATTCAGAAGAAATTATGTACGGTGGGGGTAATGAGGCACTGGCACAGGTTGCCCAGAGAAGTTGGGTATGCCCCATCCCTAGAAGTATTAAAGGCCAGGGTCGTTGGGGCTTTGAGCAACTTGGTCAAGTAGAAGGTGTCCCTGCCCTTGGCAGGGGTTTGAGACAATGTGATTTAAGGTCCCTTCCAACCTAACCCATTCTATGACTCTGGGATTCTAGCGGAGGGGGCATTCTTCCAGACTGCCATTTTTTTTTAAGTAGACCCATATCTATAATTCATTATTTTAATTTTATTTTCCCCTTGGTTTTCAAGCCAATAAGCCTGAAGGCTCCCATCACACTGTTCTTCTTCCCTCTTCATTAGATCTGAAGATCTAAAAATGAGCATGAATATTCATGAGAGTTTAATAGTTTCTCATCCCTGCTTGAAGATATACAATATATAGCATCTTTCTCAGAGTGGAGAGTCAGAGTTAATTACCGTTCTCTGCTTTCTCTTTCAGCCTTTACCTCTATTGTTGACGGGTAGTTTCTTCTGGAGTGACTTATGGCTTGTTTCTTGCTGTGACTCCTTCAGGATAAAGACCTTTGGAGTCCTGACCATAGTGTGTTCCATTCAGGTACCCTTTCGGAACAAATGCTTCATCTCAGACACTGAGTAGAGTCAGGATCTTTTCCCATCTCTGAGTTTCATTACCCTCCAATACTTCCTTGACTGTTTATGCAGCCTTCATTGCACCACTTTGAGCACGCCTGTGGTTCCCAAAGCTCAAGGCAATATTCATACAAGTCATTTCCTACCTTCATGAGTGGAGCCTTGAGAGTTACTCAGCTGCCTGAGTGCAGGCTCCTAGTCAGTAATGCTAAGATTATTGAATGTAGTGGCTAGATGTCCATTCACTATAATGAGAGCTTAGATACATGGTTTACAGGTAGACACCAACATATCATTGAATCTACAGCTAAACACCACTCTTTGTACAGTGTCTCTCTGAATGCATAAGCCAAAACTGCACAGGTCAATTGCTGCCATGTTGCACAGCAAAACAATATCTCATTTCCTATATGAAAAAAGGATGGCGAAGATCTCAGTTGGATGGGATTCAGTTGCTTGAACACAGATGTGAAGTTTTCTTCAGTACTGCAGTGTAAAATGCCCATCCAGCATCCTTTGTCTATAAGACCACCGTCGAGGGGGAATCTTGGATGTGCTGGGTCATGTTGCACGACAGCAGGTACATATCCGTAGCAACTGTCCTTCTGAACATTCTACTAGTCTTATCTTTTCAAAGGTCCTGAGGAAGAGTGGCATTCACTTTACCTTGCTTCAGTTTAGGGCTTCATTCACCTCCAACAGAAAAAATGAAGGTAACCAGTGGAGATCTTGTAAGGTAAACCTGAGATAGATCACTAACACTTGCAGATGCAATCTAACACCTGCATGAGTTCCTTCTGTACAGCATCTAAAAACCAGGAGGCATTCTCTGATGCGTTTCAAATAGCCCTAAGCAACTAGGTCCCATCCTTCTCCTCCGCTGGCTACCAGTGTTTCTATGGAGTAACATGGAAATCACTGGGAGATTCAGAATCCCAGAACCATAGAACCACAGAATGGCTGAATTTTGAAAGCACCTCTGGAGGTCACCTGGTCCAGAACTGTTCAGACCCTTTTCTGAAAAGTTGCTTTCCAGCCAGGTGACCCTCAGCGTACAGCACTTGGACATTTTCTCCTCAGGTGCAGAACTTTGTAGTTCACCTTGTTGAACTTTACATCATTTCTGTCCACCTATTTCTCAGGCTGTCAAAGGTTCCTCTGGATGTGAGCCTGACCATCTATAGCATCAGCCACTCCTCCTGGTTTTGTGTCAACAGCAAATTTTCTGAGGCTACACTCTGCCACATCACCCACGTCATTAATGAAGATTTTAAACAGAACCGGGCCCAGTATTGACCCGTGGGGTACATTGCTTGTTACTGGCCTCCAAATAGACTCTTTCCACTGATCATCACACTTAGACAATCATTTAAGGATAGGAGGAAGTGCTCCCTGAGGGGGTCAGTCTCTATGCTCAGACCGTGGAAGGAAAATAGAGTGACAGAGAAAAAAAAGGCAAAACTTAGAGTAAATAGCTACAACATGGCTCAGGACAGATAAGCAACTCCCATGTCTGTGTCCACAGATATGCTGCCATGTCAGTGTATATTTCTTCAAGACCATCAGTGACTGAATGAATACACTGGTTTAGTACAATGGCAAACACTTTATTGGAGGCCAGATAATAAATCAATAAGTCATGCTTCACCTTATTTTGCCACTATTATTTTCAAGTTTTTTCTCAGATTGAAATCTCTGTCTTGGATATTTTCCCTCATTTTTCTGGAGTCGGCCCTGTAGACGCTGAAAAGCTTTGGTAGAGAATTTTTCAGCTTTCTGCAGCATTCTGTGAGAGCTCTGTGGTTCTCATGAAAGCTCTGATAAACACTGCTACGGGTTTTTTGTAAACTGGATTTTTATCTGTGCACCTGGGATCTGTTTTTCAGAGCTGTTATTGTTCATAGTGAAATAATATTTTGAAGTAGTTGTGAGCTTTGGCCAATAGGACAGGGGGTGGCTGGTCCAAGATCCAATAACCTCCTGTCATCTTTGGGAACCAAGTTAAATATATCAAATTACAATTAATTAAATAACCACTTTCTTCCTGAACTTGGATTGTGTTGTTACTCGCCGTTCTCGGTACCTCACAGTGACGTGGACCCTATGTTACTATATTGTACTTTTGCTGTGAACTCTTCAAGAAATTATTTTTCCATTCACACAAGTGTGCTGAAGTTCGTATAAAGTATCATCTGGTACTTTCATTAGTCCTGTTTATTTTCCCTTCCAGCTCTTACCTCACCATATAATTAGCCCACAAGATACTGTGCTACTTAACATTCCTTTTTCAAGTAGTATTTAGTTAGCTTTTTTCCAACATGATAGCACAATCACATGTATTGTGAGTCTTTCAAGTGTGAATACATTTTAAAGAATAAAGTTTAATGAAATGCAGTAAGAAGCATGTGTGACTCAGATCCACATAATCTACCGGCTTTCCCTACTTAGATTTCTCAGTTTGTTCAAAAAAAACAAGCCTGCCTGGTAAATCTGCTTTTAAACACTCATGCACTGTGCTGTAGCATGCTTTGAGGGTCTCATTCACCTCCATGTTAGTGCAGACTGAAGCAGCATAATAGGAAATCAGGCCTGCTAGTTCTCATACAGTTTCTGTAATTTGTTGGTATTGTTTCTATTTCAAAATATGAATTTGGCATTTGGGAGAATGAGAATATGGCACTCCAGCATCAGGCAATAGTTCTGAAGATTGCAGGCAGCCTGCAACATCCTTGGCTGGTATAAATTGATCTTGCCCCAAGAGAGACTATGAAGGTGAAGTGATTTGTTTCAGATGAAGTTTGGCTTATGAAATGTATTTCTGATCTGATAATGAACATCCACAGTACCCAAGAGCACAAAATGTTAGGCCTCTTTCTCCTGTAGATATATCAGGTATGTAATAAGCAGTTTCTAAGAAAAACATATTGCTAGCCATATGTTGATTTACAGTCCCAAGGAATAGGATTACTTTCATGAAGATGGCAAACTGGATTTTTCCCTAAGGGTATCTACTGGTAATTCTGTTTTGAACATCCTTAGCTACCTTTATGACTGCCAGACATAAACTGTGCTCTGCTTTTCTCTTCCTGATTTTCTGCATAGTTTGCTTGTGAGATGCTAAACTCTATTTTATTCTTAATTCTATTCAACTTGTAAATGCTCCTGTGGTGGAAAAAAGTTAAGAGATAGGAAGTCTCAAGGGTGACAAAGCACTGGAACAGATTGCCCAGAGGGGTTGTTGGAGTATCCTTCTCTGGAGATATTCAAAACCTGCCCACATGCCATCCTGGGCCAGGTGAACCTGCTTTAGCAGGGGGTTGGATTAGATGGTCTCCAGAGATCCTTTGAACCCAAATTAGTCTCTGACTCCGTGATTCTTTGAAAATTAGGAGTCCAGAGGACTGTGTGCAGTCGCAAGGGGTGGCATAAGAATGGGGTTCTCTCTTCAACATTTCCTTGAAAATACCTTAGCCTCAGGATAAAGCAAGATATTGGGTGGGGAGAGGGGTATAGTACAACCCCAAACATTCCCACATGGGCATTTTTTCCTAAATTAGACATATTCACTGTAAATTCACAGCACTAAGCCCGCTGACGCAGGAAAAAATGTCATCCATCAAACACATGCAAATCATTATTCCTTGATACTTCTGGGTGTTACAGGTTCTGCCCTGATAAAAGAAGGAGAATATATCAATGCCTGGGATTTCTTAGTAGGATCTCACACCCAAACAGGGAAGGATTTTTTTTTATTCAGGGAACTGAGTAAAACAAGTGCAATGAAGACTGAGCTGGACAAACCAAATCAAAAAATCCCAGAAGCATACCTAGCAGACAGCCAGTGCCATGAAGCTCCCTAAGAGAGACCAGATGAGTGGCAAGCTGTGAATTCCAGCTCAACTTGCAGCTTTAGCAGAGGCTGGGGTGGCCCAGGCTCATGTCTTCCACACTAGGCAGTGCTGCATCTCACCTTGTTCAAGCCTGTGGTTTGCTTTGCTGTTCTGCCAGGACAATGTACAGTGGGCAGTAAGAAGCTGTTGAGTGAAAGGCTTTACAGTCTCAAAGGCCACCATCTCAATGAAACCGGTTGCCCCCCATCATTCCCTTTGCACTCTGATTGTGGCCCCATCTCCTCCTTTGGGGGAATGTGTTTCTGATCAGCACAACAGGTTTTGAAGCGCAGCTCTATTCTGAAGAGTAACTATCCAAAAATGTTGCCTACTAACTCATCAGATTTGTCACTTTAATGTGCTCAGAAGCAGCTCTGTTCACTTTAATGACAAAAGTAAGCTTTTACTACATTTTGCCTGTGATAACTCTATGGAACCAATACGGCAGAAACATTGGAGTAGATTTTATTTCTTCACAGCTGTGCAAAAACAATTTATCAACATTCAGCCATGGACCCAATTGCCAATTCTAATTTGGAATTTCTAATTACAATCTCAGATCCACAAAGTCACCAAAGGAAGTAGATGAACAAATTTCAGGGTCAGATTTATTTACAGACAATGATGTTCAAAATGAAGTCATAATTTGAACAATGTAAGTTATGAAAAAGTGGTAAAAAGGAGCCTAGCTTTCCAGAATTAAATTGGATCTAAAAGGCTGATAACTGTCATAATTTTTTGTCAGTAGAACATGGGGAAGACATTAAGGTATAGGATGGAGCACTATCATAGCACTTCACACTTCTAGTGATTTTCTTTTCAAAAAAATTGAAACAGCATTGTATTTTAAGTGCCACAGTGTTGAGAAACTTCTGTCCTTTCCATAAAGACACAAAGAAAAACCTCTTTGGGAAGGCCAAAGTTTGTGAGTAACAAACAAATAGTCTGATTGACAACTCTGGGCCCACTAATGCTCTCCTAGTGCTGGCAAGGTTGTATTTCGCTGTAAAACAGATATCTGGGTAAAACTGTGTTTACACTGGGGAGCAATCCTTCTTCTTACATGCACTATGGCTTTCCTTTCTCCATTCAACATTTTTCCTGGTGCTAAGCTGTGATTTTCCTTTGAATCATATCTGCTGATAAAGACATGAACATTGCAAAGTAACTCAATGTTATTGGAAAAAATCCTAGTTTCCAAAAGTCCCCTTTATTTTCATCTTACATTTTACTATCCAATATTATTTAAATGTCACTTTCATTAAAGTGTCAACCAAATGATGCTGTAATCAAGTGATTTCCAGGTCCTTTTTTATGCTGCTTTCTTTCTGTTTGTCATTTTAATATTAAAAAAGTTATTCTCTATAAGAATGTTGCATATGGAAAGCTCTTAATTTTGTAAAGGGAGTTCTTTTCCCCTGCTTAAAAAGGGGACTCTGCTCTGAGATTTTGGAGCTTTAAGCAACACCAAAGGTTTAACCCCAATGTCACAATTAAAACAATATTCTGTATTTGTAGAATAAAAAATTGAGTGATTCATAATCCCTTTCACTTTGATGAAAGCATTGGGAAGTGCTGTTCAGTGTGAATCAGAAATCAGGGAATTAAAGAAAGAGACAGAGAATGTGAGAAACTGGTTGTGGTTAGGCATCTGCTTAGTCTTCCAGCAAGTTGAAGCAGAGCCCAGTAGACCATGGGTATCTATCCATTTAAATCTGATGGTGATGGACTATATTCTTATCCAGTACAGGGTATGATTTATTAGGGGTGACAGAATTTTTTACCACCTGATGTTTGTACATCCATTACTTGAACTGCATGAGCAAGGAAAATAATGCCACTCTGTATATAGATATTACAAAATAGAAATGAGCAAAGCTTGAAAAAATGTCTCGTATCTCCCTCCCTGTCCACATAAAGCAAGTCTCTTCTAGATTTCTAGACAGAACTCTTGATGTATTATAGTTGACTGGGAAGACTTTCCAGGACAGGCAAATTAAACCCTTTATTGGTTTTTTGCTAATTATGTGACTTTGGTGTTTATGAATTCCCTGAGCTAAAATGCAGTAATAAATTTTAAACCAATCTTTCAACTTGTGACTGAAAATGGCTCAGCCTTGCCAGGGAAACAGGCAGGTGCCTCACTCTATGCAGTCCTGGAAATTGTGGGTTTCTGTGAGGTGCCTAACAATTCGTGTGGGCTATGAGCTGTATGAGCTGTCCTGGGCACTTTTCTAAAATTGTCCCAAGCCAATGACTTTGCAATACACAGTTCAGAACAGTCAAAAGGGACAATAAGCAACATCAGCAGAAAAGAAATGTTCCAACTCTCTCACTCTTTGCAAGCCCTGTCCCCTTGGCATATGGTAATTTCATGCAGGATTTTTGACACTGGTATAAGGACTGTGTTTATAGAGACACAAGGGAGCCAGTCTTCAAAACTACTCAACAAAAGTCCAATTAAATTTCTTGACAGCTGCTAAACCATCTCAAAACAATCTTGAATATACTTTTCATTCTTCTGGGAATAAACTGATATAATGATGGAGGAAATGTAGCAATGCATTTGTTTTCCAAGCCATGTTTTAGACTGCAAATGACAAAACCAGGCAACAGCGTTCCATGAATTGTTGCATGAATTGTTAAGAGTTAGGTGTTTATGGCAGGTGAAAAAGCAGAAAGAGTACAAGCTTAATTTCCCACAGGCTTGGCTGGTCCTGCAAGCCTAAATATCAAATTCTTTTCACTCATCAACATCCAGAAGCAGTCAGAAATTGAATTCCACAATAGATTTCTTTGGGGTTTATTAGTTTTAGGCACCCTCAAGTGCCACACTAAGAAAGTAATCACAAGACTCTGCCAGAAAAAAAGGGTAAGGCAAATAATTCCCTTAGACTGGAGATGTTTATATTTACTGGCTTAATTGGATACACACTTATCAGAATAAATAATGCAAAATCATGAAGTTCTAGCAATTTTAATGGAACCTTTGAAATTTCAAAAAAATTGCATGATGTTCCATGTCCCTGTTTGGCTACATGTTTCTATGTTTTGGCTAAGTATGTCTATAATACTTCCTTTGCCATCTCTCTCTTCATCAGCACCAGACCATAAAAACAATTTTTAAGACCACAACCAAAGGCTGTACGATGACAGCTGGATGGTGTGGGTGAGTGCATCATTTTCATGGAGATGAAAAGACCTAAGGAAATACTTCTATTTTTAGCATGGATCATATAATGAAATGTTTGTCTGCATCTTTCATTCTCATACCCCAACAATGGCTCCAGATCTTTATTTAGAAGCAAAAGAAGAAACCTATCCTTACAGTTCTCTTTGCCATGAGGTTTTCTTGTCCTGCTCATAAGCCCCTCCTCCAGCTGCTCCACCTGAGGCTGAGAGGGCAGTTGGGACTTCATCGGGGCTGTGCAAAGATGTCTTCCCTCTCTATTGCTAATCCGGGAGGCAGGTGTATCCTTGCAGTTTCAGATACAGAAAGGATACCAAAGCCTGGAATTAATCCAAGAACCAGGCCCCTACTTAATGACCTTCTTCTGAACCCTCCCCCCCTTCCCCCTTATGCAAAGCAGCAGCCACCTGATGGGGGAAGCTGTGAGCATTAGTGGGGCTGTGGAAGTGTTGTCTTCTGGGACTGCCAGGAGGTGAATTAAGGGTTGGGGATGCTCTGTTTTTTATTCGGAAAAGCTCTTGTGCAAGAAAATAGTTTGAAAATGCATTAAATAAAGCAAACATTGTGATGAAATAAACATCAGAAAGGCAGTTTGATTGCAAGGTAAAGTTTATGTGGTCTTTTTTCAATGTGAATTTTTGGAAACAGTAAAATTTAAACCATTGGAAACTGTATTTTTCTTGGGTTTTTTTAAGTAAAGTAAATATATATGTAAAAATACAAGCCATGAGTATTTTCCAGTGATGCCTCCATCTTATTCTAATATTCCATTTCTGTCCCTGAAAAAGCTGAAAGGAGTCATACACATTTGAATATTGGCCTCTCTACAGTGATTCTCAGTAAAGACACAAATCAGTGTCAATGGTGATGATGCTTTTTCATAGTATAGACACCTGCCCACTAGAAGCTGGACTGAAGCCAGCAGACAGTACTCATGATATCCAACCACTTCAGTGCTGGGCAGTATTCAAGTCAGTGACACAAAACAAAAAGCTCAGCCGCCCTCTACAAATCACCCAAAACGTGCAGTCTCCCTGAATATATATAATTCTTCAACATTGATTAAAATAGCTTCATTAAAAAACGTATTCAAGGGCCCTGGTGTTTTAGCCTCTGATGCTTTTTATGTAGGCCAAAGAGTACTTGTTCTACAGGATTGAAGGAGGATTAATCAGCAAATTGGCTGCAACTTCCTTCACAAACAGTATGTTGATTTTTAACTACTGTATTTTAATAGTATCTCTGAGCCTCAGACTTGATTTTGTGGCATTCAGCATGTGACTCATGTTCTCTTATAACTTTGAATTATGCATTTGATCTTGCCTTCCAATTTTAGTTTTTACCCCCAAAGATCTCAGTCAGTCCTAAATAAAACCAACCTGTAAGCTTCTAAGGTTGTTTTGCTTGTTTTATTTTCTTAACATTCATGAGGACTCAGTGACCTGAGTCCAGCCCCAGACAGAGTACTTGTGCCTACCTGAGCACCTCTCACAGTCTCACCATCTGTCTTAAAGTGTCTCTTTTTCTCTCCAGGTTTGCTTCCCTTTTGAGGTTTCAGAAGCCTTGCTTTGCTCGCTGAGTGGAATGGATGTCTTTTTTGAATGCTTATCCACCAGGAAATCTGTCCACTACTCTACTACACTGCCTCTTTGTGCTGCCACACCAGTGCATAAAAAGCATTGTGACCCGGGTTGGGAAAAACCTTTCTGCATGTGAATCTCTGGCAGATAAATTGCTCCAGTACTTTTATGTGCCTGATTTACTCCCCTTTCATGCTATTTATAGGACTACAGGACAGCTCAGTTTGCAAGGGACTTCTTACTTCTAATGCAACCTCCTGCCCCATGCAGAGGCAGCTTTCGGCTCAGCATCCTCCCACCACACACCACTCTGAAAGGTCTGGCTCCATCCTCCCTGTAGGTGCCCAGGGGCTGCTGTTGGGTTCCCCCAAAGCTGTGTCCTCACCAGGCTGAACAAGTCCAGGTCCCTCCTCAGCTTCTCCTCACAGCGGAACTTCTCTTCCTCCTCCGACTTTAGTGGCCTCAACTAAACTCCCTCCAGTTTATCAATGTTTGTCTTGAACTGGGGAGCCAAAAATGGATCCAGTAGCCTAAATGTAGTGTAACAAATGCTGAGCTGAGGGAGTAATCACTTCCTTTGCTCTGCTGGCTGTTTCTATTCATAAAGCCCAGGATATTGCTGCTGCCAGATCAACTTGCTGCCTCATACCCAGCTCACCATCTACCAAACCCAAAGAGCACCTACAGCAGAGCTGCCCCACAGCAGAGCCAATCCATCCCCATAGCTCTCCCTGCCTAGGGGCAGAACTTCCTTTTTGCTTATCAAATTTCGAGAGGTTGCTGTTGTCTGTTCCTCTGGGCTGCCCAGGTCCCTCTGACCACAGCTCTACCCTTGAGCATGTTGACTGCACCCACACTTGGGTGTCAGCTGCAAAACTTCCACAGTTTCTTTAGGCAGTTTCTTCTCTCTTCTCACCACCTCCTTCTTGCTAGATCCTATTTGCTTTTATCTTATCTGCTTACTAAACACAAGGTAAATTGCAGCCTGTTCTGCTGTTTGAGCTGACAAGCAGAAGTCTCCCTGGTTTAATCCAGACCAAACTCCTTACACAATCCTTTCTCATCCATAATATCCAACCACACGGACCTGGAGAATGTAAATTTCCTTGCTGCTGCAACAAGGCATTTTTCTAACAGCAGTGTAAAACCTTAATCACAGCCTACAGTGTACTTTTGCAATGCATCAGTAAGACCAAATGCCAGCTCTTTCCGTGCCAGCTGATTAGTCTAATCTCAGGAAAACCAGCTAGTGAACTGGGCTAGAAGAGTATTTCCAAACTGGATTCCATTCTCTGATACGCAAATAGTTCTTAAAAACTTTAAAAATGTTACTTTTATTTTAATGAGTAGATTCTTTTCTCTTGTCATATGCAGGCTTTTGTTATCTTAATAAACATGCATTTTAAACACTGATAGTTCTCATATGAGTGGGGTTCACAGATTCTGACAATTTTAAAGGAAGATTTGGTCATCCTATATTTGCTTTAGTTTTCTGGTTTATCAGGCTAATTAAAGGATCATTAATTTCAAACACAATTATATATGCAAAGCTCCCTGCAAATACAAAACTCAAAGCTCAATTACTGTTCCACATCTTGCTCTTCACCTGTGTAAAAAGTAGGGTAGGGGTCACTTTGTCTAAGAATACACAGAGAGTGTATTTTACAGCTCATATATGTGTCAGCAAGTATTTGTGGATCAAAATATGGTAACACCAAATAGATGATACTAAAAATGTCAACGAAAACATTACAGTGGAAATACACCACCTATATATTTGTCAGCCAGGTAACAAACCTGGACTAATGCTTTTCCTTTGCCAACCCTTTCTGGAGGTTTTTTCAAGCCTGTGTAGCATTAAAGAGGAAATCATGCATTCTGTGTGCCTATAAATATTCACATACCCCATTTCCCTCAGCTGCTCTTTTGTCCCCTGACTGAGATATATGGATGTTCACCTGAAAAGCAAATGCCTAACTGTCATTATTCATGTCTGAATGCCAGCTCCAGAGCAAGGAGAAGCCAAGGCTCTTGAAATAAGCAGCCATCAGGGGAAGCTTCGAATAGCATCCAGGAACTGCACCTCTGACAGTGGCCTCTTGATGACGAGGCTGTTCTCCTCCAGAAGGCCACAGCTGAAGAAGTAAATCAGTGTCAGGCTCAGGATCTGTCTTTGTCCTTTCTCCAGACATCAATTGTTGGTTTTATTGGCATTGTCCAAAACAAAACAAAGATAATAATATCAACAAAGGATAGTAAGGACAGCAGTGAAAGCATTATCTAGAAATACAGTTCCTATTTAATTGTCAGTCCCACCCAGAATAAGGTCTACTGCCTTCTTTTTCCAAGCATGACTCAACATTATACATGCTTGGAGATCCCTGGGGCAATCAAATTGTTGGATGCCATCTCCCAATGTTCCCCAGAGAGTGAGGAATTGCAGGCTGATTCTTTTAGCTGAGTACATCTTATTTGAGCATATTTACCTTCTCAAGCCCTCATTTTCTACCTCAGATTGGAATAAATTAGCATTATTTGCCCTAGGTGTCTATAGGACTCCCAGATGAATACACCAGCTAGAGACAGGCTGGGAAATGAGTTGTCAGTGGCCATCACCTCTCTGAACTTAGCCTTTGCTATAGCTGTGCAGTGCTGCATGTTGGCTGTGCCACTAGCCTAGCATGTCTTTGATGACAGAAATCCTCTGTGCTTTACTTTTTCTCAGAACAAACACTGAAATCCATCCAACAGCTTTATTTGTTATGACCCTATGCAAGGGTCTGTTTCGGTTGTGCATTGCTAAAGCACGTATCTAGAGTGGTAAACGCACAGTTTGCACCAAAAATAAACTCACCTAAAATGAGGTGAAGGTCCTCAGATGCTGTCCTGATTGATATTACAGCAGTACATGTACAAATGAATAGTAGTAAATATTTGAGTTAGCTTTTGTATAGAAACAACCCCCTGGAAAGAAGGAAAAGATCTCGAGCTCCTAGCAGCTCAGAACAGAGACATTTCATATGCCCACTGGATTTTCTTGCTGTGAGTAATTAGCTCTAGTTTTGCTGTAGAGCAAAAAGTGTGATTAGCATGAGAAAACTTACTTTGGATGGCGTAAGAAACACCTATAAGATCTGAGACAGTCCCATCAAGCAGAGATATAAAGCACCCAAGAACCCTGTTTCTCAGCTTGCTGTGTTTTTCAAATAGAAAATGTACCACATTTATCAGATCCCTTTCCATTTGCAGCATGAATTGTTGCCCTCAGCTTATTCTGCAGGTCTTCAATTTTTCAAAAGCAATTCATTGTCAACTCTTTCTCTGCAAGAGAAAGAGAAGATGGAGAGAAAAGGACAGGCTGAGGATGCCACACTGCTCTTTGCACTGACACATTCTCTCACCACACTGCTTGGAACAAGCAATATAACCAGTAATGGCTTTGGTAATCACAATGCCCCGTGTTACATTGCAGTCTGGCCTCTCTCTAACAAAGTCATTTAATGCCCTAGAAAATCAGCCCAAAGATAAAGATTTTTCAGTACCTCACAGAAAAACTATTAGGTTTAATTTCTGTCACTCTCTTAAAGACATTTGCAAGAACATGCTTGAGAAATTATTGTCATTGAATGATCAAAATCATGTTTTCAGTATAAGGTCATATGAGACATGAAAACACTTTCTGTTTTGTAATTCATAATGGCAATTTTTAAGATCTTCTAGGATCTTCTGTCTCCAATATTGAGGAACTTGATCACAAAAAATATTGAAGGTAACTGCAAAATGGTCCTGGGAGGTAGAGAATGTGTTTTATTTCAGTTTTATAAACGTGAGTTTGTCTTGCAGCCAAACAGACACAATTCTTACTGTTACACACTGAGGAGAAGAAGGCAGAAGAGGGAACAGAAATTTTGGGTGAAAGGCGCCTCAGCACTTCAAATATTAACTATCCAGTATAAAATAAGCTCTGAAGAGCAAGAGAGAGGTCTCCCAAGCACAGTACATCACACACCAAGATAGACGGCTGGGGCACGCTGCCCGCCAAAGATGTCCCTCCCCACTGGTCCTGTCAGGAGCTGAGCCAGCCTGAACAAACAGCATTTTGACAGCTGAAGCCTGAAGTCTTCCCTTTAGTACTGCCACTTCCAAGGTGACCGTGGGAGTACTTACCCACTGGGCTGTCTCCTTGTGCAACCTAGGTCAGTTCTCCAGGCAGTTTGTTTCCAAAAAATGAAGCAGTAACCGCATCACAACTGGCCATTGTGCTCCACCCTTAAATCAAAAGTATTTTGCTAATCAAGATACAACTTACAATTTCACAGAAGAAACAAATGTTCTTGAACATAACCAACATAATTATATCTATTATCTAGCAGTTTAGACCAATCTGCTCTGTAGTCTCCTCTGAGCAAATCTACAGAGTTCAATCTGCATTTATTTTTAGGGGATAGACTGTGCTAGCCAGAAGAGAAGACCAGTACTGAAACTGCAAATGACATAAGTCACAGATCTCTGTTCCCACACAAAGAAGTCTCTTCAGTAGAGTCAAAATACTGTTGATTTATTTTCAACAGCCTTTCTCTATCTCCTGCCATAAGTCCCAAAGGAAGACAAGGAGTCGTGCTGTTCTGCTTACTCATGCAGAGGAAACTAAAATCTCTTATGAAATAATAAATCCACTATGAGAGGCCTAATGCCAATCTAATCACTCCACAATTCTTGATCTTAAGTGGCAAAAATGCCTGTGTTTCTCAATGACAAAATCTAACACTGAAGCCACGTGGGGATGAGGAATAGAAATGCTTTAATATGTCTTGTTCTCCCTTCTGTTCCAAAGTCTTGGTTGCAAAGCCTGCTGCCTATCTGCATTAGTAAGAAGTGATGTGTAATAGGAATGAATCCGCAGAGTGGGACAGCTGGTGCTGAGGATCTGCAGGACACATTACCCCTGTTTCTGGGAGCAGTACCTCAGGTAGGTCTAGTCTCGTCCCATGGACTAAATGGGACAACTGGCTGGAACACACTAAAGGCTCTCCTGAAGCACATAAATTTATTTACTTCAACCAAGAGCAGCCCACCTTTCTGAGACACTGGTCCACGACCCAGAGCAAGGTAACAGGGACAAACAGTCTGCACTAAAGTATTGATCTAGATTCACCCGGCATTGTTTTCAGCAACTTGCTGGCAAACAAAAACTACAGGACTGAAAAGCTGACTCTCTGTGGCTTAGTCTACACTACTGAAATTAGATTGTCAAAGCTACCTAACAAACAGGCAGCTCACACCCAACAAAAGAACTATTTTCTAGGCAGCACTACACCATGTTTCTAAACACCACCCTTTATATTGACATCTTTTACCAGAATAAACTGCATATAAGTTTGCATTTCCACACTCCGAGCTAGCATAGCTTCTTCAGCAAGAATTTTACATTCAGATATTTCATAAACTCTATGAAGTCTACACCATTCTGAACCAAAAAGAAAAAAATCCAGGAAGGAATCAAGGTGCCTAAACCTTTCCCTGGTGAACCAGAACACTTTTCGTAAGTACGTTTGATTCCAGCAAAACATAATTGACCTCACACACTGAACGCCTTCTCCTTGCCAGTCTTATCTTCACTAATCGGATATTTGTGTGAGCTAGAATCTGCTTTGTGTAATACTTAAATAATCATGGAAGGAATGTGGCCCAACTGTGAGAAACCCTTAATCCACTCTTCCCCTTCCCACAAGGCAGGTGCACATAACAACACGGTGCAAAACTTTTAACATATCTTACATTTGACCTCTTGTGCTCTTTAGCTCCTGTTGGTACATAACCAATTCCCTGTGTCACAATATACATGAGTTACCTCCGTGTTCTTCACAGCATTAGGTTACATGAGAAGCAGACAACAAGCCTGTTCTGATATCTGAGGTCTGGTTCCAATAAAAGATACATGTACTTGACAATAAGAAAACAACACTCTGCAAGGCCTCTGCCAGGACTTCTGGCTCTTGGGGTGGAACCCAGAGCTGAGATTTGGCCACAAAAGGGCAATTATAAGACATGCTACATTCAGTAGTAGTCATCTAAATCTTGTCATTAGGAGACACTAAGCACACTGAAACGTCTCAAATCCTGTCCCTCAGCAGAGTTTTACTGAGGCAAGACCGGAGGAATATACACCTTCATATATATTTTCACATCCACACACACACACACACACACACACACACACGTACACACGTACATATATATATGTATGCATGCAGTCTGGATCCACAGCACGGTGTCCTGCTCACTAGAGAGCAACCTACAGTCAGTTTTGCAAAGATACGGACAGTCCCTTCTTTGCAGAAGCAGGGCTGAAAGTGCCAACATGGCAATGAAGAAAGTAGGAAACCAAGGCAACTTCCTTCTTCAGCTTGTGTGGTTACAGACAGCACCTTGTGGTACTTTCTTCAATGTCTATAAGGAAGAAAGTTTATCTGGATGTGGTCGGTGTCCAAGGATGTGGTCAGTGTCCATGCCTTTTCTTGATGCAATCACACTATGTAGGAAAGCTCTTAAGACTCTGGGAAAAATCAGAGAGCATGTGCACTTCAGAAAATGTGCTAGTCAGTGCACTTACCCGCAAAACAGAAGACTCAGGCTCTGATATTAATATACAGAATCCCTTCTGGGGTTTTATCCAGGTGAATAAACAGCTGGATAACCAGAAATAAGTATGCCCTCCCTTTCAGAAGGTACCATCATTACAGAGGAAGACTGATCCCTGTTCCTTGTCCTGGTTCATGAAGCTTGCTTTTTTGCCCCTACAGATCCTGGAGCAATGTCCTTGCCCATCACTTGCAGACTTACATAGGGCTCTGCTGGAGTTCAGGTAGAGCCAAACTTGCTGCATAGGAGCACTGGTGGCCCTGGTCTCCTCAGAGACTGTGTCAGGCATTATTGTGCAGAGGAGGACCTCCTTCATCAGCTGTATGTTTGAAAGTAAATTGTTAAGGTTTCTGGGAAAAATAAACAGCTGGATGCTCAGTTCTGACTAAGTAGTAACATTTAGCCTTTCACTGGAGCATAACTTTGGGCACTTGAGAACATTTTATCACTAAAACTCAGGCCTTTCAGCTGCTTCAGCAAGCTAGGCACCATGGGGAGGCAAAGGAGAAGTACTCTCTTGGTCCAAATTATGTGTAGCCTGCATTCAAAGTTCTTAAATACTCTTTTGTTCCCAAAGTCTGTGAGAATGAATCTGGGCAGGGAGGCTTTTACAAACACCATTCAGGAACTTCTTAACTGTGCTTGATCTTATTTTACACAATGATGTCCTGTTCAAGACCCAGCCTAAATTCTGATGAGTCAAATCCCCAGCAGGAAGGCCAGAAGAAATTGATTCCAGGCTTTGATCATCAGCCATGGTCTTCTGGAAAATATGGATACAGCTCAAACAGGGTCCTGGTATTTCCAATCTAGTGACACAAAAGCACATCTGGATATGGGGACAACTGCTGCTGCATGAAATCTGACTGACTGGGTTCTTGGACAGAATAAAAGTGTGATGTTGGCAATGCAATAAAATGCTTTAAATCTGAAGCTGTGAGTAGTGTTATGTAGGTGATTCTTTGCTTTCTTCCCTACCTTCACTGTGCTTCTGATTTCTCCAAATGGTTCTAGTTTTGGCGCTGAGTCCAGTTCCTCTTCTGTCTGTCACTGCCACAGTTGAACTATTTTCACGAGGTCAGGCTAGACTGCCAGACTGCTGTCAGTAATGCTCCTTGGAGAACTTAATCTCGCCCTTTCTCTGTTAGAGAGAATAGGATGCTCTTCAAAATGCTCTAGTACTGAATTTTCAGAGAGGGGAAACCCCACACAGCTTATGAATAGTTACACTTAATAACACACCACAGAGCAACCCAATGACAGGCTTAATAAATTGCTCAGGGGAAAGGAGTGCAGTGGCACTGAGCGCTGTGTGAAAAAAGTGTGTGTGAAGTCTTGCATCTTTGCACAATGCAGATAGTGAACACATGAACCGTTACCCAGATTTTTCACCCTATTGATCTCAGAGCTACACTTGAGTCTGGCGGAGATATCACCTGGAATGGTGATTCACTTAGGGTTTCTGCAGTAGTCTGTTACTGATTGACCAGCTTAGAAAACTGGGATTCATAACTGGAATGGTCAATGCCTGAACTGGTAGCACACACTTCGGCTTCAGGCACTGCTTGTAGCTAATCAAATTCCTACCTGTTTTATGACAAAAATACATCTTGCATTTTGTTCCAGTCTTTTCAAAAGAGGAGATTAAAAAAGAAGGTGCTTCAGAACATGGCACTATTCCTTCTCTTCCCTTAAAACCACAGGCACTTTGAATCTTGGTGGGAATTACCAGATGTTCTGCAGGAATATAAGCATAATTTCTGGGCCATCAGTGATTATTGGGAGGGAGAGGCCGCTTACACATAGTGATTTCCATAGTCCTCCACAAGTAAGGAACAAGACTATTACAGCTGTCTTCTGCAAAAAAGACAAGTTGCAAAACATTGTAAAAAACTGTGAAGGAGAGACAGGCATGCCCACACTGCAGATGTCCACAGCTAGTCACTGATGTCCACAGTAGGGGAATTGAGGCATGAATCCCTGGGGAAAGTTGAAAAAATAAATAAATTACTCTTTATATTCTTATGAGTGTAGAAATGAATAAAAAACAGTGTTACTAGGCCTCTCCTTCTGCCATATCCTGCTTTGTACTTCAAGGCCTGTACCTTGTGAGCGTTAGCATAGGTGGCTGACTCTCACACTTTTGTGTAATCCACTGATTTCAAAGATAAATATGCATGTGTACACATTTTACCAGGATTAAAGCCTACACTGAAATTATTTCAATATTGCCATGACAGTTTAATTACAGAAAATGACCACTGAATCTGCAGTTTCTGTAGAAAGGCTAAAATAAGGGTTGGATAACAAGATACAGTTTACATACTCTAAAGGGCTTTTCTGTAGTCTCTATTTATCTTTTGCCATGTAATTTCTCTCATCTTCCTCAGTAAAGCTAATCTAAATAACCATAAAACCAGATTAAACCTTTTATATGGACACTTATTCAGAAAGAAACAAGGCTAAATTCAATTTAATTTAAATCACTTCCAAAGTCCAAAGGAAAGCAAATTATAGTGACTGAAAGTAAGTTTCATTTTGCATAATAGTTTCTGCTGGTTTGGGGGATTAATGTAACTTCAATAATCAATTTCAAAATCACTGTATTTAATTCAGATCGTTTTCCCTCAGCATCAAAATGTAGAGAGGCTCTAAATGGCAGCTATTTGCTAAAGTTCATAAGCCCATTAGAAAGGATTAAGTATATTCTTAAAGAAATAAAAAAGAGACAACTTCAGCTACCAGAGAACCATCACAAGATGAAGTCTAGCAGTTCTCAATTAGCCATTAATGACGTCCAGTATCATCAAGCACCCTGAGTTTCACCAGCAACCTGCTGACACCACGCACTGTCAAGTGATAACGGAGTGCTGGAAAACACAATTTTTAAAGCAGCATGATCACAGTGAATTTGGATGACCTGATTCTGTATGGCTTGAAGAGGCCAGTTTTCTGAGCTCCACTCCAAACACATCCCAACTCGTAGGTCATAGATTAGACTTTGATACAAGCTTAGGTTTTAGAACAGCTTTCATGTTCCAAAAATGTTGTCACAGACATGGGATTGAACTGTTAATTTGCCAGGGTATAGTTCTTTTCACTAGCACTGTGACATACAGGGATGGAGGAGCAGTAGAGATGGAAGTGAAAGGTGGCTGTTTTGCATCCCTACTCAGCTCGCTCTTTTTTAACATAGGCATCCATTGCAATCCCTCACTGAATAAGCTTGGCAAGCTCAGGGGCCAGATGTCAGAGCCTGGCTTTGACTGTAACTCTCCAACACTGGTATTTGGCTGTGCCATTGACTTATTCATGGGCAGTCCATTACTTATTCTTAAAAGAGTAAAGCTATTGAGTTTGCATCATTATCTCTCTGCATTCAATTAAATTATTTACAAAACAGCCATTTTTTAGCCTCGGAAAATTCCTAGAAGTGGCCAAGGAACTCCATTGTTTTTTTTTTTTTTTATACTAGGAGATAGATCAAGCATTATCTAGTTAATTGGCATCTTCCTCAGTAATCTAAAATTGCTAATCTTGTCATTGAATCCAAATACCTCAATCTGTGAGGAATTTGAGAGCCCACCCTGGGCTGCTTTTGTGTTTGTATTCCGGACGCCTGTAAACAGTAATTGTGATGTTACAGTAACTTGTGCATGAATAGGGTCAGGCTCAGAGATGGCTATATATCAAAGCTAATTAGAAAACAAGATCTTGGAGGATGTGAAAGCATTTCTCTGAAGTGCTGCTCTATTTGACAGCTGCAGACATGTACCAGCGATTGCCACCTCCTGTGGAGAGTCTCAGTTTTCTTATACAAACTCTTCAGCATGAAGAGGGGCAGATGGGCTGGGCCCATAATAAAGGGGTTTGAAGCTGTATTCTTTTTGTGGAAAGAGCTATCTAGGCATTTGAGATGTTTCTGTGGAGCTATATATTGCTGCCCAGTGATGGGGGAGGGATGTGTGAGATGTGTCATCATTTCAGCTCTCTCAAGGGAAAAATGAAAGGTATTAGTTGGAGAAAAAAATGCATTATTGTCAAGAAGCATGAATATTGCAAGGGAAAAAATGCAACTGAAAGAAAATGCAGTGTAGTATTGTTTTAAAATATTCATTTCCATGAACTAAAACTACTGTTCTTTTTTATTGACTAAGGTACTTCACATTAATATTGGAAACCTCTATGGAATTTACTACATTTTAATTATTTCTTGCCCTGCCTGGGATATTAATTTTGGGATTACATCTGAAAGAGTATTACTATTGGTGATTTATGCAAAGTTCAGTAAGCTCTACGACTCTACCAGTTTGAATTAAAACAAGCAATGGAGGAAGTATGCTGCTATCATGACAGCTCTAGATAACTATTTTTAGTAGTTGGTGTGATCAGTCTACTTGAAGCTTTACCTTTGGTCAGTGTCCTGGAACCCTTCCTTCAGCAGCAAATCACTAAGGGAGGAAAAGCCCAGCTAGGGAGGCTTGGCTGCATGGACTTAGATTTAGGATTTTAATAATACCATAAAGTAATGTGTTTCACCTGTTGCACCTGTTTAGATTCCGCATTCAGGCCAATGCTTTTATAGTTTAAATGTTACTGGTTGAGCTGGGCAGAAAGTGTGTTTAATAGATAAAATTTTCTGATTGTGTTAAGCTGGATATGATTCATCTCCTGGCTCTCTGTCCTGTTGGATTTAATCATAAAGTATTTGTACCCAGTGAAACTGCATGTATTGGGTTTGTGTGGCAAGGTTTTGCTACAGGGGCGGTTTCTGTGAGAAGATGCCAGAAGCTTCCCCCGTGTCCAACAAAGGCAATGCCAGCTGGCTCTAAGACTGATCCATTGCTGCTCAAGTCCAAGCCTGACAGCCACGGTAGTAGCGCCTCTGGGTAACAGATTTTAGAAGGGGAAAAAAACACCTGCACAACATCAGCTGCAGCCAGAAAAAGGAGCGAGAGTATGTGAGAGGAACAGCCCTACAGACACCAAGGTCAGCGAAGGAGGAGTGGAAAGAGGTGCTCCAGGCATAGGATCTGAGATTCCCCTGCAGCCCCTGGAGGCCTACAGGGGAGCTGAGATCCACCAACAGCCCTTGGAGGACCCCACCCAGAAGCAGATGGATGCATGAATGAGGCTGTGACCCCATGGGAAGTCTATGCTGGAGCAGACTCCTGGCAGGACCTGTGACTCTGTGGAGAGAGGAGTGCAAGCTGGAGTAGGTTTACTGGCAGAACTTGGTTTATTTTTCCTTAACCAACTTGGATTTGATTGGAAATAAGTAATTTCCCCAAGTCGTGACTGTTTTGATCATGACTTTTTATTGCTGAGTGACCTCTCCCTGCCCTTGTCTTGACCCACGAGCCTTTTGTTTCATGTTCTCTCCTCTGCCCAGCTAGGAAGGGAGTGACAGAGTGCTTTGGGTGGGCAACTGACATCCAGTCAGGGTCAACCCATCACACTGACTTACTGCAGCTGTTCAACAGACTCATTTATCTCAATGATTTAAGATATTTGGAGGTCAGAGGATCTCACAGTGAATCCTAAGGATCTTGTTTCTCTAATAACTAATCTGGCTATGGTTCTTTCAAATTTCTAGAGTTGGCAGCAATTTCCTAAACCTGTTCCAGAGCCTATCAGAGCTTGCTTTCCTGGTTAACAAGAGTCTGTTCTGCTTTCCAAGACAAGAAGAGGCAAAACTATGATGCCCGATCATACTGGCAGCTTTGCTTTAGTCTATCCAAAATATCAGCTACTTCACTTTATTAAGCTGGAATCACTGAATATTTTCTCTGATCTAACTTGTCAGGGAGCCTATGGCTCACACACAATGCTTGCCACTTGATGCCCAGAACTGGAACATTTTTGTGAGAGAGGCAGAGGCTGTAGAGGCAGCAACTGGAGGAAAAAAAAAGTGAAGCTTTCACATGGCAGACCAGTTGACAGCATTAAGTAGATGTTTTTCATTTGTAAAAAAACCCGTTCCTCTCTTCTCTTTCTTGCTGTGGTCAGTCCCAGTGGAAACCACTTGAAAGCTGTGGAATAAAGACAACATCAGAGCAGTGATACCAAGGGAAAAAGTGAGGAATTTTGTTTTGTTCTGTTTTTTTCTTGCTGTCCCAGTGTGAATAAATAAGAGATATACTGAAGTACCCTATGGCAAATCTCACTCTAGGTTTCCTCCATGGCAAATGTGGGAAGACAAGGATAATGAGGCTACATTTGTAGTCAGTGATGACCTACCCCATGGGTAATACATCTTTTCTTCAGTCCTCTTTTTGGTCCATGCTATAGCTACTCAGGCACCCAAGTGTGAAAATTCAGATCACAAATATGAGTTAAAAATCCAGGTTCCTGTATGATATCTAAGAAAGATAATCAATTTTAAAAAGGAGTCACAGAAGTCAGCACACTGTACGAAGTACACCTTGTTCAACCAGAAGAAAATACAGAAACAGTGCTGGAAATCTTGCCCTTCTCTTGTCTTTGAGGTATGTACTTGCATTTTTAACTTACTCACTTAGTAGAGAACTGTTTTTACAGCCTAAAATCATTGAGAAAACTGTGCTTTCTTTTAAAATATGATTGCTGAGTCATATGAGCCATAAGACTGCCTTGACATGTGAGACAAGACAGCATTGTTCACTTCTCGTACCGAAGGAAATACAGACTGCTCATCAAGAGAATGGCCTAAGTCCTCTGCATCCTGGGAATGTTCAAACTCACCATTCCAGGATAGAACCCAAACCCTGGAAGAGCACCACTTCCTACATTTACTTTTGAAACAAGGAAAACAACAAGGGCGAACAAGACATTTGTTCGTCCAGCCTTCTGCAGCCTCAGGCAGGATGAAGACTCTCTAGTGTGAGATGGGATGTAACAGAGTTCCTCAAGGCAAAGAATGACTTGGGTCCCGGTCTCTGGCTCCATGGGCTGCTATCAGCTTCTAAAGTGGTATATAAAAGGCATTGGGTTGCACATCTGTTATCCACTTGAATGAGTTTTGGTACTTCAGAAGAATACTTACAGTATCATATGTTCAGGAATATGTTTTGCAGACGGAGAGAATACAGGAGCTACCCTGCAGCATTTCCTTCAGTTTCTGGCATCTGGAAATGGACAAGTGTTTTGACTCCACCCTTCCTAGTTTCTTGCAGGCTAACTCTAGACACTGCCCTGCCCAGTGTGAGGTTTTGAGTCCCAGACAGCACACATGTATGCACGGAGTGTATTACACAGGCCTTTCAACTTCCATTCTGATACCAAGACATCCACTTTGCCTTTTCTCTCCCACACGTTCTCTTTTCACTAGAAAAAGTCAAATGATTTCTTATATTATTACATATCGTTTACAAAAGCAATTCTTCATTTTCTGTATTAACAGGGTAATTTGATGAGTTAACCTAGAAAAAACTATGTGAAGACATAATACAGAAATAAAGGACATGAGGAAAATATGTAAAGACATCATAGAAAGCTGCTAGTTTAACCACTATTATCATTATTCAATATGGTGTTGGTGAAACACTGAAGAAGCCACCACAATTATCTGGAGTTAAAATTACAGCCCTTCATGAAACCCTCCACATGTGTGGTAATCTGTTTATCCCTTGCTTTCCCTATCCCATATTGTTCCCTATGCTTTCCCTGGCCACTCCCTTGGCTCTCCCTATTGGTTCCTGTACCCCAAACCCCCCTGTGTATCACCCCTGCAACCTGACAAAAGCCCCCTGCGCTCGGGCCACGGGGTCTCTCTGCCTCTGGGGGTCACTGGGTCAAGATGTGACCATTAAAGATCCTCTGAAGCCCTCATGGGGAGTGACCCTTCTTGCCTCCTTCGCCATCACTGGGTTGCAGGGCTGACAGCTGAGAGCAAGAGTGCGGGGCCGTCTGGAAGGGACTGCGGGAGGACAGAATGGCTGTCCTGCCCTAGGAAGCCCCGCTGCGCTCCCAGGGAGGGCTGCAGCTGCTAAATTACACCTAGTTTACTACAATGCACATGTGTGTAAACCAGGAACATATCTGCTGATGGCTACTGAAGAGAAGTTTCAGCTGTCCTTGAAATCAGCTGGATGGGCTTCATTCAAACAAGTATGTGAAATCATCTACAACATTCTGCTTCTCTGCTTGGCCATCATTACAAGGTTTTATGATGCAGTTTCCTTGACAAAGCTCTAAGTTATCTTCCTCTGCGTTCAGCACTTACTGTGGGTGGGAACCACAAGGAACACCTTACCACCTTGGCATTAGGCAGGTTATTGGTATCCAAATACCACCCCACGACACCATGACCAAACCTAAGTGTGCTTACACCACCTGGGAGTCTGTAGGTTGGCACTCTCTCCTTACCGCTGGAAAGAAACACCAAGCATTTTTTTCCGACCACACTGTAGGCAGTAGTACCTACCTCTTGCTGGCTGAGGTCACACAATATTGGCCATAAAAGGTTGAGTAATGACAGCAGCACCAATTATTTAATGAAGGGACATACGTACTTGTGTCATCAATATAGGGACCCTCAGTGCTGGCACTGAGGACATCCCAAGTGCTGTCAGAATAGCTGCACTACCCACGGCTTCTGGATACTGTTTTCAGCACAGCAAGAGAGGAAAGGCAAGTGGCCAGTTCTTGCATCCTTGCTTATGACACTGGCTCTGTCTTAGCCCCACACAGCTCACAGCTGGACTAGTGACCTCTACCAACCTGGCCTAGCAGGCTGACCATGCCAGGCTACTGCTGTGGGCCATAAGTTGAACTGTTCTGGCCCCCATGAAAAAAATTTAACAGAGAGAGTAAGAGCATGTACAGAAGTTGAAGACCTTCCACAGTTTGTTAGAAAGCATTTTACTTCAATGAAGCTTTTTGTTTATAATAAAAAAGGCCAAAAAAAATAAAAAATAAAAAAGAGAGAAAGCAATAAATAAATAAATAAACAGCAAAATGTTACATTTAATGTTTTAATCCAATCCTCTCCAAAACAGCCACCCAGAGCCCCTACTAATTCGTCTCCTCACACAACTCCTACATAGTTTTATGCTAGATCTGAGCCAGTAGGTAAGAATGTCTTCCTTGACCTAGGCTGGAAATTGAAGTTAGGACTCTTAAAGCCACCATGTACATCATATTCTCCAGTGTCTCTGGACTTTTGCCTGGCCACTTACTTCTTTAAGGTCCAGAACTAGGGGAAGTATGAAAGCAGAGGCTGTTGATGGCTTTCCATCAGAAATAGCCTTCCACACAGTGTACAGCTAAGGGCCCAATGTGTATGTGAAGGCAGGAGAGGATGAGGGTGTAAGGGCTGGAGAGATCACAAGGGTACCTTTGGAGACCTCTGTGTGGGCAGGGAATACTGGGTTGAAACCAGGCACACGGTTCAGATCAGCTCATACTAATGAGTAGTGAGTGTGTTCCAGATGACAACTTCCAAACATGCAACATGTTGCAAGCAGATGAGGATTGGGAATCAAATCCAGTTGTTCTCCAACGGGACAACATCTATGCACCTTCAGAGACTTGTACTTTAAATCTGAAGTTTTAAAAAGCAGAAATAACTTTAAGTAGTTTCCTATTTAAAAGCCAGATGGGCAGTTAAAGTTCCTGCCCAAGGAAGAGGGGTGAGAAAAGTCTTCTTGGGCCATATGAACTTATAAACTCATCAAAGAAGTTTAAATATGAATGACTACTCATCAATATGCAAACTATTATTTAATTCAGTTATCAAACTGAAATGTCTTTGAAGTCTAATCATGTATAAAGCATATTGTGCCTTTGTGAGTTTATGTATATATAGAGATGTACAAATAAAGTATTTATAAATTTTATGTATGTTCATATATATTATATGAATGAAGAATTCTTTATCTTCCTATTCAATTTACCATTATATTAAGTTCAAGGTTATCAGATTGTTGCTTAAAAACACATACCTCTCGAATACAGAACACCACTTTTTTTTCCTGATTTGAATGAAGTGCCATTCAAAAACCCTAAATCAAATTTTAATTTAATCTACTTTATTACTTGGGGTAAAACACACAGCTTTAGGGACAAGCAACATCTTCCAACTTCCAATATTTTTGTGTTACAAATGTGTGGTGGGCGATCTAGTTCCCCTGCAATATGAGCACTAGAAATGTTAATTGGGACATCAGCAAAAATACAGTAGTGCCTTCAGACATAGTGGAGGAAAATTCAGTTTATTCTAACATGAGCTTTGAATAGGAATCCCAAGTTAAGAAAACTGAAATTCAAACTACGTTTCCTCCTTTAAACTTGTGTGGTACAGAGAAGAGTATCGATCTTATTTTAAGGCTCTACTTTCAGCACTTTACAATAAACATTTTAAAACATTTTGCACTTCATCTTTTTCTTACAAAAAAAAAAACCCAAAGGCCATTGATGGAATGAATAACAATGGGATTCATTAACATTCCTAAGAGATTCTTGAAGATTCACAAGACATCCAACTCTTTCAATCTGTGTGCAGTACCTCTTTACATGATATCTTACTACAATTATGTCAACATGTCAATGAGAAACATGAGGCTATTGCACAAAGTGTGATTGAAGAATAATCCAAGAAGACAGAAATTATTCCAGGAAAAAAAGGCCCCCTGAGGAGCTTGCTCAAACCCTCCATGAGGATGCTCTTCACTGAGGGTATGTTTTCCAAATGCAGTGAAAGAGGAAGCCTTTAGATCTAGTCAGCGTCATGATGAGACCCTGAGACTTGAGCAGCACCAGAGCCTCTTTTTACAGTCTGTCTGCACAGGCACAGCACCCATCCCTAAGGAATGCAGTGCATTCACACATCACCTCAGGATTACAGCCATACAAATACTGCTGTCCCTTTACCTGGGCCTATGAGTTTCTCAGAAACATTTGTGTTCCCGGTAGGCTTCTGAGGCAACAGTGCCTTACTGTACCACACCACTGCTTTAACAGCTTCCCTCCAGTCAGGTCTGATCTTAGTCCAGAAAAATTTGAGAAGCAGAAAGGGTCTTAACCCAAAAATGTCATGTGTCCCAAGAGCTACCTAATAAGAAAACATGCAAATATGAAATAATCAGTAAGGAAGCAGGGTTATTATCATAGTCCATAGCTATTTAAAAGTCAGAGTAAACAAGACTGAGGCTGAAAGAGGCTAATTATGTTTATCTATGGTCCTTGATGACTAAGAACAAAATAGAATAAAATAAATGGAATCTCTCGGCTGACTCAGCAAAGTCTTCTTTCCTGTTGTTCCCCATGTCCTGCTGGTCTTTTCCCTGGTCAGAAATTCCTTTTCTGGGATGTGAGTATCTTAGTGTCCCTATTCACATCTCCTAGGGACCCTTCATATTTCAGAGACTCTTAGCGCTCCAGTCAAATTGCTGAGACAAATCTTTGCTGGCAGGTGCTTGCACAAGCAAGAAGTCAAAGACAATATACTTTGATCCATCATTGATCAGAGAATGTTTTCCAAGGGTCAGTCTGTGTTAGAATCCTTTTTCAACTACAGTCTTCAAAAACTATGGGGTCTACTTGCCTATCAGACTTCCTTGATCAGACCCCTTAAGAAGTACAGTAGCATTCCACAGTTACAATTGTCTAAAACTCAAAAAAATTTAGGAGTGCATGCCTAGTTCTTCAGCTTTATGTGAGGAGTGATCGTTAGCCATTGCTATTCCCAGTTATTTCTCCCTCATTTCCCCCACATTTTTGCTAGCTCAGCATTTTCTGGAAGAGGCCCCTTCTGTAGGTTCTGTCTGTTGGAAATACTTCCTGCAGCAGCCATCGCCAGGTCACCTAAACCAAATGGAAGCCTATGTCCTTCTCAGATATACAAGTAAACAACACCATGGGGATAATGCCTAAAAGGCAAATCCACTCCATGATAGAGCAAGTTAGATCTTGGAGAGATTCTAGTACTATCTTTCCAACACCTGAAATATAAAATGTCCCCAGCCCTCTTGCCAGGGCACTTCATTTTTCAAAATTAGCTGCACTTCAACAGCTTGAACCTGTAACTCAGAGATCATTAACCTACTTCCTCTGCCTTTCTGCATGAAATTAATAGAAAGATGTCTTCCAGTGTCTTACATGTGTATGCTTTTCCAGTGGCTTAAAAAAGATTTACTCTACAGCTCCTGCTAAAAAAGGGTTTCACTCTCAGTTGAGACTTCTTGCCAGATGATAGTTCAGACTGACATTTTTTTAATGGCTCAATATGTAGGCATCTCTGGAAACTATGGGTTTAGTGCCAAAAATAGATTGACTTATAATGAGAATAGCATTTACCAACATCCCAGTGATTCACTTATCACATACTGTCATTAATGTACCAATAATTGTAAATTGCTTCTGCCTGCAGAAGCTCTGCTCGCAAGGTCCTGTGAAGTCAGCATCTTAGCCTTTATGTAGACTGTTACATCTTGCTTGGCTAGTGAATGTAATGTGTCATTTATTTTTACAGCCTCATTTGTACTTAGTTCCCATTTCTTTCAGAAGCTATATTCTGCTTTCCATGACTGTGCTATCTGTCTTTATAAAGGGATAAGAATCCTTTTAAAGGATGAGTACTTAATTCTGCACTTTAGTGAGGCTGAAATACAGGCTGCCACACGGTATTCTAAAAAGCAAACAAAAGAACAAATTGAAGAGCTGAAAGATTTCAGACGAGCTGTTTGACAGATAAAACAACTCTCTGTGTCAGAACCACTGGGGTTATTAAAGGTGCACGTGGCTTCATTGCCCCCATGCAGTTATAAACTCCTTTCCTGAACTGTATACAGAGTAGAACACTCAAGAGCCCCTCATCTTCTTAGGACAGTGCTCAGGTGCGACAATAATTAATCAAAAACAGAAAGAGGGAAAATTATCGGTACATAGTTCATGAGAAATTCTGTGAAAATACAGTTTCACTGTTTAAATTGTGTCAGGAAAAAGAAGAATTTAAAGCCTTCTGAAGAGCCGCAGATAACTGTGTTTGCCATGTCTATATTGCACCAATCAGGAATGAAGCCAAAATTTTTCTAGAACTGAAGCTCAAAGACAAAGCCTTGGCAAGAGGAGGCAGATACATTATTCTGAAGTTTCAACTGAAATTTCTATGCATGTTACTGATTTTTTTTAGAGCTCATTTACAAAATTAACTTTATTAACTAATTAGCAACAATGGTAATGCAGAGATGACCAATCACAAGATAAAATTCTATAAATGTGCAGTGATAGTTGCATAAAACTCTCAGCAAACAACCAATTACTTCTATGATTTTTCCTCAAAGAGGAATAATACAAAATTTAAATAATCAAATTTTATTTTCCATATAATATTTTCTCATAGAAGTGTTGCATCCACAGCCTGGAAGCAAGCAGTAGGTAGAGTTAAATTACCATTTATTTTAGATAACCTTGCTTGGCCTCAATCTAGGTTTGTTGGGAAAAAAACTGGAGGGGAAAACACAACCATTACAGAGGAATTATAGTAATTTGCAAATGGAAAAGTGGGTCAAATCTGCTGTATAAATTATTCATAATGAATTGTTCATCCAGATTTATGTTGGATAGATTTGAAAACACTGAAATTGAGACCAGAATTCCTGTAAAGGTGAAATTACTTCAGTGTGTTACTGAGAATAGCTATAGTATTTTACTTTATGAAATATCGAGTTGACATTTATTTATTCATTAGGGTTACCTGCATTACAGAACAATCCATCCATCGAGAAAACTCCAAGGACAAAATGACACAAACAGAATGTGCATTGCATTAATGGCTAGCATTTAAGAGAGGATGTCAGAGAGAACCTGACTAAAAATATCCACTAGTACTAGAAAATCACACTCCAGGCTCGAGCTTCCCCAGTAATAGGGTGCAGGGCAGTTTGGCAGGCACAGAAGCTGAATGCAAGATGCATCTCTCTTTAGGACTGAATCATCCTTTCTGCTGGTACAATCTGTTTTCCCCAGCATGCAAACATTTAATCCAGCCCCCTGGGGATGTTTATGCTGATAAATAAACGGGCTCTGTTTCGACTTCACTAACAAGCTGTCTCTCATTCACATCCACTCTAAGTGGCACTAGACACAGGCATGGTGAGCAGAAGCCTGTTGGGTCTATCAGCCCAGATGTGTGCTCCTGCTTTACTTAGAAGTACAGCTGTGGAAGAGACAAGGAGGTCTCCACGAGCTTCCCCTCTGCACCTGCCTGTGCCCACCCCACAATGGACACGTGTCAGGGAGGAGACCCAGGCCAGGCCTTTTGGGTGCCCGATCAGAGCAGTCTCTGCAGCACAATCACTTGGGCAATGACTAGGCACAAGAGCCCTGCAGCAACACCCTGCCACAGGAAGTTGTCCACCAGCAGCATCTGTCTGGATCCTTTCAGGGAAGCACAAACTTGGATAAGATGTGCTTTTTATTGTAGAGTTGCCTTATTTTTCCTAATTTAATTTTGGCAACTGCTTTGGTTTAACAGGCATGTCATGGGGGATTCTCCTTCCTGAGAGACAAATTTGTCCTTGACAGAACTGCACTGATTAGAACAGTTACATCAGGGATGGATCTGGCCAATTATCTTTTCAATTTGGGTAAACATGACTTAGCTGCTTTAGCATCATTTGCTCAGATAATCAATACACACAGCAGACATGAAGGCAAACCCATTGCATAGCTCCATTGGACACAGCTGAGGATATATGCTATACCATAGGCAAGACTACACAAGTCCTACAGCTTGAAAACGTATAGTGTGTCTCTCTCAGCAAAGGGCTGTTCTTGGCTTTGATCACACACATGCCCAACAGAACCCTTTTTAAATGCTCATGACTCCCACTCTTGTTTTTTTCCATACTATTGGTTCAAAATAGGAGTACCTTTACTACTTAATATTGTGCAGGATTACACAGCATTAGAAAGATGACCTTTTTATTCCTCTCCACAAGTTACATGAAGTGCTTGTAAAACATGCTGAGCATTGCTCTCTGGGCTGCTGAGTGGCAGAGAAATTATAGCAGCTGAAAGGAAAAGGTGCAGGTTAGGTAACTATTTTAAGAGATTTTTTTTCAGTCTTTTCTAGCAGCCGCTGACATTTTATTTATTGTACATTTGGAAAGAGTGGTGCATCGAAAATTCCTCACTTCATGCATCAATTGAGGGGAGAGATTCTGCTTGAGAAATATTGCTTTGTTTTGTAAATGTTGAAAAATTGCATAATATTTTTGCGTGTCCTCACTTAGTACTACAGCTACCATCCATGCTGAACTCTGCTTTAGAAATGTTATCTGCTCTCGTATCCCCTGGGCACACGAGGCTCAGGTCAGAGTGGTAGCCTCGCCTGGTCTTGGATGATGTCTGGGTCTCTCAAAATGGATAGCACCTCTCCAAAAGGCTACCCTGGGGTCAGTGCTGAATACCTCTCTCCCTCTTTTGCTGCAGCAACCACCATCAAGTTGTTGGTTTTTTTTTTTAGCCCTGGTTATATTGCAAGAGACAGACAAACCTGTGGCTAAAAGACTTGAAATCAGTACAGAGAAGTCCTACCTATCTTGCCCTCTAGCATCTTCCAGAGCTTCCTCATGAGGACCCAGGACATACTCGTTCTCAGGATCTCCATCTGGACATGAGTGACTTTTTATTTCTCTCCTTCCTCATTAATTAGAGTTCAACTCATAGAAAAGCAGTTTCTTGGCTGATTTGGTGTCTTCATTTCCCAGGTTATCACCAAGAACAAGTCACTGGCTGCTAACAGCTGTTCTTTGCCAAGCTTTGAAGTTTTGTTCCAGAATGGAGGTTAAAAAAAACCAGAGAAGTGATGGGGCAGACTTACAAACATCTAAATGGTCCTTAACTCATGGGAGCAGTTGGGGCGTAGTTGTTTGATGTGGATGTAGGCAGACGTGCACTGAATAGTCACAACTACATTACCCTCTCAGCAGAAAGAAAACAGCACTGTCAGCATCTTACCTTCCTCTGGTCCTCACTCTGCAAGATACTCCTGGTTTATCACTTCTGCCTGCTAAAACTGCTGTGTCCATGTGAGCCTCCCAGTCGTTTTAATTGAAGTCCAACATTATGTCCCCAAAGAGGATGCAAGTGTTACATTGAACCTGGGTCTCCTCTCACCTCACAGAGTGTTCTCATCCTTGTGGGTAAGAAATAAGGGAGAGGGAAGGTAGAAATAAGGGAGAGGGAAGGTAATAATACATCGTCCTGGGCATTTTTCTGCTCATCGTCTTCTTTCTTGCTTAAAACCTCACATAAGTTGTCACAAGATAACTGAACTTCTTAAGGAATATAGCCCTTGAAAAAAATACCCAACAATTACTCTCGTTACAGTCATCCTGGACTGAAATAACAAGACACCTTCTTGTTGGAAAATGAAGAACCTCACACTCTGACCCTAGAGCAACCTCCAATAATTCACTCTTCTCCCTGTCTTCTCAATGCCTTTTCAGTAGATGCTCTCCTTTATGAATCTCCTCACAGGCAGCTGCTTCTCCAGCACCCCGGAGAAGACACTATACTAATAATTTTGACAGAAAAGGTGAAAGGGAAAGAGGGTCAGTGAGACAGCTTTGTGAAGACTTAGGGTTGACAGAATGCTGTAGCAAGGTGGTCCATGCTGCTTGTGGAGAACATCCTACAGGCACACGGAAGCGGGGCAGTAGATCATGGGACTGGTGATGGATAAAGCCTTCCACAATTCCTCCTACTCCAGGACCAGCACTATAATCACACAGGATAAGATCCTACATTACTATGTTTCAAACTCTTACTTTCGTTTGGAAAGTTTATTTCGATTTTCAGCACTCTCATGGCTGACCCAGTGTCCCAGTTAGCATGGCTTTCAAAGTGTGCACTTTGGGGACCAGCAGTCTCAGGTTAGTGCACAGTTCACAGCCCCTCTGTGACCACAAGAAAATCTTAGAAACCACAAATGGACACACACTCTTTGTTCAGCTTCTGCAAGTTTGCTGCAGTACACTTGCATCAGCACAGAACTGAAATAGCAGCCAAAAGAGCAGAGCAGGAGATTGCTGTCTGCACCAGCCCAATCCAGCCCAGGACCTTGTGAGGGAGCGGCTGTTTATTCCATCACTAAATAGGATGAGTAAAATTGGAAAAAAAGTAATCCCTGTTGGCCTTTCAGATGCATCACAAAATTGACTAAGTATGCTATTTTATTCTTGTCAAATTTAGTTGGCACCATAATTTTATTTGCATTTGATTCACAGGTACAATAAAGGGGAAGATATAACGCTAGACAAAAGCAAGTGTTATGTGACAGGAGTATTAATCTCACAAAACTATCACCTGCATCAAGTGACTGGGGCAAGAAATAACAGTCTTTTTGTAGCACTTTGGTGTCACACACTTATTACAAACTACATCATATCATTCCATAAAGAGCTGTTGAAATACTTATTTGAACTATAAAATTTTGTAATATTTTCAAGATAAATACAGTCTAAGTTGATGCCAAAGTTCATTTCCTAATATTTCTCTTTCTGTATTGGATCCAGTATTCCCAACCTAACAAATCTCTCTCAGTCAGATAGAGTATTTCATGTGTCAGTAAATTTAATTATTACCATTGAATGGGCATTAAATATCCATGAGCTACATTTGAAACTTAGATGTTGTTCTTATCCAAATTGCAATCTGTTGGACACACAAATGTGTGCAAATGCAGTCTGATTTGATTTGCTAACCAAGGAAGAACCCACAATTTCATTAAGAAACAGCTGAGGAAGGCAAGCTTTCTCCATTTATAAAAACAATTAGTGAGTTGCCCAGCTGTGTTACAAAGCAGCCAGCTACTTTTAGGCTGGCACCCTGGCAGTGCTAATTGGGATACACTAGTCAAGGTTGTTCAGCTTCTGGTTCTTATTTATACTGATCTCCACTCAAAAGGAAATTTATTTCAAATATTTTCTTTAAAATAAAATAAAAGCTATATTTACTCTGAAACATCAGCTGGTGAAACCCTTGTTGTAGGAATATTTGAGAGGACCATGAGGAAGGTTTGCCAAGGAAGAATGCAGCCTTTTGATGCCAGTGGGGTTGTCACAAAAACAGGGGAAGGAGACTGTAATTCCTACTCCACCATCCTGACTCTCAGAACAGACTTGGTGAGAAAATACAGGCATTTCTCAGAGCAAGTCAGGCTCAGGGGTCTGACCCTGCAGTAGCTGTGGATCTTCAGGGAAGCATTAGGGCTTGCTAAGGACCCCTGCCTCTTTTCTCCTACCTTGAAGATGGTGCACTGTCTACAAACAAAAAAAGTATTGATGATGATGCTGATGAACACTCATCATCAATAGGGTAAAATCCCCCTCTTGGTAGCTGCTTTTTATATTCCCTGAGTTTCTCACCTTAAAAAAAAAAAAAAAAAAAAAANGTTTTATTGTCCTAAGTTATCCCCCTAAAAAAAAAAAAAAAAAAAAAAAAAAAAAAAAAACACAAACAAACAAACAAAAATGTGAATAAAAACAAGAACAAAACCCCCACAAACAACCAATACAAACAAAAAAAAGCAAGAGTAAATCAAAAGAAAAACAGAAAACAAGAATTGAACCACAGACAAACACACAAAATCCCAAGTCGCAGGTTATACACTTAGTCCTACCTATTAAAAGTTGCCAGGGTTGCCCTAGCCATGTGTGTAGCACAGTTGCTTCTTTTCATCCCCAGAAAACTCCTCCATAAAGATCATTTGGACTTGAGTCAGCTGTTAGTGAGAGCCAAGCAGATTCCCTGGTGTCCTATCTGCAAACACAGTGCCCAGATTGGTTTGGTGGCCTCTGGCTAACCTCAGCTATTTGCTCCAGTCTGCATCCTCAGAACATGTCCAACAGACACCAGCAAAACCTGGGGTATCCCAAAATTTCACAATCATAAAGTGGTTGGAAGGGATCTTAAAGATCAATTAGTTTCAACCCCCTGCCATGCGCTGGGACATCTTTCACTGGAGCAGGTTGCTCAAAGCCACATCCAACCTGGCCTTAAACGCTTCCAGGGATGGGGCATCCACAACTTTTCTGGGCAACCTGTTCTACTGCTTCACAACCCTCACAATAGACATTTTTCCTTATATCTAATCTAAGCCTACCCTTCCTCAGTTTAAAGCCACTAATTGACTTGAAACTATTGCATTACCTGACTTGCAGCCATCTGATTTATTTGCTTGACTTTAGCTTTCAAGCCTAGTTGAGTAATTACGCCTTTCATTCATCTTTGGCAAATTTAAGTATGAAGCTCTATATTCCTAGAAGTTCATGGGTGATGGATGGAACAGATGATTTCTAGTGGGGTGTTCAGAAATATGTCCTTTCCTGACTTACCTCCTACCTATGGAGGCATCTGTATTCTCCTGTGCTGCTCCACCCCAACAAACAAGATCACACAGCACCTCAGGAAAAGAGGTGCTTACAGGTCAGGGTGTTTCCTTGCAGCAGTGCAGACACAGAACAACTTTCGCTAAGGCAATTAACTCAAACTCAATGTAAAAGAATAAAAAGAAACCATTATGTCAATTCTGGTATAGTTTTCCACCTCTAACTGGTCAATTATTGGGCGTGCTCCATGAGACAGCACCTGTCCTTTCATATGAAGCATACTTTTGATTGGCAAACAATCCAGCCTGGAGCGAACAAACAAAATTACTCCTTCTTTAGTGAAATCACCTTTGCCAAGCCACACAACAGCATAAACAACCTGAAGGAAAACCATTTGTCATAACCAAATGTATCAGAACGTAAATATTATATTAGGAATGTAAATATCCCTTGAAGGTGCCCCATAAATAGAATGATAGCAAAATTAGTTTATTTGCTCAGGTTCTAAATGTATAATATGGTAGCCATCAATCTGTACAGGTAAAATGCAAGCAAAAAGCAATGCAATCAATCAAATATGAAACTTTCCTGCAAATTCAAGGAAAATTGCTTTTTAGATGACATGCAGTAAAGCACAACTGCATGACCATTGACTTTTTATCAGCTTGGGCACAGGCAAAGCCTACCAATCGTGAAGAATTTCCCCATTACTGGTGGGAATTTTTAAAAGATTTATTATTTTGCATATGTCTGACCACAGTTTTTTAGTGCATGGTTTCTTTTTGAGATTTTTTTTTTTTTGTTTAATGATTATTAAGCAAAGTTTTACACGATCTGCCCATGCAGATGTGCAAACACACTCAACATTCGTGAATTCCCACCAAGGTCAGACTTCACTAGCAAAAATATTTCATTCATTTCCTTTTTACTTTTATAGAATAAAGTGTGTTGTACTACAGCTGGTGAAATATGTAGTTTGAAATGAAGACTCCAAAGGGCTATCTCTGACCTTCACAGATTTAGGTCAAATCCTGCTATGAAAGTTAGCAACTTACGCATCTCCAAGAAAAAAATCAGATCTATCAAAAATTGAACTAAAGGCTTCTATTTCACAACCCTCATAAGGCAAACTGGATTACAGCTGTAGGAACACACCTTCAAAAGGCAAACATGGTGGGCAAAAACTGATGTGATCTTGTACAGTGAAGAAGCCTTAATGAGATTATTATATTACAGTTGTCTTGACATAATTACTCGGGCACAACCCTAACTCATAATGAAAGATGGTACTTTTCCTATTTGTCCTTGTTATAAATGCCACAAACCATCCCTGATCCACTCAAGCAGCCCTGTTGGGCACATAACCTATTGGTTTGTACAGGAAGACGTGGTGACTTGTTTTTGGGGCTACAGCTGAGAAAGCCTAACTCCTTCTCCCACTCAAAAGACAGGTATGAAGAAGGCAAATGGGGCAATGTCCTTCTCTGCTCTTTGAGCTCAGTTACCGTGTCCAGGGGCATGTCCACTGCTCCTCACAAATTTCTGGCGTTTGCCATGGCCCATTGCGTGTGCCAAATAGTACCACTGGATGGTGCATTCTGTCTCCACCGCAGTGTGCCAGGGCCACGGGCAGTGCCTCTGGCTGTGCTGGGCAAAGGCTTCTCAGAAGGGCTCTTATGACAAGGAAATGTGAAACTGTCCTTGCTGCATAATGGAGGAGGCTTTATCCCACGGTGACAGCAGCAACAGGTCTTACCCAATGGCACTGGGTAGGATCGTGCCATCTCCTGGTGCACAGGGCTGTGCTAAATGACACCAGTCTCATTTGGGGGACCTTGTTATTAAAACGGCAGACAAACCTCGAGTTGTCTGTGATTCTCACCTGCTTGAAATACAGCAGGTGAAGTAGTGCAGCTCAGGATGCAGCCTCTACCCTGTACCCTATGTCCTTCTTCTCTATGAGAGCTCAGTGCGCTCAGCACAGGAAAGAGGGATGCAGTCTCCCTATGCTTTCACAGTGACAGGATGCTGGGAGCTGGGTGGCGGAGGTGCTGACCATCGGTCTGGAAGGTGCCTGCTGGTGACTCCTCCCAGGGTTAGCTGACAGTGGACGTATAGCATGCCCCTGTATTTTCTGCCCACTCTGCGCAATCACTGGGTAAAAATTGTCTTCTGCAGCATGGCTACACACTGTCTGATTGATGGAGTCTTGATCTCAGCTAGGGGCTCCAGACTCAGCCACAGTTCAAATATAATAAATTACTCAACAACAGGCTTTGTGTGCTTCTGACAGCTTCTTCTTTGGAAAACAAGCCTGGGAAATGTCTGTGGAACTCAGGGAGAGACTAGAGGTTGTATTTCTCTTAGTAAGTATAAGAAAAGCAAACCCTGTTGCACTATTCCATTGTTTCTGGAACGTGTCAAGAGCTAGAGCACAGGATAGCAAATAACATGCCAACAAAATTAAAGCACAGCTGGAAAAAGCAGGTATTTGTTCATATTCTGAGGGTGCTTTCTATAGTACCAGAAAAATGACAGTTTGATGGCCTTTATGTTATAGGCTTACCAACGTACTTTACCTTGTGTTTCAGTAAGTTCAATAGCAAAAGAGGAGAATCATGAGTATCTACAGATTTTGTAGTTGAAGGACATCAATCATTTATAATTTTGAAATGCTTTATTTAATTCAAATGAATTGGAGCTCAAGCCACTGCAATAAGAAGTTGGCATCTTTTCACTGAGACACTGTTGTAATTCTGTTATATTGCGATGCGTGTTACAAAATGAAATGTTAAAATTACACAGACCAATAGATAAATTATTTACTGAAAATCTATCTGGCAAAGAGGGCATGATTTGTTTAAAACACTGCCTGAACAGATGTAACAAAGACAAAATAATGTGTCATCTGCTCACCTTCAATGCTCTGCTTCAGTTTAATTAATTTTCTTCACCTCCTCATGTAAAACTTAGTGTCTGTGAAAATACTGTCAGCCTTAGAGAATTAAATTGTCTACCTGCTGTGGTTCAGTGGATTGAAGAGATCAGATCTTTGGCTTCTCCCTGCTGCCCTACGACTGCGATTCAGGAAATCACAGAGTCTCATTCACAGTACCTTGGGGTGGGAGGAGTGTCTCAAGCACAGACGTCGTGTCACAGCACAGCAGAGAGGGTAGCATAGCATAAATACGTAGCGTAGAACGGGACAGGTCAGGAAGCAGCAGGCAAGCATGACAATCATTTTTTCTGCCATGCTGTGTAGACTGGGGCAACCACAGACTTGTCCTATCTATAAATACCAGCTTCACTTTTAGTGGCACAGCTGATACCAGCCCAGGCTTGCAGGCATCCACAACTTAATACTGAGTTATACTGTCAAAATTCAAGACACTAACTCTTGGCTTAAGGTTCCCATCAGTCTCAGCCCTGGTAGCAATGTATTTCCCTGGGCTGATGTCTGAGTGGACATCCCACTACCAGGGCAAGTTCACCCTCATATATGACTTAGAAAAATGAAAAAAAAGATCTTTCTATGCTTTGTTTTCTCCTTGAACAATTTGAAAAACCTGGAAATTGGCAGGTATAAACAGCAATGCTTAGTGAAGAAGGAGCTGTATGCCAACTGCTGATTTCTCTTTTTCCTTTGTCCTGACATAGCAGTGCAGGTCCAACACTTGCACAAGCCTTTCTGAAGAGGGCTTGAGTCAAAATGAGACATGCTGCTTGAAGCTGCCTCAAGACTTCTCTGAAGAGCTTGTATCCTCACAAGAGATAGATCAAGCCAGGTTTCCCACCACTTGTAACAATAATGTCTTTTCGTAATACTCTAATTGCTTTTACAATAGGCATTATGTGATCTACTATCTCCCTTCCCCAAACTCTCAAGTTTCACAAATAGATCTTGCCCTTACACAGCAGATGGGAAAATACAGCAGCTCTCTGAGGAGGAGGCCCGAATCACAACCTAAGTGACTTCACATTTGTATGAAGATCTTCACTGGAAAAGTGCACATCATTTATCTTACTTATCTTAGAGGTCTGCCAAGCACTTCACTGCCACACGCTGCTGAATTTATCAGGGCTGTGGCAGAATGCAATTGAGATGCACTGCCCCCACATATGCTAACAGCCTGACTCGTACAGGGAGAAGAAAAAGCAGATAAGGGAGGATGCTTCATCTTCTCATGAGTTCAAATCTAGATCTGCAAAAGAAAGGAGTCTGGGAACACATACTAGATAGCAAGCAGAAGGTCTGACAGGTGCACAGCTTCTCAGACGGCAAACATAGGCAGTACAATCCTTATGAAGAAAAGTATCAATTAATTTACAAAATTGCATACAGAAGGTACATTAAAAACCTGCTTTTAAAAATCTCTCCAGCCAAAGAACACCTCAGGCTGCCTGCAGAGTCATGATTTGCTCAATACAGGCACACTTTTCTTTCTTTTCCTCCCCGACACAATAACACTTTTCTTCTTTGCTTTACAGCTTGCAGTGTAGAGGAATATCCACCCCTGGTTTAAGCAGGCCCCAATGTGATACATCTCTGAAGAAGCACCCAGCACACATGCCCTGCTTTTACACTCCCCTCTGGACAAACGATGTTAGCTACTTCTGGACACAGGACGCTGAGCTACACAAACCTTTCACTAGCTGTCCTGACCTTGGAATGAGTTTCAGCTCATTGTGATGCAGGGTAGTCATAAGATTGCCATGATGCCACTTGATCTCCAGACTGGCCCTCCTCCTCTAAAATTCTCTTTCAGCATCTGCTCCTCAAGTGACATCCACTTGCACATGATTGGCATTGACACCTGTGCCACTCTGTGGCCCTGGGAGGCACTTTCAGCTCAGGCTCAGCCATGGCATCCAGCTCAATCTGCAATCCCTGCCGCTTTGCAGCTCTGTCTGTGCCAGCCAAGAGGCCCCAGAGGAGCACCTTCCCTAATTGTATTGAGACTTTCTTTCAAGCATGATCAAAAGTACTTACTCCCTTATTATTTATTGCCCTCTTCCTCCTATATTAAGATACAAGTGATGGCAACATAAGCATAAACTGCCTCCCATCACTTTAGTACACCTCAAGGAATTCAGTGCCTCCTACGAATTTCACTGCTCCGACACATGGACAGCAGTCAGATAAAAGGGCCCAGGTACCTCTCTCTCACACATGTTTGGAGAAGTTTCCCAGAGAACATGAGAAAATGAGAAAAAATGACACTCAGGAGAAACTTTATTGCTCTCTATAGCTACCGGGAAGGAGGTTGTAGTGAGGTGGGGTTCAGCCTCCTCTCCTCGGTAACAAGTGAAAGGATGAGAGGAAATGTCCTTAAGTTGCACCACGCAAGGTTTAGATTGCATATTAGCAAGAATTTCTTCACCAAAAGGATGTTCATGCATTGGAAGAGACTGCCCAGGGAAGTGGTAGAATCATCATCCCTGGAGATATTTAAAAGATATGCAGATGTGTCACTGAGGGACATCGTTCCTTGGAGGACTCAGCAGCACTGAGTTAACTGTTGGACTCAATGATTTTAGAGGGCTTTTCCAAACTTGATGGTTCTGTGATTCTATAAATATTTAGCAAATGTATAAAGCCGCACCAGATAAGAACTTGCCATTCTTTCTGTTTCTTTCTTAAAAATACAAGGTAAATTCAATTTCAAATGCTTGGAAATTACAGGAACATAAATACACTGGACACATTTGTCTCATGGATAAGGTCTCATACACACTGTGTGAGGGTCTGGTTCAAGAGGTAACATATCAGGAGTATTAAGCTGGTTGCACATAAAGGCTTTTTTTTTAATCATACACCTTATACAACATTAAGGATTCAGCTTACATCTTCTGTAACTGTAATTAAGAATGAACCACAGATATGTGTTTCAGATATTAATTTCTCTGAGATAGGAATGATGAAATCCAATATGCAAGGTATGCTCTTCTCTAATAAAAACATGTTCAGCCAAAATTAGTTGTGTTAAAAAAACTGACTCTAGATCAAAATCCAGCTTTATTGTTATTCATTATCCTCCAGTTTTATTCTGCTAGTTGTTAGGCCTGTACTTGGTAACACAACTGTACAATGGCATACCAATTTTGTTCATGCATTTTGCTTTTTTATGGTTGTCATAGTTTGGACAAATTTGGAGGAGAATATCCTCTGATAGAAGTCAGGTTGCAACCACCCCTCCCCCCCAGGTTCGGGAAAAAATTTCCTCAAAGGAAAGTGAAAGAGATAACAAGCTATTTATTTAACAAACACACAGGAAAGGAATAATAATGCTAAATAATGAGATTTCTCTCTCTGTGGAGAGAAAACCTGAGAAGATTTCAGAGATCCTCTGTTGGTGCGGTCTCTCTCCTCCTCGGAGCTGGGTCAGTGAGGGCCCCCCCCTGCCCTGGCCTCCAGGAAAATTCTCCTGATGTGTTCAGATGTTGTTGAAACAGTCCAGAAGAGAAGAAAAGAACAAAAAAACCCAAAAATCCTAGGAAACCGAAATTCAACCCTCCGTCTCTCGCTGGGAGAAAAAAGAGCCGAAAAAAAAACCAAGGGTACCGCAGAAACAGAGGAGCGTATCTCCGTGTCCTTGAAACAACTGCTTTGAAAAGTTTGTTTTCTGTCCTTCTCAGGCTCAGTTTAAAGACACAGAAAAGATTGGTGGGCATAGGGTAGTGATAGGGGATACACATTATAAAGTCACCCCAAGACAATGGTGCAAATATATCTCCTGCAGGAGTTGTCACCGAGAAAGAGACCTGGATTCCTATTGCTTACCAAGGGCTTGTTGGCTCCATAGCCCAAGCCACAAATTTTTGAAGTTTTGCTTCTCTTCCAAGGTGTACAAGCCACTGAGTTAAAATATGACTGATACTGTTTGTGTTTGCAGGGTAAGATTAAGAGATTTTTATCATAAATAGCAGAAATTGAGAGATACGTGTGTCCAACCTGCAGTTAGACAGGGTTTCTTGAAGGGTACACTTAATCCACAGTACAATCTTCATTATTTCCAATTCATTTGGTGACTTGCAGTGAGATCTGAATCACCAGTGAAACCCAGCCAGGCCCATTTCCAGACAGTGGCACGTGTATCAAACACATCTTGACACTCCTTTGAGGATAAAGCAGAAGTCACCAATTTGAAAAATGGGAGGGAATTTTCCATTGATAGTAAACTGCCAAGGATGTGAGATGACATATTTTTCCTCGGGTTCCTAGGCAGTCTGACATATTTTCCCTTGGGTTCCTAGGCAGTCTTGTCCCACAGAGCTCTCCTGGAAGGGCTTGCTGGAACTGAGGTTTAAAATCCTGTCTCCTCTGGACTAGACTGCAGTAGGATAAATTGCTTTGAGAGCAAAACAAAAACAAAACAAACAAACAAGCAAAACAAACAAAGAAAAAACCCAAACAAACAAACAAAAAGAGAAGATTAAAGGAAAAAAGTGTATAAGGTAGGCAGAAAGAAACCCAATGCTAGATATTCACAATGGACATGCTACAAAAAGCATAGCTGTATATCAGTATGCAGACAATATTATTTCCCTGAAACAGTGTGAGAAAACCCTTAAAGACCTAATAACAGCAAACTGGAAACTCAAGAATTGCCTGTGAAACAGGAGCCAGACTCCTCACAGTTAAAGAGAGTCTTATATCAGCACAGTAGCATACCAAACAGAAGGGTTTCCCTTGACCTTGGTGGGGTTTCCTTTAAATCCTGTTAGTTTCCATTAGTTCATCACTGGAAATAATAAGACCTCTCTTGTTCAGAAATAACTGAAGAAACTCTGCAGTTGGTATGCTCCACTAAGGCAGTCATGAGGAGAAAAACATGCCATCATTTCCTTCCCTCTGGCAACTCCTGGCTGTTTCCAGCAACCAGTCCCAACATATTTACCATTTACTTTCCTTATATATAAATTAATTAGACCTTTGTCTCAGTGTCTTGTATTTTTAGTTTACCTAATCTCATTACTGTACCTATTTATGTCCTGAAGAATCTGTAATTAATCAAATTATCCATCTAGCCTGATTACTAGTGGTAACTGCCCCCAGAGGTTGATTAATACATTCTCAAATTATTCAGGAAGGCTCTTGAAAGAGCCAACAAAATTTACCCTTCTTGCAACCACAAAATGCCTTATGAGGCCCACAGCTGCCTGCGGGTTGAATATAATCAATAATCCATAAAGATAATTGTTCCCCCATGATTGGTGAACAACCTCAAGCTGAGTGCATAAGGGCTAACACTGCAACTGATGTTTTTGTTGGGTTTCTCTACTTAATGCAATTTCCCTTCAACAAGCCAACTCATCCCTTCTGTTGGACAGCAAATATAGACTTAAGCTTTTCTCCACGGTATTTCACATAAAGGAAAAACGTATGTTCTGTTGTTAGTTAAAAACCTGAGTTTAGAAAAACTTTTATTTTAATTGCTAAGATATCATAGCTCATAACACTAATACTTTACAGGCATATACTAACTTGCATCTCATTTGTTTTTCCAAAGGCTGATAAGCACAATTATTTGGAACAATGTATATATGTCCATTCAAGCTCTCATTAATCGTATAAGACTGCAAGGCTCCTAAGTACCTTAGCTAAAATCCTGCTTCCTTATATCATTGCTGACTGCACTTCATGGAGTAATTCCTGGAGCTGTTTTTGATTTTGAGGGAGCCTCAGAGACTCAGAGATATGGAGAGGGTCAGTCAAACTAAGCTGTGGGTGTTTTTTGGAAGGAATGAAGTTCATAAACAAGCAGAAAAAAGTTTATTAACCCAATATTCCATTATGAACAAAAAACAGGAAGCATTACCAAACTATTAGAAAAGTACCAAAACCTTTCAACAGATATATATGTTTAAAATCTAAAAAAAAAAAAAAAAAAACCAAACCGAAAAACCTCTCAAAACTCTGATGCTTCCTTTCATTCCTTTAGCGTCTTTCTCACCTGTACTTTTGTCTCCTCATTGGTCTTCTTGAGATCTGCAGACATCAATGCTTTGCTTTTGAGAATGCTTCATCATACTTAGGAGAAAAAGTTTTCCTCAACTTTACAAAACTTAGGCGATACCACAACCCCAGAGCTTTTCAATAATTTCTTTTTTTTTTTTTTGCCACCCTCTTTACTCTTCCTCACAGATCTGTAAGACTGTCCTCTCAATCCTACTTTGCTGCAGCACCTTCTATATTTTGTAATGCTAATGGTCAGATCTGTAAAAACAGCAGCACCCAGTTGGTTTCCTTCTTGCTCCCGGTATTCGGAGGTCTCCACACTGCCTGATCAGAAGGAAGATTAAATATATATGAACCTCCTAGCCTGTTCAATAACACTTCATAACCTGTGATGAAGGTGCCTGGCAGAGAAAAAGCATTGTTCTTCAGGCTCTGAAATACTCAAGTGTCCTTAAAGGCCATAGGTGAAGGAATACATCAGCTTCCAGCAGCAACGGCAGAGCTGTACCCATCTCTGGACTGCAAATCCCTGATCTAACATGGGGAAAAATGTTTGTCTCCTTGAACAGTTACAAATCAAGCATCAGGAGTAGGCTGAAGCTCCTCCTTGATAAGGTGGCCCCTCTTTGTGGTCATACAGGGTTTCCTATGATCACAAACTCCAAACTCACATACTCTTTTGCTACCACTTTAACTTCTCCCCTTATTATCATCAGCCATTAAAGCGTCTTGGAGAAGACTGTGTCTTTTTTTTTCCATACTATGCAGAGCAAATATTTGATGATATAAATAAGAGAACAACAGCAGATGTTTTGTTAATCTGTAGGTGTCTTTTGTGGCAAGAAGAAAAAAGAAATACTTATTGAGACATTTTACCAGTGATGATGACAATTTTCTCAGGTTCGGAAGTCTTGCTGCCACCGGTCCTTTTGTTGCCATCTAGATATGGAAGAGATTTTAGCCTTTATAATCATAAGGGGGGAATGCACAGAACCAGAGATAAGGGTTGAAAATAATCAAGGCAAAAAAATATGACTTGCAGTATCCCCCAGCACTGTCATCCTTCTGCTTTTCAGCACAAGAGCACCTTTGTTTATAGGCTGACTGCCCACTGGGTGAAACATAACCTTTTTGGTTTTTTTTCAACCTTCTTGCACAGTCTCTGTTAAATTCCTCTGTATTTGTATTGGAATAGATGGTGAATATATCAACCGCTATCACTTTCACATCACTTATGATGTTTCATGCCTCTGTTTTATCCCCTCCTGTAGGGGCTTGCTTCCCAGTACTGAAGAGTCCTGGTTAACTTAGTTGGTGCTCACATGGAAGTTATTCAATACTGTGATCGTTTTTGTTGCCCTTCACAGAATGTTTTTCAGCTTTAACATTTCTTTTTGAAAATGAAGGTACCTGTGTTTTATACAACACTTAGGATGTGAGCAAACCATAAATTCATACAATGGCTTTATAACATTTTCTGTTATTGTTCTCTATTTTTTTCTAATGATCCTTAACATTTACATCTGCTTCTGACTGCTGCTGAGCACTGAGACTGACATTTTCATGGAAATATTTATTATAACTTCAAGATCTTACTCTTGAGAGGTAATGATCAGATAAAAGGCCATCATTTTGTATGCAAAGTTAGTTTTTCCATCTGTGCATTTCTTTCATATTTCTACACTGAATTTCACCTGCCATTTTATTCTCCAGTCACTCAGTCTCATAAATTCTTTCTGTCAGTCTTCACGTTCAACCCTTGCCTTTGTTGTTAGTTCTGCTATGAATAATTTTGCATCATCAGCACCCTTTTTCTTGGCATTGTTCATACCTTCCTCCAGGTGGTTCATAAATATGTTGAACAGCCCACGTGTCCACTCAGACCTCAATAGGAATCCATTGGTGACCTTCCTCCACCACCCTCACGCCTCCAACTCTTTACTCAAACTTTCCATTTCAAACAATTAATTAGCAATAAAAGGACTATCTTCTTATTCCATTTCCTAGTTTTGTTAAATGTTTGAGTTTGGGTTAGTTGTTTTTTTGTTGGTTTTTTTGGTTTTTTGGGTTTTTTTTGTGAGAGAAGTTGTTGAATACCCTTCAGGGTTCAAAAGGAGTCTGTCAATCAGACCATCAGGTCCACATTCCCACTGAATTCCCTAAAGAACTTCTGCAGATGTCTATAAGGCAAAATTTTTCCTTGCCGAGGCCATATCGATGATTCTGAAGTAGATGGGGCTTATGCAAAGTGATATCCAGTGGGAACCCAGTGGCTAAATCATATCTAACTTGGTGATCCTCCATTCTGGTGTTTTATGAATCTATTCAGCTGTGATCAGATGCCAGATACTGACAAAAGGAAATCCCCCAAACCACCTGCTCTTTTCTCCTCTGCTCTATAAACCTCATTTGTATGCTGAAAATTAATCATTACTTTCAGGCTGTGTCTTGGAAGTAGTCATATATCCTAAACAACCCCACTGCCAAATACAAAAAGACGTTGGGTTTTTTTTCTTGTAGAAACTAGTACATTGATACATCCCAGCCAGTCAAGCTCAAAGCCCTCCTCTATTAGAAAAAAATTCATTGTGAAATTCGGATATTTTTAACAAAATTTCTCATTATTCTACATATAACTGCTCTATCACATGCTCCATATCTAACTAGCAGATATGACAAAACACTCCTTGAGTGGGTTTCACACCGTATTAAAAACAATACCTAAGGACGACATGTTAGTACTAAGCAGCTGTGTTCTGAAATTGGTCTTAATTTAAATAATCAACAAGGCATTTACTGCTATAGCATGCACCTGTGCTTGCGTAGTTCTGTTCACCTATATCTGCTTTATCCTTAGAGAAAAAACCTGCTAGTTAGCAGGAAACGGGCGTGCAGGTGCATGGACTGCAGCTCACTAGGAGCACCAGCCAGGACCACCCTCTGAGCAGGGGGAAATCAGATAATGTAATGTGTTAGGGCCGACGAATAACGAGGACTTGTTATTCACACTCAATTCTGCCAACTAGGCTACTTTAAACTCTTCCTCAAAACTAAAGGATCGTTGGAGTCTCACAGAAAATTCAGGCTTCTTGAAAAAAGAAACTGAGTTTGGGAGCTCTGAAAAGCTCTGAGACATTCAGGGTGCTGTATTTCAGTCATGATGTTCAGATTTGTTTTGTTTCGTATCAGTATTTGAATAATAATGAAATAAGCATAAATATAATGTATTATTGACACAAAAATAAATGCCAAAAAAGTCTTTGAAGCAAAATATCTGACTTCTTCCTATTAACTATTTGCAAAAAATCCCAACATTTTCCTATAAAGCATTCTTATATTAGCAGAATCCTTTTTTTCCTAGGAAAATTATTCTGTTAAAAAAAGCACTCTGAATTTATTATCTGAGTACATAAGTTGACTATACTTAGTATCTGATCACCTCAAAAAAAGGTTTTTTTCTGTGTTCTTTTTCCTACCCACAACAAGCACTTGTCTTCCTGGACTTTAATTATTGGCATTTTCCATGGGGAAGGATATCTACATTGGGAATGCTCGACCTCCTAAGAAAGCAGAATATAAACTTCCTGCAGGAGTCTAGCTGTAGAAAACTTGGGCTGGAAAGACAGAGAGGCAGGATTAATCTCATCCCAGTAATTCATTTAGAATCATTCTCTCGTGAAAGACAGACATCTAGGAGCCAGTTTACATCCCATACACCAAGACACATTGCAGCCTACACATGTCCCCTGCTTAAAGAAGCAGCCTACACATTTATTCCAGGTGGTGCGCTCTGATATTAATTACTGCAGGTCTGTAACCAGAGAGGATCTACTCCAGATGTGCTGGCAAGTACCAATGACTTCATTAATGTGTGGAAGAGCTGCAACTTAGAGTACTACTGAATATTGACCCCAGCGCTGTGCCTCCACTCCAGCAAAATGTCCCCATGTTCCTGGTGAAGAAGGGCTCCGTTTTCACATTGCTGCTGAATTAGAAGGCAGATAATCCATGGAAAGCATGGAATCAAACCTAGACTCACAAATTAACATTTAGGAAAGGAATGACTTCTGTTGCACAGAAGAGAAGCTCTTTGTGAAGCAGGGAGGAAACTTAATTGTGACACTAAAATCTCCAACTAACATTGTGACCTTTGGGTTCCAACAGCTTGAGGAGATTTAAATATGACATATGGCTTTTTTTGACCTTTGAGGATTTACACTAATCAAAATTTTGCAGTATATTAAAATAAGCAAGATTCTACAGGCTAACAAACTTTGCTTGAAAAAAATATTCCACATTTAGTGCTCTTTGAGCTCTACAATAAGGAATATAGAATTTCTTTATAATGGTTCAACCACATAAATTGCTACATCTGGTGCATGCAATTATTTTAAGGCTGTAGTTTATGATTATGATACAATTTCTCACACCTCTATAGTCAAAGCTCTATCAGTGGTTTTACTTTATATTCTTCAAGGCTATATCACTTTATTTGATGATACTTCTACATCTCAATATGCACCCAGGAAGCTCAGTGACTCAAGACTATGCAGCATGTAAACTTCAAAAGAATGGAGGAGGAATCCCTCTGGGCTTCCGCCTGTCACTAGAATGTTTCAGGAGCCATCCCAGGAGATGGCTGTTTCTGCTGACCACCTCTCTAGCCCCAAACATCACTTTTATGAGCCCGTCCTCATGAAGTTTTGTGATATCTAATTCTTTGGAGTTAAGGGAGAAATTTTTATGAGTTTCTATGATTCTCTTTATTATAAATTTATACCCAAATCAGAGGAAGCAACTCTCCCACCTGAGTATTGTGCAACCATGAAGGTATGGACACGGGCAGCTTCAGACTTTCCAGAACTTGCTTCTCTGAAGGGTGTCAGAGCTCTGGCTTTTCAAAAATGTCACAGCTCCTTAAGGAAGCTATTATTTTATTCAACACCACGTTTGAAAGATATTGTACCTCCCTGCCAGTAATGTATTCACTGCAAACAAAGGGGGAGGGACTGTTCCTGGAAAGGCTTAATACATTTCCTTACAGCTGTCAACTCACAGCTTTCTGAATGGAAAGGTATTTTTTTCCCTGTACAGCCATGTGAGGTATTCCTGAGAGAGCACGGAACTGGTCTTGAGGAGACCGAAATGATGTTGTTAAAAAATCCAGCTGTAAGACAGGCACACTGCCTGGCTTGGTAACCGGGTAAGAACAGCTCCCCTGGGAGCGGCGAGGTGCTGGCCCTGCTGGGCTGGGAAGGTCCCTCAGCAAGTCAGCTGAGAAAAACAGGAGCCGATGCCGTGGTCTGCTTGCTGCCTGTCCTCTCTCTATTCCCTGCCCTCCCCAGGGAAAAGCACATAATTGGGCAAGCGCAGAGCCTTGCTCAGCTCGCTGCTATCTCTTCCCTGTCCTAGGGCAGGCCTAAGAGCACCTGGCAGAGATGCTAAATGAGGCTGACTCCGCAGATGCTCCTGGGGAAGGCAGCCTGAAGTACACAGCATAAAGCAGCCTCCAAAACACCTTGTGAGCGAGGGACGGTGAGAGCCCAGTCATTACCCAAACAAAATACTGGTTGAAGCTGCTCTTCTAACATGCAGTCAACTGAGTTTAATTAGGAAAATAATCAAATAGGTGTTATTCCTAAGATTAGCTCTAGGATATCCTTGCACAGGCAGAAATTTAGAAGTAAAATGTTTGCATGCAATTAGAACAATTTGTTCTGCCCTGGCTGTCTAAACCAGTCATTCACAATGTATCTGAGCTGCCAAGGAACAGTAGGATAGAAACACCAATTGATCAACAGATGGATTTAATAATCACTGAGAGTGAGATTTTCCTAGAAAAAATACACTTGGGGCTTAGCACATCAGCTGAACATCAGGTCTCATCTCAAATCCTCCCATTGAGAGGATGGATTTCCAAATTGTTGTATCCCCCTACAGATGGGCAAAGTTGAGAAAAATGGTGACAGCAAGTGTTGAGCCTGCCCCATAGGCCCCAGCTGCTGCACAGGCATCAAGAGACATCAAGAGATGGACAGCCTGGCAGCTTTCACAGCCCTCCAGCAAACACGGACATGGTACTGTAAATGTTGCTATCATGAAAACACACAAAGCTGAGGGTGAGCACGCTCAGTCTTGTGCAGAGAATTGGTGGTATATAAATATTGCTATAAAAGCATTATAGATACAACTAGTCAATACAGACTTTAAATTAAACAGCCATTGTGTGACCTCCTCAAGCTCAGTTATTTTAGGCAGCAAAATATTCTGCCTCCCTGAACGCTGAAGACAAATTTCCCATCGCTTTCAACCTCTTAGGTCAACCTCCCCTTCCCTTCCCTTCCC
>VZTI01000536.1:554754-605610 GCA_013397865.1 Struthidea cinerea | reverse complement strand
TTCCCTTCCCTTCCCTTCCCTTCCCCTAGATTGCCTTTGTGTGTATAAAAGTTATAAAGGCTCAATATATGAAGACACTGCACTCATTTTCTGGTTTTTTCCTTTGGAACCTGGAGTTTCTGTTTCCTGTATGGGCACTGATGGAAAGTGTCTGTAGCTGTCTCCCCAGCAGCCTGTTTTCTGGAGCCATTCTGCCCTTCACCTGCTATAACCACAAACCAGCCCCAACAGCATGTTGCAATAAATAAAGGGGTAATAACATGGGAGAACTAAAATCCTTATGGCTGAATACCAGTACAATTTATGTACTAGAAAAATGCACAACTATCCTCTTTATTAAGTCTGCTCATTTATATATTATATTTACATTTAAGAGACCTGATTACTGTATAGGTATATATTTTTATTTGTGTTCAGAATCTCTCCTCACTTTTATTTGTACATACATTTCCTCTTGATTGAAGAAATTCTCAAATGATATTGAATGGAAAAAAATAAGCACATTCAGTTGATTTGCAGAGCACGTCATTCAGTAATAGCATACAGCCTGCACCATAGCATCTGAAACTAAATAGTTCAGTGGGTTCATATTTGCATAAAAAAACTTCTATTCACTGTGTAATGCTGCTACATGGGTGGCAGACAGGAATGTGAAAAGCAAGGATAGAAGGCTAAGGAAGAATAAAGAGAATATTAAACATCATATTGGTCTCCACTGGAAAGGAAAATGTCAGAGGATAAAAATATGTTGCATGTTCTTGAGGATCAGGAGGATCAGATGGAAGGAAGAATCACAGCCATGTGAAAAAGAAAACATTTGGAATGGATGAAGAGCTTCATAAGGAGTAAGTATCCTCTTCTACTTGAAAATAAGAAAATTTAGTATTTTTTATTTAGTTAATGATGACATATGGTATGGAAATAAAGCTTCATTAATGATCAGCATCTGCATTCAGCCCTCCTTTTTGCACGCAGAGTGCAAGTGCTGCAGCTGTCACGTTTAACTCCAGGAGGATCCCAAGACAGCCACGTTGCCCTGCTCTGTCCGTGCCATCCACTGTTAATGAAAGTTTTTGCACTGGTGAACAGAGAAGGTGAAGCCTCTGTGGAGACATCTGTATGTTAGAAAGTATATGGAATCTGAAAGAAGTGAGAAGTTGAAAATTCAGACAGAACAGAAAGGAGCCTTCGGGCAGTTTGCTGCACCCTCACCAAGTTTGCTGAGGGCACTCAGCTGGGAGGAAAAGCACACACGTCAGAGGGGAGAGTCATCTTCAGAGGGACCCGGGAGAGGGGGCTGGCAGGAACTGTAGGAACAAGCACGAGTTAAAGTCCTGCACCTGGGACAAAGTAACCAGAGAGCACAGTGCAGGATGTGTGTGCCTGGGGAGCACCTTGCTGCGAGGTACCTGGGGGTCCTGGCAGACAACAAGCTGAGCATGAGTCTGCAGAGAGCCACGGTAGCAGTAAAAGCAATTCAGCTCCTGGGTTGCATTTGCAGGAGCATCACTAGAAGTACAGAGATATGATCATTCTACAATATTCAGTGCTTCTCAGGCTGCATCCAGAGTCCTGTGTCCAGGTCTGGTCCCCACAACTCAAGAAAGATGCAGACAGACTGGAGAAGGTCCACAGGAGTGCCATGAAGATTATTAAAAGGGCTGAAGAATCTGCTGTAAGGGGAAAGACTGAAGGAGTGAAATCATTTATTTGTGAAGAAGAGAAGGCTCAGTGGGGACCTCATCAAAGCATCTCAGTACTTAAAGGGCAGCTGCACAGGTGACAGGCTCTCTTTTCACAAGGAGCCAGATGGGGAAAACAAGAGACAATGGGTTTAAGTTGTGCTGGGAGAGATTTCATCTTGACATAGTAAAGAATTTTTTTTACAGTCAGAACAGTCAGTCACTGGAACAACTTCCCCAGGTACGTGGTAGAGTCCCCACCACCGGAAGTTTTTAAGATGCGATTGGACAGGGTGCTAGATAATGTCATCTAGGATCCCTTTCCCATGAAAGGTATAACCAGGTGATCCTTGGAGGTCATTTCCAGCCTGGGCTGTTCTGATTTTGTTGTATTCTGCAGCACTGGAAATAGCAAAGCAACAGTCTCAGGCCCAAATAACGCTACAGTACCAGGGAGAGGAGTTTCCAGTCTTTTCCAAATTCAGCAAACCACAATAAACTAGCTAAAGAGAATAAAGACTTCACAGCAGGATTCTCCAGCAGGGGAAGGGAAAAGAAGAAAAGCAGGGGAAAATGAGGGACTATGATGTTCTTTCTCCAGCAACACCTAGAGGCACCTTCCCATGTAAATTTACTGCTTGGAGCTGTCCAATTTCATAAATGTGATAGAACATTTCTGCCAGTAAAAAGTATACAGGCATATATGAATACTCTGCAACTGGCATTGTTGTATATGAAACATCTGGAATAAATTTTAGCCTTAGGAATCCATCAAATGTTTCTAATTCAGTTATCTGAGCATTACACTGAACATATAAGTTTTTTCAAATACTAGAAATATTCCCCAAAACAATGGCTGTTCATTTTGTAAGTGTTTATGTTAGGTACCCCACAGAAACAAAATATTTTGAAAGCCACATTGAAAAGCTATTGAAAATATTAAAGAATCAGTAATGAAAGAACAGAAAGCAGTAAAAGTAATGTTATTTTATTGCAAACTTGTATAGGTTTCATCTGAAATCAGAAACCGTTATACTAGTTACTACCCCAGTGGCTAGAAAGCACTACTTCCCTCATGAAGAATTTGCCATCTCAGAAAATAAAATAAACGAAAGTTGTAATTGGTCTCATGTAGCTTTAGTCATGTAAAAATAAGGCTCTTCCAAAGCAGAGTAGAAAGAGAGAAGCTCTTCCAAAGACACATATTTCTTTTACCCACCTCAGACAGGTGTCTTCAGATGTAGCATAATATCCTTTGCCAGCTTCCTTCCTTCCCATCTCACTCCACTGGCTACAGAGAGATCTCTCTCTCTCAGATCAGATATCCAATTCTTGGGTGGCCAAGTTGGGTGAGATCCAGAATGACTTGCCCCACGGTTATGAAGTGGTCAGGCAGCAGAAGGGCCATGCAAACACCCATGAAACTGCTCACATGCAGGTAGGGAAGCCTGGGCACACAGCACAGAGACAGAGGAAAAATACTGAAAAATCCCTGAAAATTTTACTAGAGCTTTGCAGGGAAATCCAGACCAGGAGGTCTGCCTGAGGTCCCAGATAAAAAAGTCAGAGGCATTTTGTTTCCACTGAAAACTCTTGGAAAAGAGTCTTCTACTGAGAAATGGAAGGTTCTGAAAATCAGAAGAGTATTTTCTGAGCACCATTTAGCATAAGTCTAAATATTTTTAAAAACAGAAAATTCTTGACAAATTTCTGTTAAAAATAAGTTTAATAAACTTAAATACTGTATCCAAGGAAGGAGGTAGCAATAGTAGGGGTTTTTTCCCTCTCTTTATGCTAATTTGCCTGCAAGAAACTTTTACCTGGCCCTGCCTTCCACAATCTACTGCTATGGTTTTATCCTTGGATGCGATGTATGCTAAATGTCTAAAAGCAAAGCAGCAGAAAATAATCTAAAAAATCAATAGAGAAGTAGCAGAACTGAAAAATCACAGGCTTGATGGCTGCTACCCTGTAGTTTCACTGTACACCATTTGATACATTTCCCTGCACCACATTATTGCTTTTTTTTTCAGTCCTGTCCTTGCAATTTACAATCCACAAGGCTGCTGAGCTCCGCGGAAACGTTAATTTGCCACCTCTTCCAGGCACAGACTTTGTCTTTACTCCTGGAGGCACACAGGATGCTATCAGCACTATACAAATACTATCTGAGATAACATAATGGCAACTCCTCCACAAAAGGTGTGTTAGGGTGGATTTAGAGTTCTCCAAATGTCTTCCATCACAGTGGACAAACAAGTAGCACATTAAGCAACCAGTTCTCAGCCCACAAAGGACCAGCCTTAAGGGATTACCCAGTACCATCACATTTCTCGCTGACACCAAATGCTAACAACATCTCCAGAATGCACACACATTCAATTCAACAATGTTATCATCACCCCCAGTGCACACATCAAACAGCTGAAAAGGACCAGCTAGCCATCGATGCATAAATGAGCCCTGCAACATCAGCTGGGGTAATTGAACGCCTAATTCCGACGTTGCTTCCAAGGTGATAAAAAACTGAATAGTGGAAGAGATGTATTGAGTAAAATAAAGCTCACAGTCAAGAAACATCAAGATTCTTTATGGAATTCTTTGAATTAAATTAATTGTATTGAACTACAAAAAGCAAGGAGCTCATCTAGTTCCATCCGTGCCTGAGGCCAAGTAGAGGAAACTCAGGCTGAGACCAAATCAATTTATTTTCAGCCAGGTCTAAATGTTTGAACGTCAACTGCACCACAGTTGCTGTTCTCGGTGTACAATTACTACCACTAAAATGAACACTATTAATCCAAAGAGTTAGTGCAGCACAAAATGGAAGGAAAATATCCTTCACATAAAGTATGTCTCTCCCAAAAGCCTCAAGTGTTTGTACTTTAGTCTCATTTTAAGGACCTTTTCATGGTACTTTGATGGTGTAAAATAGGTCAAGGAAAACTTCTATATTAGGAAAACACCAGGCAAAGAGCTATGAGGGTCCTCTTCCTCCTCCCACTCCCCTCAGCCCAGGGCTCCCAGAGGAGGTGCCTGCTCAGGAATACAAGGGGGGCTCTTGTCTGGGGATTTCACTGTGGCCTCAGGTGTCTGTCACCTCCCAGGGCACAGCCACACAGGGAGGTAGCAGCATCCACCCTGTCCTCACTCACACACCCACAGCCAGAGCTGCACAAAGCCATTCTTTCATCCTCTTGGTGCTCTTCCCTGCACAGCCATGTAAGTCTGGAATAACTCCATTACTGCAGCAAAAGGGCAGCAGCATAAAACTGAGCGTGAATGAGGTCAGACGAGTACAGCTCTCAGCTAATGTGTGAAATGAACACTTGGTTTCGTATCATTGATTTGATCCACCATTCTGCAGTTACCAATCAAACGTTTTTTTTAGGAGCCTGACATCCAGAACCAATACTTTAAATCAGGAAAAAAAGACCATCCAATCACATTAAGAAAATGGAGAACATGAACTGAAATTTAACATCTAATTACATTATCCATATACCCAGTATGCATTCAGATTATAAAAATCTCGAATGACTGAAATACAGTTTGCAAGAAAAGATTCCTAGATTCTACTTACTCACAGGAATGAGGGAATGAGGGTCTTTACACAGAAAGAAAGGAGTCACAAAGTATTTGCACTCGCATAATGAACCTGGATTCTGAAAAAAAATTCAGGATGGGCATTAGATCTTCCAATGGTTCAGGCAGGGAAAAATTTATGGAGTTTAAAGAAAAAAGAGAAAACATTGGGCAAGATCCAACCCGTTTGCTTCTGGTACTCAAACTGTGGATTGCGGTACGCAAATTTGGAATCTGACTCTCAGCAGGGGCGTCCAGATTTGATCCATCCCTTTGTAGTTAGTAGACAGGATATAACCGAACCAGAGACAATCTCCCTGTGTGAGCCCTGTCCTAGAGGCGCTCAATAGGAAAATCACTATAAAAAAGCTCCCACCATTTTGTGGGGCTTAAGAAGGCCAGTCAGACCAACACAAAATACCTCTGCTCAGAGCGCAGATGTCCCAGGTAGGGAGAGGCACTCGCATGCACAAGGCTCGCTTATTTTAAAAGAGCAAAGGGGGATGAGAACTTCACACGGTGACCCTGGCAGGCAGAGCATGCACTTACCAGGGGTCTGAGATCCTGAATCCACACTGTGTTGCCTGCTGGATTTGATGGAATGTCTGTAAAGGAGTGCACTAAAGCACCAGACATTTGGGGTATCTGGATGGTGGGGAGAGGGGAGAAATTCTTGTTGTGGCAACCGCTCTTCTGGGAAGCCAAAGAGGAATCTTCACAAGCCAGAAAGATCTGGAGCAAAGGACTGTGGCCCCAAAGCCTCAAAGTTAGGGCACTCAGGTGAGAGAAGGGAGTTCTGGTTCCTGGCTCTGGCCTTTATCCGATAAATATGTAATGTAATAAAGAGTAAGCAGTTCAGGGACTTTTGTTGATCATTGTCTTAATTGGCTGAAGTGCAAGGATACTGTTCTATCTATCGATTTTCTAATCAAATTAGTGTCTGTTATTTACCCTCCATATGTTTATTCCTTTGTTGTTCAAGGCTCTCTAACATCCCATGGGGGTTTGCGTCCAAGTTAAAAGTTTATTGTCCTGTGTGCCTTCTCTGAATATGCACAGAATGCATCAGGCTCTCATAACCATTAACAACCAACTGAAGGGGAGAATTTATTTATCTTTTTAATCAACGAAGCTGCTGATAAAGAATTAGCCTTGCATTTAGGGAAATCAGTTTCATTATGAATTACACTGCTTCAGATTTCCTGCCTCACCGAATAGCCTGACTAAGTCTGCCTAGGTTTCACGCTAAAAATCCTGGGTGTGATGAAGATGTCAGAAGTTTTAGGCTGTGATGAGACCACTGAAGTCTCTCTAACATGCACAGCAGGCTGCAGGATGCCTGTCCTGAGAAGCTGGGTTCTGCCCTCCCTGACTCCAATGGCTTCTTCACCAGGTACTCCATTTACTTGGCCTAGGAAGAGAGTCATGAGCCAGGGGAAGAAAATACTATACACATTTCAGAAGCATCTCATAATGCAAAAGGGGGAAATCTTGTTACAGTGCACTCCAAGCAGCCTATTCAAGGTAATCACATTTATATATTTAAAATGAGACAGCGTTCACAAAATGTCAGCATTGCAGCCGAGACATAAACAATGTTACCCAGGACATAGTCCAGAAGCAACAAAATGGTTTATGACACTTCCTGTCCTCAGAGTCCTCCTTTCTACTTCCTAATGAACTTTAATAAGAGGATGTACCAATATTTGTGCACAGCGATCTCCAGGCTGGCCACTACATATAAGTGCTTTTCTCAATAAAGGAAACACCGTGCAAGGTGGAAAATTAAAGACAAAGGTCAAACTGCTTTCTCTATAATTTAGTTAATTATACCCCAAAATAGAACCTGCGGTAGGTTTTTAAATGTTTATTTTTCTGATGAAGATATTTTTTGTAAAATAGATGTAAATTTGCTTTCTTTGTTTATCCATTAGTTTATTTAATTACCCAATAGTAAAAGATAGCAGACATAAAAGAAAGTAGATCTGAGTAAGTTAGAGGTTTTGGAGAAACAGTTGCAGGAGTTTTTTTGTGCAGAAGTGGTGACGAGCTTTCAGAATAGGAAACAATCTAAACTAAGGGAGCAATGCAAGGGTATTTCTTTCACTGATGGATTGAGGCAAAATAGACCTGAAGAAAAGAATTTGACTTATTTTCATTTGAAAAACATCAAAATATGGTGCTGACAATACACTCTTCATTTCAGAATTACAGCTTCTAGTATTGACTAAGCACAAGCATAAGTTAACACATGCTTTTAACCATGAAGATAAACATATCTCAGCAAAGTAATTAAGTCACTCTTATATGCCTTCTTGAATAAGGATGAAATTCTGAACTTCATTCTGCAAAATGCTTTGGGGCAAAATTTTGAAAATTAGTCTGAAAGTGTCAATACACCAGCATCACACTTTAATGAATTTGTACAGAGATAAGTGAAGAACAATGGATTCAGGATTTTCAGGCACATCACTGCTGAGAAAAAAAACTACTATATTTTAAGACAAACAATATATTTCTAAAAAGCTGTCCTGGCAAAAAGGAGATTATATCAGAACCTGGAACTTACCTTGTGCTACGGCATGTGTTTAACAAAGCCTTTTACACTCAAAACTGAAAAAACAAAGTCAGAATTACCTCTCTATAGTTACAATGATCAATTCTCAAGAAAGCTGAAAGTTATTGTGGAAGCAGCATGATGTCATTGTAATTAGATTTATAAGCTGCAAACAAATACCTACCCAACTCCCCTCCCCACCAAAAAACCAACCAACAAAAAAAAAAAAAGAAAAACCCAAAAATAAACAAAAACACACACACACACAAAAACAGCAGCAACAACAAACAACAAAACAAAACAAGCAAAACAAACCAACACCCACATAAGACTTAAAATTAAAGAAATTTCTAGAGTGACAGTTATGTTGGTCAAGACGCCTACCTATTTTCTATAGTATTTTACATATCAAAACATTTTTCTTTCTAAGCTTCAAGCACTGATTTGTCTTTCATTTTGATGTGGCTTTCAAAAAAGACAAGGCATTGTAGTCAGACCTCACTATGAGGTCTGTAACATGCTCTGATGGGCAAAGCATTTCTGCTGTCTTAGTCTCACAGCCATTTATTAATGGATAGGCTGATAATGCTTATCATGTGCCTGAGATAACCTCAAAAGACCGTGCAAATACAGCTAGAGTTAAATATTGTCTGTTCTTGTGAAGGTTTCTTAGCAAGAAATTGGATTTTCAATGCAAAATATATCACATTTTTGAAGAAAGAAACAACCAGACCTCTGAGAGCATACTAGCTGTAGAAGATGTTTGGGTAATAAGCAAAAGAACACCTCATGTCTTCAAAATGATTTAATTAATCAAAGGGCAAAGAAATCAGCATCTCATTGAGACACAGCATTCCGTATCTTTTATTTCTGATTCACATGCGGGCAGGAAATAGTAGTTTTGTAGTATCACATTATCTGGTAAGAGGTATAGACAAAAATACAGTCGTATCATTCAGACTACAAAGATGAGATGATCCTCTTTTATTTCCCTTGTTAGTGTTTAATCATACACTTCAAAAGAATTTCTGAAAACACAGGTTTTCCTAGTACCATTGCACCTAAAGATATACAGCTATGTTTCATATTGAAGAGTGTTTATTTGTATCCAAATGTATGCTTCTGAATTAAATTAGTCTTGGAGGCTTACTCCTCTGCCAGCTGCTATTTGTCCTGCAGAAAAACAACTCCCCGAAGAAATGCAAATAATTCATGGTTCTTGAGGGCTTTGGGACAATTACTCTGCCATCCGAGTCCTCAAAATTGCAGTAAGTAGGTTATACAGCCTTGGCATCATCATTCCATATGGCTGCATCTGAAATAAGATGCTTAGGTGGGTTGTAAAGTGACATAGTTTGAATACACATAATTGTATCTAAAGCTCAGCTACAAGCCCTGGGCCGCCACTGGTTCAATAAGGGATCAGACATGGGTCAATTAAATTCTGTGAACATTTTATTATCTGGGAGCTGGAAGTCTTTAGCTGAGATTAGACAGCCACGGATCTTCACAGATTATAAACCCTGCTCTGATGCACTGCCGCTGCATTATGCAAAGAATATCATCTCACATCACAGGTAAAACTGAAAGGAAAATAATGTGAAAAGGTAATTTCAGGAGACAATAAAACGCAGCATTGATTCCGTGCTTTACACATGGGAGACATTATATAGGGCTACTTCTGTAAAGGCTACTTGAACAATTAAGTGAGAATAAGGATGAAACCAGTACCTTTTCTACCATAAAATATTTCTGTGTTGACAGAATGCATTTTTCACTGGAAAATGCTTTCCCACAAAACTCCTGTCCGGCTCTTGTCAACTTTTCCCACTTCATTTGAGATCACCAAAACGACAGAATTAATGCAAGAGAAAGGAGATGGGCTTTTGCCACGTGCTACTGCATTCTTGTCTTAAGCTGCACTGACCTGCCCAGCTCTTTCTGAAACCTCACCACGCTGTTTGGGAGAATGTACCATGGGGGCCAGAAGTTACGCTAAATTTTTATGCTGTTCTTCCCATCATTACCTTTCACTTTTTGAATGCTTTATGTGATCCCCATGGGATGGATTACTATGTACACTGGGAAGTCCCAAATCACAGAATATTTGGGAATTTTCTGCTTTCATGCTTTCCTCTCCTTTCCCTTCCTAATCATGGCATAATTCTTAAAGCAATTATTAATTTACTTTTATCTTAAGATACTCCTAATTTGATTATTCTCATTATTCTTGCAATACTTATTACTTTCTTCCCCCTTTAAAGTATTTTTATAAAGGATTTTCAATGCAAGATGACTTTGCAAATGCAAATTTTAACAAAAAATTAATGCAAATCAAGATTTATTATTCAAAAATAGATTAGGAGTTTATTCATTTTTAAGAGACAAGTATCCTATCCACTTCACAAGAACAGTTCTTGGATCTAGGACTGTGTTCTGAGGCACAATTCAGTCTTGACTAAAGATACAAGAGCCATAAATCAGTAAAGGAGGAAAGGGGGAAACATGTTTCTTTTCCCCCAAGCAACAGCAACTTGACTATGTAGCACCCGTGGTGCCATCGATTATGATGAACACATAAATAGATTGCCTTTATTAACAAATACGATTCAGAACCACAGATTAACTGTTTTCTAGGGCATACAATATCTGGTATTTTTCACTGTCGTATCAGTCATAGAGCCTTAAGAGGTATTTCTTCCAAGTTTCCTAAAGAAAAATATGGTTTAATATAAGCTGCAAGTGCAACCACATCAAATGGTAAGGGATTTACAAAATTTAAAAAAAAAAAAAAGGCAGAAATTTTAGAAGATAAACTCATTAAAGTACTCAAGAAGCTCTAAGAAAAGAATGTCCCTGAAAGGGTGTTAGGGGTTTTGTCAGGTCCAGCACAGATATGCCTTAGTCCAACACTGCCCTGTATTGTAACAGCTATCATCCCATTTTCTATGGATATTTCACAAGATTTACTGAAAAGGCATTGGAAAGGGTGCATGTAGCAATGATAGCGAGGGTTACTGTTTCACAAAAAATACAAGGCTGGAGATGGTTCAAAAGCCAAACCACTTGGAGTCTGTATTTTCCAATTTGGAATTCCCAAGGTAGACATTCCAAACTGCAAGGGAGCATACAAAAAAAAGTGGCCTGGTTTCCAGTGGCACTAAACATCCCAGGTAACACAGGAGTGCATGTGTTCATGTCTATGAAAACTGGAATTCATGCTTTGCCGTGAGGCTAGACACCTACTTTGGGGTAGCCAAAATCTGGGAGGTTTTTCTTAGTTCGAGGTAGTTCACAAAGTCAATACAAAACATGGAATGACCAAAAGGGTGTTCTAGGCTCATGTCTGGTTATCTGATTTCTTAAAATAATTGCAGGTAATAGAAGCAATCAGGAAGCTGGAAAGACTTTTATATGGTCTTTTTATTGGCCAGCAAAGGGGAGTACAGAGGTGGCTTCTGTGAGAAGCTGCCAGAAGCTTCCTCCATGTCCGGCAGAGCCAATGCGAGCCCGCTCCAGGACAGATCCACCGCTGGTCAAGGCTGGGTAATGATAGTAACAGCTCTGTGATAACATATTTAAGAAGGAAAAGGAGAAGGTACTGGGCAGATGTAATTGCAGACAGGGGAGAGCAAAGTGAGAATATGTGAAAGAATCAGCCACGCAGATGCCAAGGCCAGTGCAGAAGGAGACAGAGGAGGTGCTCCAGGTACCAGAACTGAGATTCCCCTGCAGCCCATGGTGCAGACCATGGTGAGGGAGTTGTGCCCCTGCAGCCCATGAAGCCCATGCCAGAGCAGGTGGATGTCTGAGAGGGGGCTGTGACCCCATAGGAAGCCCGTGCTAGAGCAGGCTCCTGGCAGGGACCTGCAGAATTGTGGAGAGAGGAGCCCATGCTGGAGCAAGTTTCCTGGTAAGACCTGTGACCCCGTGGGAGACCCACACTGGAGTTGGCTGTGCCTGAAGGACTACACCCATGGAAGAGTGATCCGTGTTGCAGCACAGAGAACTGTTGCCTGTGGGATGGACTCACATTGGAGAAGTTCATGGAGAACTATCTCCTGTGGGAGGAACCCCATGCAGAAGCAGGAACAATGTGTGATGAACTGACCTTAACCCCCATCACCCATATCCTTGCACCACTGAGGGGGAGAGGGTAAAGCTGGGAATGAGGGGGTGGGGAAAGTTGGTTATGCCTTCCTCAGCAGCTCCAATTTGCTTTCTTGCAAAGCCATGTTTGGGAGAAGTTCCCTTTGGGCATCAGTTCTTGTATGGACAATACACCAATTTGTCTCTTTCTGCCTTCCAGTGATATCCTCAAAGGATCCGATATTCCCAGATGCACTCCAGGCCATGAGATGTGAGTCCTCAGTTTCATGTTGTGAAAATGTCACTCTCACAGATCTGACATTTTGCTGACATTATCTCAGATATTTTGAGTACAAAAAAAAAAAAGAATAGAACCCACAGAAAAAATCATTCTTATGTCTTCGAACCATCATTTGGGCCAAGACACCGTATGGTAGACACACTGCACTGCAGTGGCAGTGTGAATACAACCCAGTTGGTACCATCAGTCCTGGAACACATTTCCTGGCCTTCCAGCACCATGAGATGTGCCACATCCTTTTACCCTTAGGCAGATGATGGGTCCACATCTGTTTAATTTACCAGCATAGATGTGATCAACAAGACCAATAACTTGCAAGGACCAAAAATGTATCTGATGTTTGCAAGAGAGTATGAGGACCTATACAGCTAAATCAAACACAAAATAAACATCACCTTAGCTGTGAATCCTCATGTTTCAGGGCAGCAGTTAGCAAAATTCCTGCGATTAGACAGAAACTACCATGCTACACAAGTTTATACAATCGGTAATTGCCCGCAATGGTTCCCCATCTTCCTTAGTACAAATCTTCACACCCCACTATCTGGATTGAGTCTGGCAACTTCTGTGATCCTAATATTGGCATCTGGTCGTGTTTCTGTTCAGCTAACATATCTCTCAACACACAGTGGTCAAATAATTGTTCTGCTACTACTGGTCTTTTTGAAGTTTGTGAATGTCAAGCATTAACCTATTTCCAGTGTGAGATACCATATGATCAAGTTAGAATATGTAAATTGCTCACAAGAGCTTCCTATGGAGCATGAATTTGCTGTTAACAAGTGCTTCCTGAATGAAATAAGTGTTTTTAACTCCCCTTAGTGAGAGTAGGAGACATTAAGCATTTCAGGGTTAGACTTGAGCCCCTCAATCCTTGCCTGTCTCCTGGCAAAATATGCCATCTAGCCTAAATACCAAAAGTTCAGCTTGTCAACCACCACATGATCCTCCTGCAATTGAAACACATCAGCAGAGAATTGTTGGATCAAAGGCAGGCATCTAAGAATATGATCTAATGTGACTTAGTAGTCTACATTCTCTTCATCAATCATGAAGGAAATAGAAAGTTCTACAGAGAAATTAAATTAAATGTAGTGGCTAGGACTGGTTTTCCATCAATTCTATAGGATTTCCACAGAGACTTATCTCAGACATTAACAAGTACAACAGATGTTTACCACTAAGTGAGGTGAATCCCACCACCACTTACAAGACTCAGTAACTTCATCAGTTGGACTAGACTGTGTTGCAGGTAAATTCTGCGTGGTCATCACCATAAAAGGAGCTTTGCAATTTGCTACTGTTGTTCCAGGGATGCTTGTGCACACAAAAGCTTGTCATATTTTTCCAACCTTGCTAGCTGACTTGGTAAAAAAATATTATTTCTACAAAAAAACCTCACTTTGGGATTTTTTTTTAGACCACCACCAGACACCAAAACCACCCTCATTACGTCAGCATTTCTTCATGTGGGAATTGATCAGCAGCACAAAGGCCAAGCAATGGCATAAATGAGCTGGGAGTGTTGGATTACAGCTGAGACCCTTAACCCAGGACATGGGCCTTCCTCTGCCTACATCCCAGGTCTTGAAGATTGCCTTGGGCACAGCTGTGGAACCCAGTGCCCAGGGCTCAGTACCTGCTGCAACCTTGGCCTGATGCTATATCAGAGTAAGCTCCAGGTGCACACAGCCTCACACACAGCTGGAGTCACTTCTTTGCTTTGCTTCCCTCCCCTCTTCTTCAAGTTAATTTCCTCAACAAAACCTGCTGATGGCAGAGATGGAGGGGGAGGGACCACAGCCTGCAGGAGCATCTCCTCACCGCACACAGGAATGAGGTCAGAAAGGGAGCAGGAGTAGGGCTTGCTGAAGTTTCTCTTCAGGAAGGAAAAAGAAAAGGAATAGAAAGGAGAAAAGACTCCAGTTCCCATATTCAAGACCTCAGGAACAATTCACAAACAATTCTGGGAACACAATTTTTTCTCCTGATCCTTTTCCTCTGTTGGCTTGGGTGCTCCTGCAGGACACAAGAGATAAAGGTGTCAAACTACTGATGCTGAGGAAGGAGTCAGATCTCCTACTTCATAGGCACTTCCTGGTATTTACCTACTACGCTCAAGCACTGAGCCTATAACTGTGTATTTATTAAAGGGAAGTCACCACAACTGCATTTAGTGAGGAATCAAATCTTTACATCATGTACTGTGTGTTTTTGGAGAATGCTGATTGAATTCAGGACCTTAGAGTTTGCAGGGGAAAGATTCTTATTTTCAGGGCTGTCATGGGACTAAGGCATCAACTAACCATAAATTGCTCAGACTGGAGAAAGTTTTGTCATAAAGGGGAACTTCCAAAGGATGACTCAGGTACCCCAGGGTTCAGTGACGTACAGATACGTGGGTTTATATTGAAACTTTGGACTTTGGGGAATTTCGGGCATGTAATTTTTCCCGTAGTGTCAAATCTATTTGTGCAATTTTCATATTGCTTGAAACGGAAAGTATCTTGCAAATGAAAGAAGATAATATTTAAAATTAACATGGGGAACAATGTACTAGAAGGACATAGAATCTGAGTAAAGATAGAGTGGGAGAAGAAATTGAGCAAAAAGGTCTGAGAAATGCAGAATTAGGATGGAGTGGGAGAAAATGAGAAGAATTATAATTAAAAATAAACCCAAGCAACTTCCCATGTTGAAAGCTCACAGCTAGTAAGCTGATTGGCATCTTACAATTCTGCCAGGGTATTACAGAAACAGCATTTGAAGTTACCATCATGTGTTTTATGTGTTTCATAATCACGTTTGTTAATTGGAAGATGCAAGATTTCATCTATACTAAGCTTTAGTACTTTACCACTAAACTCTAATTAGTAAGTCTTGGAAGGAAAGGAAAGCAAGCTGATGCTTTGCTCAACAAGCTTCTATGTACAGTCAGGATTAAATGTCAGATAAAGCCACTGCTTTATTAATTTTCACTTTACTCTGAAACAAAATATATGAACCATGCAATTATTTAAAAATCCTACCAGCATTAAACTCTCCCCATCTCTTACTTCTTCCTCATCATACTTTCACCCCCAGCAGTAGAGAAGTCTCTCCTGCGAATCTGCAATAAACTCTGCTTATAGCTGCCTTTAAAGGAGGTCCACCGAATCTTAAAAATAAATGAGACAAGACTAAGATTAATAAAATAGGCAAGGATAATTGCTCATTTTGTTATGACCCAAATTCAATCCATTAAGGGAAGAGTATAAGACTCCCTTCTAGTTAAATTGACTGAAACATTCTTCAACAACAGAGAATAATAAAGCACAATTAAAAGTGAAAGTGACCTGGAGCTTTAAATACCCAAGAACCGTGGTAATGGAACAAGAAGGCCATTTAAAGGTCAGCAGCTTATAAACAATGTCCTCAGAGAAATTTCTCAAGAAGAAAATAATTTCAGATGGGCCTACTGAGTAATTTATAAAAAAGAAGGCTTCTCCCATCCTGAAGGGAGCCAAGCAAAATTAAATGCCTACTACGAGGCTCTGGCAGCCATTGTTTCATGTCTTATGTTCAAGAGGAGCTATTCCAGCTGGCATTCAGTGGGATCATCTGGCAGGGTAAATCTCACAATACCATGCTTACAGAGTCACACATTTCCCTAAACATTTGCTCCTTTGGAGATGACATCTGGGCTGTAGGCCATGAACTCTGCCTGCACAGCAGGCAGGGGTTACCTGAGCACCTGCACTGCTGCAGAGCAAGAGGCAAAAGGAAGTGTTGATGCTCGCAGTTCTCTCTGGGCAATGTGGGAAGCCGTGTCCGTCGACCCCTTTGGTTCTCTGCTCAGCTGTGCTTCTCTGGCATATTTCCTGTGGCCTCTCATGCACACACACCTCCCAGCAGATCCTGGGGACTGGCACCTGCTGCCAGCCTGCATAAGGAGTGAGTGTCCTGGCACCGCTATGGACGTCTCCTGTTCTTCCTTGCTAAGATCAGTTGTCCTGGATGCACTGATCTGTGACTTTGAAAATTTGCCTCCATGAGTGAAAATACAGAAGTCATTATAGAAACCTAATGTAATTCCTCATATTCATAGAGATCCTGCAAGCTCGAAAGGAAAAAAATCCTCCTCCACTTGGAGTCTTTTTTCTCCCTTCATTTTTCAGATGTGGATGTATAACCCCAGTCCAGCAGGATCTGTATCCCAGAACTGTAAATATAGATTATACCCAAAAAACATTAATTGAATGTGTAGGAAAATAAGGCAATTCATATATGCATCCATTATAAATCTGTCAAAAATGTAAAGCTAGAAAATCATTTTTCATCCAGGCAGGCACGTTGAATACAGCAGTCCAACAATAACCGTGTTGTGTCAGCACCTACAGCAAACACTACTAGGAAGGACTTGCAGGATCCAGCAAGTTATTCTGTGTCACTTCAATCCATATCCAGGAGAAAAAATTAGTGATCTTATGTATTTATTTAACCTGTGTTATATCTCAGTCATCAGGGAACACACCTCATAACCCAGTGTCCAGAGAAAAAGACAACAGGATGCTTGGCACAAGGTATTAGCACGTGTAAGGTGTGTTTTATGTTTTATGCAGCTTCATCAAAACTGACATAAACCAGTCATTTCTAAAATCATCTAATGACAGAGAAGAATTATACTTAGGCTTTTGATGAATTCTTTGCAGGTGTGTCTTAATTCAAGAGTTAGCATAATAGTAATGCTGCCCTACACAGCACAGGTTTCGCTGACTATTTATGGGCATTTAATATTTCATTAGTTCTTTTTCTGAATGCCTTTCTTCTGCTGTGTTCATTCTGTACTTTTTCCTCCATCTACCCTCTTCCCTCCTTTTGCACAGCACAAGTTCACTGAATATTTAACTCCCTGTTCCTTTCATAGTCTCTTTCATCCAAGCAACACATCAACTGAATGACTTGAAGCTCAGTCCCTCTGTGTTTGGGTTAGTCAAAAAACTAGCTGGAAGACATCAGCCACTTTGCTGTAACTGTATGTTGCCTGTAAAGTAACATGTGGGGGGATTTAAATATGACATTGTGTAGTGCTATTTCAAGAAAAATAGTCTCTCTCCTCTGCATTTTCTGCTGGTGCAGTTCATTTACAGCAGGCTGGCCATGTGCCCATTATGCACAGACAGTGGATGCAGAGTCATAGGAACAGCTGATCAAACACAACCAAGATAAATTCAACCCAGTACATTTTCCGCTGTCTATAAAAGAAATTTGGTTTTCATAGATTTTTGTCTGCATCTCTCTTCTGAGCCTTAGGTGTAAAAATAAGGCAGGAAACTGAACAGATTTTCTTCCCTCAAGACTGTAAAATCACTCAATAAACCTCTTCCTGCAATAAAAGCCTTCAAATGATGGTTTAAAACCTGACTCCACTGGAGTCAATAGTAAAACTCCCATTCACATCAGGAGCAAGTGACTTCTGCGCTAATGAAAGCCCTTTAACGGTATTGGGTATGCCACACAAAGACTCCATATAATAACTTGCTGTAAAACACATGTTTTTCTCCAGATAAGGTTTCACATTTTTTTTTACTAATAATACATTTTTAAAAATACTGATTTCTTCCATCAATAAAAGACAGTCAATGTATAAATGCACATTAACACTAAGCAGCAGTTCAAGAAAGGACTTCTAAGCATGGAAATGAAGCTGCAGGTTGAATGTTAGGTAGGCCAAATGGAATGGTCAAGGCTGTTTTAAGTCTCTGCTGGAAGATGGTATATCTAGGACCAATGTAAATGTTAAAAGCCTTATCGGCCAAGATGGACTCACACTGACATCTGGCAAATTTGTACAAAACTAGGAGGAATTTGTAGTCTTTTTCTGTGTCTAACATTTCGATTTAGACTAACCAAAGCATACATGGTAAGTACCCAGACAGAAAAAACAAATTCCAGTATATTGCCTGCAAAATGCCAGCACAAAAGGATTTTAGAGAGAGAAATTCACATTGTCAGCTGTCAGTTCGCAGTGTGGATAAATCCCAGCGTGTAATTGCAGCATTAGTCATGCTGGCTAACAAAGGCATCACAGAGCAGGTGGAGGACCAAGAGTGGAGAGCAGAGAGGTCATCAGCTGTCTGAGGCACCAGCTTTCCTCACCAGCCTCCAGCGCCAGCTCAGCAAGCAGGATGAGGAGCCCAAGCTGGAGAGCTGTGCTTGCTGCTGCCCTCTCTGTGCCCCACCATTGGCTTGTCCAGGGCAGGCTGCCAGCCCTGCTCCCCTCACAGCCTGCTCACATGGGCTCAGGTCCTCCTGCACCACTTGTCCAGCACAGAGGGGACAGAAGTGAGCCTTCACTTTGAAGCTGTAACTGTGTCAGTGCTCTGTTGGGCTTGGAACAGGAAGGAAGAGGAACAAAGGAGAAAAGCTTTTCCAAAGCAGCCACATATCTGAGATAGGCTGCTTCTGAATTCAGCCTTTGGGTTAACAAATGTGTGCCACTGCAAAGGTGGGATGAAACTCGCTTCACACTCAGAAGACTCTTTTGAAGAAACAGCCCTACACTTCTTTTTTTCAGTAAGTCAGTACCTAAGCGAGGGCTTGAATCTGGAAATATAGTCCTCGTAATGATTCCATCAGTTTGTAAAGAGTAGCAGGGGAAGGATATTTCTGATAGTGGCATCTCTTACATTGTCATTGTTTGCACCTATGATGATCAGAATTGCAAATACGGGACTATGGGAATAACCCATGAAGCAATATGCTAGATTTGCCATCACCTGAAGTCATTAAATAAAGTGCAGAAATCTTTGAAAAACACATTCTAGTTCAATCAGAGGACAAGTCCATATCATGGGCCTGCATTGTACAGCTGAAGGATATGACAACAACAGCTCTTGTGGGTATTAAAAGTCATGAGTATTTGAATCTGCTTTGCCAGAGTGGTTTGGATTTCTTTTAATTCTGAGTTTTTGGGGCTTTTCAGCATTCGTATTTGTCAGCTTGAAGAGTGCCATCAAAAACAAAGGTACAATGCCAAGCCTTTCAGGATATAAATAGATTAATAGTTCCCAGAGGGAAAGGTACCTGAAAGACCCAGGCTGATTCTGAGCCATTCCAGAAGGATGCCATTAGACAAAGCCTTCCCTAAATCCCACTGTTAAGGGCATTTGAGGTGGAAAGAGGTATTGGCTGCAAGACAGGCACTCAAAGGACGTGACCTAGGCGGGTAAAAAGTTCAGAAGTGTTTTATAAGGAGCTAAAAGCATCTGAGGAGAACTGTTTTAAAATAAAGAATAAAGGCAGGAAGACTGAAGACTGTTTCTTTCAAAGCTTCAAGAGAGCTGATACTGATGAAGAAAGTGCTTCTGCAGGCATAAGTGGAGCACCCAGCATTTCATGAAACATAACAAACCTTCAACATTGCGCCGGTGTCCTCTTGCTGCCGAGCACGGCCTGTGCCCAGGAGGGGGAGCCATGCCAACTCATCCATCTCAAATTGCAAATTCCAGCTGGAAGCAAAGATTTGGTTTTGTTTGTTTGTTTGCTTTTATTTCTGTCTAGTTACCAAGATCATAGTGTTATAAACAGGGAGAGATTCTCAAGAGCTACAAATAAAGAGGTGCCTTGACACCAGCTGATCCTGCACAGAGGCAGATATCACAGGTCTCTCTGCTGGCACATCACGCAGGAATAGGCTGATAGGCCTGCAGAATCTTCAATCACACAATGAAGTGTGCAAGGGATTCACACTGAATTCATATGAATCCTGCAAAACTGTAACACGACTCCCAGACAGGATCTTTACTGTCCTTTAATACCTAGCACAGTAATGCTCCTGAGACACTTGCAGAGGCACTGCTACAGCAGAACTCAGTAGCACACACAAAGTAGTACGAGGTAATCTGCATGATTAATCAATAATATTTTGTCCCGAATTGTTAGGGGTTTTGTCAGATTTTTGATTCTACCAACGTGCTAATGAACAGTCGGTCTCTTAAATCATCCCCAAGCCACACTGGCAAAACACTGGAACTTCCCTGGCTGTGGACAGAGAGGAAGATTTCGGGAAGGTCATTAGTTAAAAGTGTGAGACACACAAAGAACAGCCTCAAATTCTGGACTTGATTACTTGTGTCAGACCCCTTTGGAGTCCCATAAAAAGCACATAAAACCTGCCATTTCTGGGATGATGTAGAGGGAGAAGGAAGAGCAGGAGTGAGGAGAGAAGAAAGGAGGGGCTGAGAAATCCATTTTCCATGGTAATATGATCAAGAAGAGCAGGAAGAGAAGGGCTGTGCTCCAAAGGAGTTAGAGAAAAAGAGGTTCAAATACCATGAATGAGGAGACATCATGGGCTGCCCCATGTTTGGGAGAGAAGAAGCAGATAAGAAGAGGATTTGGACCAAAGAGGAAAGTAGCATATGTGAAAGAAAGAGTAGGGGAAGCTGGGGAAGTGGAGGTGTGGACAAAAAAGAAAGAAATGGTATTTTTTTTCTTGGCAATCAGTGAATCCTTCTTACGGTTTACAGAGAATATTGCCTTTCCTTGGAAAAGCTGGCACATCCTCTGGAGCCTGATAGCTTTTCAGCGGTGAGGTGCCCCGTGTAGCAGAGCAGTTTGGTGCACAAACAAGCAATGGATTTGTTTACACATTTCTCTAATCCATTGACAAAAACCAGGATGGCTGCAGCAAAACTGCTCCCTGACACAACTTGCCTGGAAGAGGAGCCTCACGGTAACCCATCAGTGGTCTGTGGGGTGCTCCGTGGCACGGACCAGCAGGCTGGGAGGGGAACGACACCTCTTCTGCCCATGGATACATGAGAGATCCAGGACAGTGCCAGTCAGGAGTGCCGATTTCTGTGCATGCAGGTACAACATCTGTCTTGAATGCACCTGGCATTAAAATGCATAGGACTGGAGTTGCTCGTAGTCTCTCTGGAGACAGTTCTGCATTTGTCCAGCACTTTACCATAACCTCACCATAGCTCCTACAATTCCCCAGCATCTTGACAAAAATATCTTGTTTCCCCCTCTGAAGAATGCAGCAATATAATTAATAGTAAGAGCTACCCCACAGCTCTATGCATTCTCTTGTGTTCTCAGCCAAGCAAATCTTTCATTTTGTCGGGTAATTTCTTTTTAATGGGGTGGTTGCTATTATTTCTTGATAGTGATAAAAGACCTGAAGCAAAATTCTTTTCAGAGAATTCAAGAGGAAAAAAATCTTTGTTGGTTAAAGGAGTGTATTTAATGCATGCAGAAGGTGTTAATTAAAAATCCTTAAACCTGACATTATAGCCCTAAAAATCATGAATATTTTGAGTCTTAAATGTCTCAGTTATCATCACAGAACACGTCTGCCATGGCACCCATTTCTTTGGCCTGAGGCATTACTATAAAATTAAAAATGGGCATTTGGAGCTGATAAGCTTTGATCTAATTGAGTATGTGGTAGGATCAAATCATAATATGCCCATGATTTGCTGATCTCATTCCTCCCTTCTGGCAAGGGTTTGTCAAGGGATACTAATGGACTCTTATAACCTACTGATGTTTTACAAAGTAAGCTGATTTTTGTAACTTATGTTTGTGTGTGAGCTTAACAAACCACACCCCACCCCACAAGAAAAACCAACACCTCACTTGAAATTGCCATATGAACTAAAGGGCAGAGTCAGCTTTCTAGCTGTTATAATTCAGTAGGTATGACATTTACCTCACTGTGTTTTTCTACAGCTGGCTAAGTGCACACGACACCATGCAAAGTTGAAAACCAACTTGGAAAAAAAAATCAATTTTGGAAATTTTTTTTTTAATACACTCTCTTCTGTGGATCTAATTTCTCGTCTGTTCAGGGAATTCTTTTGGCATGAGCAGAGGTAAAATTGATGAATATTAAATTTCTGCAGTCTTAAAGAGAGTAGTGCTTACCCAAGTTTCAGTGAAATACAGACGTGTGGTTACATCTACCTAGATACATAAATTTTAAATACGTATGAAGACATGTTCAATGCATAGGTTTTTTGTTAATTTATAGACAGAGGTTCTAAATTTAAAAAAAAAATATCCTTTGAGATATCAGATAGAAAAAAAATTACTTCTGCAAATGAGAAGTGGCATCAGTCATCAGTGCAAGCAGCATATAGAATCTGAAATAGCAAAGCAATTGAACATGAAAAGTTTGGCATAGAAAAGAAGGGTGAGTAATTTAAACCCACTCAGGAACAGGTGTGACTTATTCATAAACCAGTTAGGAAAAAAATTCTTCAATTGCTCCTCTCTGGTAAATAACAAATTACCATAGTAACTCCATTTTCAAACAACATATGCATATATTTTTTTACAGAAAAGCTTGAGTCAAAAGCTGCATTTTACTACCACACCATGACTTCTTTCCTAGTTTCAAGATCCAAATTCTATGAACTTTCAGCTTCTTATTTACATAGATTGCCTCATCCATGACCTGCAAAGACCACCTTAAGCTTAACTGTATTGCTCAATCCATGCTTAAAATATATTCTGCCTCTTTGTTGGGACCATTACATTGAGCCAATTCAGCCAATAGCTCTTATGATAGGGAGAGTAAATAGCTGTCATTTTGAGAGTGGATTACAAATGATTTTTTAAAATCAGATGGGTTTTTCCAGCAATTGCAAATTACCTGAGTCATATTCTCGTATGCAAGTGTGTATTTAACTTTATAATTGTGTATTTGTGTGGTGGTGGTGGTTAGAAATTTGTAAGTATTTTGATTGTCAAGAAGGAGGCAGGTTTTCAATTAATTTAACTGAGTGACCACACAGAATACAAACCTTTATGTAGAGCTACACAGCCCAGGCTGAGCAGGAGGAGTCCCAAACCCCACTGCTCCCTGGGCTTGTAGTGCAGCATCATACACTGACTCACCTCCAAATCCTGGTCCAGACTTTGCAGTAGAAACGTTCATCAGGAACAATCCATCTGCAGCATACAACAGCCACATGATTTGTGTTTATTCTGTCTTTAAAAGGCAGCCAGTGTCAGTGCCTCCAGAGCTGGACTTGCAAACAAATGCATAAGGGCTATGCAACCTCAATTCGGTAACATCATTTTAACATCCTGAATCTTTGAAATACAGATGATTTGGATCTTGCACCCTGAAGAGTTACTGGTTTTGTGCAGACTTATATGGAGGGGCATCTCACCTTTTCAAATTAATCTGTCCAGGCTGAAAGTAGTCTCCAACTGGTCTTCATACTTGGAGAGATGATCAGAATCTGCTGCTGACAGGTTTCCGTTTTGCAATCAGCAACAAATTGGAGTTTATTCCATGTTCCCATAGCCATCTGTTGCATCCATGATGGCAATTTCAGTCTGGATCCTTCTATCCTATCCAGGTTTCTGTGATTCAGATGGCCAAAAATATCAGAACGGGCAGCAGCATAACAAACACTGACACTTTCAATTTGAAGTGTCTTTGAAAAGTATGCCAGAAGGTTGGCCCAATAAAGATAAGACATGTATGCAAGTGTAAGCTCTGGTTCCCCATCCTTTTTTTTCTAAACAATAAAGGAAGAAGATGAAGTAGAAAATATAGGCACTTATGCCTTAGCCAGTCTCATCTCATAGTTCATTGGAAATCATTTTTGCATGAAGGGATTCTCTGAACCAAACCACTCAATCATCAATAGATGCAGTGAAACAAATCTCTTCTCATTCCATTGGAAATATGCAAACAGTAATACATCTCTTGCCTGAAGAATAATTCCCTGTTCACAGCATGGTAATTCGTCTCACAGAATTATCTTGCTTTACTTATTCATTCTAGAAGATTTTAAAGGAAAGAGAAAAAAAGGGGGGGGACGGGGAGTAGAAGGAGGGAAAAAACAACAGCAAGCCACTCATCAACAGCGCAAACAGAATTAAAAGTCCACCTGTGTCCAGTGGCTTAAAACAATAGAACTGCAAAACGTTTTTCAGATCACGCTGTGTGGGCTGCATTTATAGCAGAATTTTAGTCTGTGGAGGGTGTGCAGTTTTGAAAGTCTCCCAGCTGTCCCCACCTGCAGTACCTCGGGTGACATCATGGAGATGAGTGCAGTCCATGTATGTAAGCTGTGCCCCTCCCAGTGGAGCTAAACGGTCACATGCCTTTCAGGGAAGCACCCAAGGCACACCAGCCACTCTTGGGTGCTCAGTCCAAGCAGGAAGGTTAGAGCTAGGCCAGGGGAGGCCTCTTGAAATGCAGATAAACACCCAGTCCACAGCCTCAGCTCCTCATCTTTTCAGATCCATTCCTCTTGGGTTGCACCACTTGTATAGATACAGGTTCTGCCACAGAGCTTTGCTTCAAAAGACTTTCTGGCATGGAGTGATTATGTCAGTTGGAGTTTACTGATTTCTTTGGTTTCATTACCTACCTTTTCATCTTTGTATTCAGGTAAGCAATGTAATTCTGCACAGGTATAAAGTTATCATATCCTTGCCATAAACTGAGTGACACGATAACTTGTCTTGTCAGATAGTTTTACAGTGCTATGCATCAGCTGAAGGGCTGAGAATGAAGCAAATAGTCCAAGGTTTTTTTATATCTCCCCTAAAGCCACAAGGAGATGTAAGTACTGATATGAAATGACACTACATTTTGTTTGGGGAAATTTTGCAGAGTTGCTTCAGCCCAAGATGGCAGCTATTATGTAAGTAGCAACAACATGTTGTCTTGTAAAGTCTTCATTTTCTCCTTTTTCATGAGGAACAAATGTACTTTGAGCTCAGTTAGCTCTCCCTTTTGATAACGAAAATGGAGCAAAGTGCTTAAATCAGCACATGAAACTTCCTGAGAAAAAGAGATAGGGGCTTGTCTTAAAACAGCCCCTCCCTACATCAGATAGATGCCTGAAGCATGCAGACATGGAGTAAAAATACAGTACTAGAAGCTGGAAATGGGACAAAGCTGAAGGTAGAGAATCCTTCCTTGCAGCATTTCTTTTTTACCTTTGAATTTTCAACTTTAAAAGTTGTGATCTTTGTTGAAATGACTGTCACACAGCCACAGAGCATCACCTCTGTCCAGGATGGTCATCCCTTGGGCCCTGACTTCCCGTATCTCCCATGGGCAGAACAGCAGCAGTGCAAATCTACTTCTTTCCCTCACCTCAGAGCAACCTCTAGTCTGCATGGGTATCCCAACACAGCTGCTCTATGAAGTACTCAAGATTATCACTAGCCATGTTAGTGTGAGAGATGTGCAGATGGAAGTGAAAAGAGTAATGGATATGGTTGCTGTTCCTTACCTCTTTTTTCTGGTCATTCCTGAATGCTCCTTGGTCAAGAATTTCCTCAGTTTTTTTATAGCCAGTGCTTCACTGCAATCCATGAAGAATTTTTCTCATGATTCCTTATAGTACGTAGTTGATGAGTTATGTTGCACAGGAAAGAGGAAAGTTGAAAGACGCTTCAAGCTTCATAATTTTTTCTTGAAAACTGAATGATGACACATACCAAGGAGAAGTGCTGTTTCAGATACTATTTCTCGACCTTTTTAAGCTGAAAATCACCACACCTTTGCAAAACATCACTCCTTTTCATTAATAGCCAAATAGAATTTAACCTAAGCTTTGAATAGTCACTTATAAATTCTACTTTTCCTCACCCATATTGATTCTAATTTTTCCACATTTTCACTTATTTGCATATGTAGAAATGTGTGCATTTTGAGAAAGTTTTTTAATGGATTTGATCTTTGGACCAAGTTTTGATGTCTCCTGGACCTCTCACATCCTGGGAGCAGCAGGTTGTTAAACCCTTCTGAGTGCAGCTACAATCTTCTGTTGGAGACTGATCTTTATTCTCCTCAGAGACTACAAACAGTCAGGCTGCTGTAGGTTTTATGCTCACAATCACCTTTTTTAACCTTAGCTGAGAAGGGAAATCTCCAGTATCTCAAAATACCTACACTCATTCCTTTCCTTTGTTCCAAATACTAGCTGCATTTTTAAACCCTTTCATTACAGTGACGGTAGCCTCCTTGATAAAGCTTCTTGTGGGGGGGTCCCACAAGGTCGACTCTGTCAGTCTGGGTTTTCTGATTTGGTTTCCCTTCATTCCTCTGTGTCCGAGACCAGCTTTCACAGTCACAACTTATTTTGTTCTGTAGCTTCTTACAGAGTGTGAAATTTCACCTAAAGGATCTCATGGCTGAGTCCTAACACTCTCCAAACAGTAACAGGAATTTCAAAACTACACGTGGATTTTTCCAGTTATACTGGCACATTATTAATTAAAATTCAAATGGAATTTTTTTTCTTTTGCCCCAACAGCTGTAGAACAGCACAAGCTTTCTCATCCTCAGCATTTCCAGAGCATTTATGGAATTCCGTGTCTGTCAGCCACCCTTGGAAATAACCAGCAAACCTAAATAACAGCTATCCAGGTAACTTAAATTCTGACTTTGGTTCATTGATTCTATTTTCCTGGTACAATGAAATGGCACTGTGTCATTTTACTCTTTTCTTCATTCATAATTGCCCTTTTGATTTTGAAAATAATGCTTCTCACTGACTGCAATGTGAGCTGCATTCAGTTCGCTATGCTATCTAAATCTGAGAAAATACTATAAAGCTCACACAGTTCCTCTGAGGGACAGAATGTTCTCATTTCTTCAATTACTCACATTTGAATATAATGTTCATGAAGACATTTGCACTTGTTCTTCTTTCTTATAATTGTAAACTTTAAGATTAGAACTGCTGTTTAAAATAAGATACATTTAGGTCAAGTCTTTCTAAACTTAATTTTCATCACTGAAGTTTACTCTTTTTGTTTGTTCTAGCTTTCATTCAAACACTTTAGAATGTTCTTGCAGATTTAGGTCCAATTTGTCACAGAGGTCCTGGCCTAATTATGGCTGTTGAAACACTACAACTATTGAAAACATCCTTCAAAGGGATGTTTTTCACTAAACTCAGCAGAAATCTCCCCATTACATGCAGGGTCACTGAGCTGGGTCTCAAGCCGACCACCACTCAAGCATAACTATTCCCTCTGACGCTTCCGCTTGCAGCTCCACCCTCGTGTCTGCACCAAGTCTGGCTGTGCCGGAGCTGGCCATGAGGAAGGACCTGACGGGGTTCCAGTGCCAGCCTGGGTGGATTTCCAGATTTCACCAGCCAGGAAGCCTCACACGTATAAATATAGCAAGGTAAATATTTTGACCAATATTTGGAACTCACTTTTTAGCCCTGGAGTTTGGGTATTTCTACCCTTGGTTTAGAATGGACATGGTGATGCTTTCCAGCTCCAGCAGGGCATTGCTGGCAGTGACCGAGGCCACTGCTGGCTGGAGAAATCGGACAGCAGACAGCACTGTCCCTCCAGGCTCACAGCCATATACCCCTGGCACCCAAGGGACACAGGCACACCTTCTCCATGGGTGCTGCCCCACAATCTGTTTTACACTGCTCTGGAGGAGCAAAAGCTCCTCTCTTTGAGGCCTGTTTTCTGTTTTCTAAGCACACCGACATGCATGTGCTTTTATAATAGAGATTTATTACAGAAACGTGGCAAGCTTTCACAGCAAAAGGTAACTGTAAAAAGAAAAAGGACAAATTACAGAAGACTTTCAAAAGCACGCAATATGAAGAAGGACACTGCTGAATCAACGGCTGGAAATACAGAAATACAGATATTTTATTTAAGCAGTGTGGTATTTAATGTCACAAACTGAAGGGAAATCCAACTGCAGAATAAATAAGATATAGGAAGTGGATTAAGGACATGGGTTTATGCACATAGCACACTTCTAAGCAGGAAAGATATATCTATGTAGATTTGAATCTGGATGCATGTGTAAAAAGTTTTTGTTTTTTTTTTTCACCCAAGGGTAGAGTTCTGAAATGCTCTTAATGAATCATTTATAGCAAATTGGTCATAAAAAACATACTTGAGGTCCAGCCTCAAGTAAAGAGTGTTTTTCTCAAGACTTGAAATGCTGTGTGGCAGCCATGCCTGGCCAGAACGGAGGCATCCTTTTCTTTCTGTTTAATGAATTGGGCTGTGCTGCTCTTTATGCAGAGTGAGTACAGCCAGTCTGAGGCACATTTAAGTAAAACCATGCAGGCAGTTATTTGCCTCAGATGAAAGAAAGGCCAGCCTTCAATGTCTTACTGGGGTTGTGGCTGCATATCCTTTTTCAGTTCCCCAAAAGTTATGTTCTCATTAAAATGTCACCTTACAATAATTCTCTAATGTACTGGCTTCTGCCTTTATTAGCTGTTGAACTAAAGCTAGTAATGGAAAAACAGATTACCTTGAATTTACGATGGGCTAATTCCATTCCTTCTAGCCACAAAGATAAATCACCCTTTGTTTACAACTGAAAGACCAGTAATTTTTTAGCAGAATGAAGAATAGATGGGAAAATATAGTTTTAACTCTTGGCACAGATTGTTTTGAGGCCCCAAAGCAACAATGTGGTCAACAAGTAAAACATAAAATCAAGCTCTGGTAAAGACCAATGAACAGCACTTCCAAACTGCACTTATTTTAGTCAGTTGAATATCCCACCATTTACCTCTGAAAATGGAATTTGACCCATGAGGGGTTCTCTGCCGTAAGGATATTGTTAAAGGAAAAGTGAAATCCAAATCAAACAAACATAAAAACTTAGGAGAGATAGTAGTAGATATTATTATAAAGTCAGGAGTAACTAAAAGTTACCAGATCACAAAGTCACAAAGAAAATTTCCACAGATCATCTTTGGGACAAATAGTAATTCTGTTATTGCTATTTTTTTATCCTGCTTTAAAGCACATATAGAAAAGGGCAATGAATAAGTATGTTATGCAATGTCCCTTACTGAGTTAGTATAGCACAGGAAAAGGTCCCACCCTCATAGGTATAGGAAGGAAGCAGGGATTTATCATGTGTTAGAGAGATAATGATGAACCCAGATTTGTAAGAATAATCAGCAAGATTGTATGTGAAGAAAAAAATTCTGAAAATACATTTAGAAAATTTTCCTAAAGGCTTTTTCTTCTACCTGTTAAAAAAAACTGTAATTCTGTAGAAAGTAGATGAAAAATATGTTAAAATGATCAGGTTCTAGAGTAACAGAGTTTTATTTCTTCTGCAAATTAGTTTCTATATGTATACAAACATAATTACCTGTACCTTTCTTTTTCTTTTTGTTTTCCAGCAACGCTGATTTATCTGTTCTGTTTTTACCAACTGGTGAAAGTGTAGGTGCTAAAAAGTTAGAAGCGGAGAAATTCTTCAGCCTTTTCTCAATATTCTGTGAGAGGACTGTCTTTCCTATGTAAAGTATTTTAAACAAGGTCACAGTTTCATAAACTGCTTGCACCTGCATGCTCTTTTGCAAGATTGTTATGGTTTTAACTCTGAAAATATTTTGGAACAGGTATCTTAGGACTTGGCCAATCCTCTCAAGGGGTGGATGGCTGAGGAACCAATTACCTATTGCCATTCAACACACTTTTTGCGATCTATCCTATATAGTAGTCAGAAAATTATTAAAGCCCTTAAGCTTCGGCTTCCACTGTTCATGAGCCTGGACTCTGTGTCGTTTTCTTTATACGTCTTGGACGTAACTGCGACATAAAAGAGTAGATATCAAGTTTAAAAAAAAAAAAAAAAGAAAAAAATGGTAAAAATTTAAAAAAATTAAAAGGGCATCTGTTGGGACAGAAGTTCCCTGAGGGACAAAATGAAATGAAACATTTTCGCTCATCAGGTAAATACCATGTCAGCCTCACATAAGGGACAGTATTTTCATTTGCTGGTTCAAAGAAAGCAATCCTCAAAACCTGTTAATGGTCCTTTTGCTTTCCAAGTTAAAAAATGCCATAGTTGAAGTATAGATTTAACTGTTAAGGTGGAAAACCTTTTATTCATTTTGTCTGCATTAAAAAAAGCAAACCAGAAATGAATGCTTTTAATCTTTTCTCCTCTTTTTTCATCTCACTTTCTGTTTGGGTTATGACCTGGACTACTAGATTCTTACACAGGACTTACTACCTTGTTTAAGACATCAGAAGAATAAGTGAATACATGGATAAAAGCTGTGGCTAATGAAAGACAATCTCATTTAGAATACCACAGAAATTAGTTGACTTTAAAAAATCTTGCAACCATCTTCTTCTTAGCTTCAATAACCTAAGAATTCTTACTCTGGAGAAGATGCCAAATGTTTTCCTGCTTACTACATTCAGAAACAGATTTAGCTTTGCCCAGAAAGCAAAGTTTATCGGAGAGATATTTGGTTTATGTCTCAACTGATATGTGGTGCAAACTCTCTTCCTCCAATCAGCAAGACAACTGGTATCTGCGTTTTATTTGATAAAGTCTCCCTGGAGGAGTCTGTCAGGCATCTACAGCTGAGACACTGTGAAAATATCTTCCTTCCTTCAACCATTTGGTTGTTTCACTTATTTAAAGCCTAACTCCTTCTGGGTATTTTACTCTTCAAACGTACAGTGAAATCTTTCCTTGTACATGGTTTAAGGAGATAATCACTCTTGTCAGCTGTGCCATTTTTATTTGGCTCACAGATAATTTGTGTTTTTCCTGAAGTTCCTAAACTCTTTGGCTGAAGCAATTAAATAAGAGTTTGAGGGAGGCAAGTTCTTAGCTCTTGCGCTTAGAGGAAGAAATTTTTAAAAACTTGAACATTAAAACGAATACAGAGGACCCAATACTTCTAAAATAATAATATTTTAAATCCTTTCATGACTTCTTAGTACTCACTATTATCCAAAAGGCTGCAACACTAAACATAAATGATTATAAAAATGTTTGCTAAAAATGATCCTTCATTAGCAAACAATAAAGCTATTGATTCAACAATGAAATTTAATCAAAAACTAATGACCCATGTGCCTACGTAAATGTCTTATTTCTCTGGCTTCAATTTTCCTCCCATGAGAAAATCTTGGCTCTCATTGCCTTCCATGTCTTCGTGCTGACAGTTGTGTAGGTCTGTCTTTGTAAATGATTATAATAGCCCTCATCCATCAGTCACTACACGACTTTCATTTAACAAAGCTGATTTACCCTAATATGTATTAAATATGCTCTAAAGGTGCTTCCCAATCTCCTCTCACACAAATTTGGAAGGAAAGTGTTTTCTGACTTACAAGCCTGTTTCAGGATCTGCCTCCTATGTTTCTTTTCACTCATCAGAAAATTCCTTTAGACAAGCCAGTTCTGATGCGGAGGTTGCCTGCCCTGCCAAGCAGCCAGTTACCGACTGTTACACCTAATGGCAGCTGTAGCTTGGTCAAGCATTATGTGTCCAAGTGCCACTCAGAATGAACCCAAAACTCCCTCCTTCAGCCCTTTCACACAGGCTTTCTCAGTGATTTTGAAGTTTTAATTTCCTCCAGCCCATAATGAAGGGGTCTTTAGGAGCACTTAAAATTGTTGGGCGGGCTGCAAAGGGCACCCATCTGATTTCTGAAAGTTTTCTTTCACCAGCAGATACTCTCCTTCTTCCCTTCTGAGGAATCTTCAGCTGCAAAAACAGGGCAACTTGAACTTGAACTTGTGCTTGCCACTTAGAAACATGTCTGTCATCTGCCAGGATCTAGCCTTGTAGTCCAAACACCTTTTCCAGTGACAATGCAAAGGTTTTTCTGAAGATTTCAGCTCATGCTGCATCGGGATGTCGCAAATCTTCTAACCTGCTTCTAACTTAAAGCTTTCACTATAGAAGTCTTCTTCCTGAAGGAAAAAGATGAATCATTACAAACAGTATCAAATAACTTAGTGATACAACACACACAATAGAAGCAGCAGAAAGCAGGGACAGGAACATTATTAAGATCGTGACAAAAGGGAAAATTAGAATGAAGACTTTAAAAATGCTAACCAGCTTTAAAAGAAATGTAAATTTTGCTAAATACTTGGGCGTTTTGAACTTGGTGTTTAAGGAACTTATTACTGATCCTCTCCCGAGTTCATTTGTTCCAACATCCTGATACTGTGGCACAAGGGATTATGCAACAAGATAAAAAGACAACTTTAAAGAATAGAGCAATTATTCAATGGCAAACAGAGAGAAGCAGGTAGGCAGCTGTATTTAACCAGCTGTAAGGCTAAGCACAGATGTGCTCCCCACCCCTAACAAAGTACCCCGAGTGCTTTGGCTGGCCCAGCAGGCAAGAGCAGGGAGGGGCAGGCTGGCCTCTGCAGCTCCACAGAGCAGGTCTTCCTTGTCACAGGGTTATCTACGTGCACCAGCTCCTGATGGCACTGACCAGTTTTACCTGGTGAGCTGATCATTCACAACTAGCAGCCCCAACCAGCACAATCAGTGTCCTAAAATTTTTCCATTACTTTTTCATACCTTTCCACGCTGGTGATCCTCTTGAATACACCAGCTACTTCTGATCTTATCGCAACAATCCTACTTCTGCCAGTAATTTTGTCTTTCTTATCTCCATACAGACTTTCTCACATCTCTTTCAGACTTGTCTGTGCAGAGGTTATGCAGCTGTGCTGCATCAGAACTGAGTCTTGGGTCCAAACACACAATCAGAGAGAGACCCTGGGTGGCAGGAGAGAGCTTACAACTGGGTCCACAGAGAGGAGGTTGATTAAAAACAACCATAATAAATTCCTAAGCACATCAATATAAATTCCTATCATCATAATGTATCCACGCACACACACCCCCCAAAGAAAAAAATTCCCTCTGAGTTATAAATATCTTCCTCCTGTAAGCTAGCTAGTTAAAAAGGATTTTACAAGGCAAGCAACCTATGGCTAGGGCAAGACACCTGATTTTTTACACTAAAGCAGTATATCAAACCCTCATCCAGCATCCCTAGGCACTCATAATTCCTAACCTATTTAGAGCTTTAGGGGCACAACATCTGGAAGACCAGACTTAAAATGGCAGAAAAGCTTTGAAGGTCATGCAGGATAATTTACCTAAGCTTTGAGTATTTGATAGATGAGAGGGCTGTTACTCATTGGAAATGTTAGGAAGCATTATGAGAACAAGTGAGAAACAGAAATTTATAGGTTCATAAATTTTAAAGCCAGAAGAATCATCTAATCTGACCTGCATACCATAAGCAATGAAATTCCACCCAGTAATTGCCACGTGAAGCTCATCAATTTGGGGCTAAAGCGGCACTTATCTCCTCATAGTAACAATTATCATAGAGCATGAGGTAACTACTTTTTAAGAGCAAGAGAAAGAAGAGAAGGAAATTCTCTAGTGCAATTCTATCCACCCCCTTTTTCTCTACATGCCTGGTGGAAGTTTTCAGAAAGCTGTACTGCAGTAAGATTACAGAGAATAAATGAGAAGTACCTATGCAGTTTGCACATGACATTGCAATTCTTGAGTATCTAGAAACTATAGAGAAGAGGGTAATAAATTATTTTTATGCAGCAAACAAGAAATGGGGAGTTAAAATAAGCATGAAGAAAACTAAAGGTGACACAAAACATTTACACACAAGAAAAAATACTCTTGGTAAATGGAATGTAATAACAAAGCTGCAGCATACATTTACTTTCAATAGCTTTTCACATTAGAAAATGATAATCATGAAAAAAAATTATAACAATAACCTAGGATACATGCAGTTTCCTTCTGTAAGGAAGTTACGGGAAACAACAAAAGCACGTCCTTTGCAGAAAATATCGTAGGCTGGGTAGGTAGTTAGGTCTCTGTGACCTATGCCAGAGCAGGAACAGTGGACAAAATAACAGCAGAAGCTGAGCATAAAAGAAAGGAAGTCACTACATAAACAGGGGAGCTAAGGAAATCTTATTTCACATGGATTTGTCTTGCAAATGGCCAAGTAGCACCTCACACCTGCTCATCTCAAGAACAAGAGCTTCTCCACACACATTACACTCCCACCGTATGATGCACGGTCTCTCCAGTGTCCTGTAGCTGCCCCACAGTGCTCCCAGGACTTCTTCGTTCCCCACGTTCCCACAGGACAGTGCCCCCACCTGCCCACACATCCCTTCCCCATCCACCTCTAGCTGCCTGGGCAAGAGACAACACAAGCAAGAGAGAGGGCCACAGTCACACTGACTGCCCACGATGGCCCACTGGGGGGATGCTGATAACCAGAGCTGAGGCATGACCAAATCCTCTGGTTTTTCCCACTCAGAAGCAGAGTCAATGAAGTCAGTGTTCTCTAATCAGGCTCTGATTGTTACAAAATTTTTAAGACTTCACAGTCTTTAAGGCCTCTGCCTAAATTGATTAAAAATGGACAAAGAGGGAGAAGAGGAGGAGGAGAACAGTGAGATAACGCAACCTTATTCACTTTATTTCTTATGAAACCAGGCTAAAAAATAAAAACATGTGATGTATTCATTAGGGGAAAACAGAGAAGATCTTGATGAAAACATCATCATAGGACTAAGTCCTGACATGCAGGCTTAATATTCTTGCAAATAAAGTACAAAAGCCCCTTTTAACTGAGTCATCAGGATGTCAACTGTCTAATCAGAATAATTAGGGGATCTCAGTAGTATTCATTATTTTTGTTTTAATTCTATGTGGGAGGTTGAAAATCAAATCTACACATTTTGGTGAGAAAGAAGGTCTTTGCGGCTGTCTCATGAAGGAGGAACACACTTCTAGATGTTTCATGAGAAGAACAATATACAATTACCCGTACAAAGGATGATACAAAATGTACCCATCTAGCAAGCGAAAGAATGTCTAAGTTAAGGTTTGAAATTAATAAATGTATAAATGGATTAATTAAATAAATGCAATGGCAAAAGCAACTTCTATCAGAACTAAATGATTATTAGACAAGCATGCATGTCATTTTTATTTCAAGTTCCTTATTTCCTTTAACTATAAATACCGTATAATCTCTTAGCATACACACTTACATGGGTAAGTGTGTAGGTAGATAACATGTCTATAAATACAACAAATGTTTCTATAAATGCAACTGCATCCTGATAAAGAATAATTATTTTTCTATTTTCTCAGATCCTTCAGCAATAGATACTTGAATAAATGCGAGACAGCATCATTCTAATAAATGACTGCAGGATTTGCAGCTAGAGAGACGTAAAGGAGATAGATCATGAATTATTTATCATTGTCACTGCTACAGCTTGTTTGCAAAAAAATAATGCTTGAGTGCCACCTGGGACATGGGACATTTGTCCTTCTAAATTGGTGGAATTTGATGCTACTGGTAGAAGGACCAGGACCTATCTCAGTGGTAAACTGTTGATGAGCCTTCCAGTGATCTCTTATCTGGGTATAAAAGGACATCCAACCTGCCTATGGTGCTGTTTTCAGAGCAGTATTTTATACCTTAAGTTCTTCTTCTAGAACCAGTTTTTGGGTAACTGCTGCTTCTTCACAAGGGAACTTCACAAGGGAAAAATAGGGAACTTCTCCCTGTCCAGTTCTCCCCGTTTTTCAGTGTCCCAACAGCAGTGAAAACTCCCATCTACCTAATGCTGAACTTCAGTAGCTTTAGTTTTATATCTTGCACTCCAGTTGTTCAGTCTCACTTTCTGCTACATTCAGTGGAGACAAGCATTTTAGCGATTGCTTGACTTATTTTAGGCATCAACTTTAAGTTTGAAACAGTAAGTTTAAAATAAATACATCACTCGGAATTGTTTCCAGTTGTTTTTTTTTTTTTTTTGAAGGGGGTACTTAGACTGTATTAGAGTGATTAGACTTAATCGCTCTAATTTTAGGCATTGAATTTAAGGTTGAAATTGGTTTTTCCCAAACAGTACCAATGTGCTCTGAACAGAGGTACATAAACTTTTGATCGCACTCAGAGATGTCTAGAAGGAAAAGGCACGTTTTATAGATGCATTTATTGCAGTGAGCTACAGCAGAGTGGAAGCTGTCCTGGTCCAGGCAGAAGGAAGAGGCGATCTGAGGACACACAACATGCCAGCGGCTGCAGGTATGGTAGGCATAATTCCAATTACACCTGACACTGAAGCTGATGCCTTGATGGAATAACTACTGAAGGCTGCAGGAAGCTGCCAAGATTCATGCATATGCACCAGGAACCCTATTGAAATATAGGAGAGCAGCAGCAGACTTCACTCCAAGTCATTGGGTTACAATGACAATTTTTTTCTGTCTTCCAATGTAGAAAAAATAATTAATCCTGCCCAGTAATTATTTTCTTAAAAACGAATAGCTATAGTGTTCTTGTTTAGTGTACCTTACTTCTAAAATTCCTTTGCATTATACATGTGTAGACACAAAAGTCTACTACTGAATTTTCTGTTGAGATTCCCACCAGCTAAAATGCCTTAGGGTTATCAATGACAGAGAGAAAGCAGGCTGCGGTGGGGACAGAAGCAGCTTGGAAGAACTGAAAGACCTCCCCACTGGCAGGTGAAGAAATGTGCATCACCTTAAGAAGCAGCTCATTTCTGAGCTGAAGGGAACAGCTCGAAGAAGCCAAAAAGTTGTGCAAGGCAGCTGTAAAGTCTGCTATTATTTCCCCTCGCTGTCCTTGTCCTAAACAGAGTACATGGTTTCTTAGCCCTGCATTTCAGATGGGTAAGCTCATTTTCCTGGGAGGTACAAGTTTGCCTGGTAGACTAGCAGCTTCAAAGGATGTCCTTCAAAGGTGCTGCTGAAGGTAAGGTGCTGGTGGAGTCCCAGGTGTCTCCCACGAGGAAGCACCGAGCCCCCACCTAGGAGCACCAGCAGAGCACCTGGTCTGCTCCCCTGAGGTGCCAGGTCAGAGGGCAATCAGGCCAGCAGGGGAGAGCATGCCCTGGGCAGGGTGATAGGGCTGCCCTTGGCAGGCAGCAGGGGATGTGAGGACAGCTGAGGTCATCACAGCAAACTCACTACCTCCACTACACACAGCCACCAGGAGAGGAGCAACTCTCAGTTTGTGTACATGGCCTTGTATTTTCCTGTAGTTAACTGAGAAAACTCAGGTTCTATTTTGCTAGCTACTGCACGTATATATGAATGCAGAGATGGCCGTGGGTGGAAGACCTTAAATCATATACGCATGTCAAACAAAGATGTGAATTCTGAGGTCAAGATAAATATGTTTTCCTGACTGATCCTTTCTATTCATGGCTCTGGCTTTGTGCTTACTTTTCGTGACAGGAGCAAGGGGTGGGTGCAGCAAATTATGCATGTGTTTCCTTTTGAGGGGAGAAAGTGGCTGATAGATAACCATTCCCTGATTTCTTAATTCTATTCACCAGCCTCCTCCCTCCCACAGTGTTCCTGCCAAAACGTCCTTTATTTCTTTTTTTACCACTAGATGGTAGTAGCAGGTAGAGACTTGCTTTTTTTTTTTTTTTTTTTTTTTTTTTTTTTTTTTTTTTTTTTTTTTCCCTTCTCTTTCTCACTCCCCTTTGTTTACGCTCTGTGATTAGTTTTAGGACTCCGGTTCTAGTAAAAGGTTTGTTGTTTTCTCTGAATGTTCAAATGATTATGCAGATTCTGAAGATTTGAAATGTTTTCAAAATAGCCATTTTCTTCCTTTTCTGCACGCCCGCTCCCCACACGCCCTTGCTGAATGCAGTGTGGGTGCAGATCGCAGGCAGCAACAACCCTTATGGTCAGAAACAAGCCTCACTTGCCTAAAAAATCCCTCTGAAGATTTTCCTATGTACTATTAATTACACTCAGCGTTTTCAGTAGTTGCTTCTTTATGGGTAATAAGGGGCACGAGCAGCTGTTCTGCGGCCTCCGAAGCAGCCCTGTGCTCTCCTTCAGTCTGCCTTGCCTTTCTTTCCCCACTTCCTGGGCTTGGGTGGGAAGAAGCATTCCCAGCCCTGGCAGGTCTGCAGAGGGGTGCCTGCCATACGGCTGGAACAAGGACAGAGCCAGGCAAGGGGGCAGCTATGTTTCCTGACATTGTCAGCCTTGGAAAATTTTTAGGAGAGGGGTGACTTCCCCATGACTCCAAATCATCTGTTTTGATTTTTATATAGGACACGTTTTTGCTCTGCAGATGCAGCCAACAAGTATTAAAACATTGTCTTAAATTAGTGCAAGCTGTGCCAAACCCTCTCTAACAGTTCATCAGTGTGTTCTGTATCAAAGATGTTTTGCACCACCATATTAGAAAGGAGAGAAAATACAGTCAGTGCAGCTGTCATTTGATCACATCAAATATTATCCTTGGCTACTGATAACACAAAAGCATCATTTAGCAAGTGCTTGATGACTAAAGTATGGATTTTAAGACTGTATTTCCTCTACAGAAATTTATTATAAATGGATGAGTGCAAATTAAGGACCACATGTAACAAGTACTGTATATACCCTCCCTGTCCCTCGGGTACATGCTCTTACACAGTTTACTGCATTTTTGTGACCCCAAGGAGGACCCTTATGCTAAAGGGCAGGTCAATTTACTGAGAGCTATATTTACGTTTTAAATGGAAGGCACCAAACTGCAATAATGGTAACTGAAGGAAGAGCCATCCTTTCATTCAGTGAGAAATAAGCCTTTTGTAGTTTTCTCAATAAGCCTATCTCACAAACATGTATTTCTACACAGATAAAAGTGCCTATTTAGCAGACTGTTCAAGACTATGTTCTGAAGGGAATTTTCATCCTTTTTACATAAAACACAAACCAAAATAACACCCAAGCAAAACAGAACAGAAAGCATATATTCCTACCTCTATCAGTATTAGTCTGGATTAAAGCTTCCATTTTCCCTATGGCTACCTTTGCTTTATAGAGACATACATCTTTCCTCTTCCGTACTGACTTCTTTCTGCCTCTTCTCCCTTTCTGCCACAGCAGAGGAACACTTGAAAAAATAATTAAAACTAAGAGGCAGATCCTCAGGTGCTGAAAATCAAAATTGCTCCGAGGAACTCGAGTTATGCAAATTTTTATTAGCTGCAAAATTGGCCCCACTGGATTTTAATTGCACTTCAGCATCTGATGTACCTTTTGATAGCAAAAGTAGGCAGTCATAAGCAACCCTTTAATTTTCACTAGAGGAAGGTTTAACGTTCAGTAAAGCATTTTTCAACTAGAATTTCTCCTTTCAATTCTTAAGTACATGCATACTCTGCTCTGTAACTTCAATACTTCATATTCATTTCCAGGTACCTGGTCCAATTATAAAATGTTCATAGAAATGACTGCATTAATAAAGAAAACCTCTATCAGAAGAGAAATATGTTCTTATAGTTAAAACATTTGTGCTGGCATCAGGCATTTTGGACCACCTTACTGCACTCCCACAGGCGTTTTGTTGCAACAAGCCGCCTAGAAATTGCTCCTCCAGCCTGACCGGGGGCACTTAGCAAAGTCCTCGAATTGAGAACATTGTAGCCCTGCACTCCAGTGTGCTCTGTGCTCACATGAGCTATCTGCTTCCGCTCGTGAAAGGCGGGGTGGAACCGCAGCAATGACAGCTCAAAAAACTTTGTTGGGTAAATACCTAAAGTTAGGTGTGGCTATTACTGTTCACGAATAGTTTAAGCCAGTACTTCAGCCCCACTCTTTCCCTGCGCGGTGGCACTCATCAGCACCCGCTCCTCCCCTTCTCACGTCCCTGCACAAGCAGTCAGGATATGCCTGATGAAGAGAGCTGGTGGACAGGTTTGAACTAACACTGATGTTGCAAAAAACAAGGATTCCTACCACCCAGCCCCGCTGTCCATCCTAACTACCACATGGGCACATATTTGTCTTACCGTGCAAGCCCATGGAATAGATCACAGACAGGACCCAGAGGATGAGAGGTGTGGTGAGGTTTGCCTGTTTATGGACCCCCATGGTTTTTTTTCTCACTCAAAACAGGGATATCTTATCCATACTGCTTACTGGGGTGAGTCTCCCGAGCCATGGACAGACACAGTGTTAGATGACGCTGGCAAAAGTAAGCTGGGGTAGCCTAGCCCCAGCCTGTTCAGTTTATTAGTGCAGGCAGAGCTCTGTGAGAGAGGGAGAAATCTCTCTTAATGGTGCATCAGTGCCAGGTTCATGAAATGGAGACAGGAATACCTAATTCACCTAAAAATATGCTGTCTTCTCTAATTAGCTTTGTGCAGCCTCTAATTCCATCAGGGCACCATTGGACAAAAAAATAAAACAGCCACAAAAAAGTAAAACATTCTCCCACATCTCCCAAATGGCTCTGAGGCTTTTCTTTGAGCCAAGATATTGTGTTTTAACTCGGTTCAGTAGAAACCTGGTTTCGTAACAACCCTGTGTTTTACAACTGGGTTTGTAGTTTTAGCCTGATCTGTCCCTGTGGTGGTGAACTCCCAGGCTGGACTCTCTCTACATGGATACAGCACTCACTCTCCTCTCACCACCAGCCCCACAGTTGCAATGAGCTCGCTGTCTTACCTGCCCAGGACAGGATGACACTACAGGCAATTCAACCTCCAAACCCCACCGGGCACTGTAACATTGCAGACACCTGCAGATTTCGTGCTCATCTAGGAGACGATCTAATGTTAAATTGTTTCTGAATCCATGTTTTTCAGAACATTTTGTTTCATGGTGCATGTTGATCTTTTCACTTCTTGTCCCAAAGTAGATGGAAATTCCACTTTTTTTCAACCCCTGCTGCAGCTTCTGGCTCCTGCTATAATAAAAGCAAACCAATTACAATAAAGTAAAAATAGCGTTTAACTAACTATTCCATAGATGCCTTGTACAACAGTCGCAGTATTTTAAAATAAAGCTTTATTTTTTCCATAACACAGAAGACTTTATCACATAAAATGACTAGTTCCAATTAGGTGTGTTACATTTTGTGTGTGCTATGTATTTCTTCTTTGCCTGACTCATGGCAGGGCTTCCAATGTGTAACATACAGTACATTCTGCTCTCAGGCACTCTGGTGCAACCACATTGATTTCTGGGACTGTGCTGAACTCTGAATTCTGTTCCCACAATGGCATGTTTGCACACTCTGCAGTCAGACTTGCTCTCTGTTGCACTCCTTTGGGACACAATTTCAAGAATGAGTCAAGAGGCTTAAAAGTGCAGTCGTGGTTGTTGTTCAACAATAGCTTGCTCCTGACAATAGTAATAATTAATCTGGGCTTTTCACTCTCACTGACATTGTGATCACTTCTGAGTTTTCTTTTGTTGTTTTGGGGTTTTTTTCTTAGGGAGTGACAGAACTACGGAAAGCAAAGAACGTTTTTTAAAATCAGTTTCAGGAAAGGTTATTATACCATGCTGTGTTACTGCACAGAGTGCTTTAAAATTGGCAGATAGGCTATGTCTTGGGATCAGGTTGCTGTGCTGTTTGTTTGCTAATGATTTTGCAATATAGAAAGCACTGCCTAAAGGATAATGGAGACAATGAATGAGTGTGTTCTTGAAAGCAAAACTCTTCGTTTCACATGGCATATGAGAAGGTACCTCCTAAGAGGCTAGACTGGCTATAGCTTCGTAACCCACAGAATTGTCCCAGCTATTACTTAGAGAGTAGGTCCATCCCATTTTGTGTATCAGCAGTGGAAGCAGATACCCCAGTTGAAGAAACAGACTATCCTGAAACTACTAGTGAAACCTTGTCCCAATTCCAAACAAATATTGATTGCTCTGGTGCACAAGTTGATGTCTGTGCACTGCTGGAACAGGATAAACCACAAGAGCACAGGTAAGTGTATAATCAATTTGGTACTGGCCAGTGAACTGCTGGAAATTTGCAACATGATCTTATTGCGGGGGATCTTGCTGGATGGGATAAGGAATATAACTTATGGTCAGTGAAATTAAACTTTTTGGTTGTAATCAGTATGGCCAGGATTTTCCCTGAGGAAGGAGGAGCCAAAAATGTCAGAGGCAAAAGATATTTCACCTTGTGTCTGCAAGGCATGTGGTCTTCATTGATACCCATGTGGGAAGCAAAGGCAAAACACATAGTGCCAGGGTGTCAAGGAAGCCTGGCATTTATAGGCTGGGACAAACAGGAACTAATTTTCATCTTGACATTTTTGTTATCAATGAGGTATTAGTGCCAACAGCTATTCTGGAGGACTGACTTTGGCTTTATATGCCTTAGAACAAGAAGTTTAGGTTAAATACAAAGCAATTTCCATAACGGAGTGGAGAGCACATTTACTGGGTTAAATGGAGTATGCATTTACATAGCAGACATTAACTAAAAGAGCATTTGGATACCACTGTGACAAATATCATCCAGACTGTAGCACTCTGCAAGAGAACTGCGGGGGTAAATTTAAGTACTTTTATAAGAAAGTATCTAGGGAGAATCACGGGGTTTTTCAACTGGTCACACACCCGTAAAACTGTGGGGAGAGCAACTCAGAAAAGTATGCAATAAGTTATTGGTTAAGTGTAATGGGAGTCCTAATACATTCATTAAAAAAAAGAGAAAAAGAGTTATTCCATGTGTCCTGTTAAATAATGTATTGCTGGATTATTTTGTAAACACTTTGTAAAGATATCTGTACTGCATGAATGCTATGAAGGCACAGGGAAAGAGCTGTTACTATCACGGGATGGGTAGGGAGGGCTGCTCTTAGTATTTGAGGAATAAAATATATATTCTGAATTTCAAGTCTCAGCCTTGCCTTTCATCTTGATCTTTAGATGTAGAGGGGACTGTCATAATCAATTTCATTCAACAGCTGTGTCTGAGAGTTGTATGAGGCATCCCCTGTGAAGTCTAGATGATTTGTATGCTTTGAAACTTGGTTTTTACATTCTTATACTCTTTATCTTATTCATTTATTTAATGACAGCTTCAAAATCATTACTGTGGAGAGGAACACACATCAACAAGAGTGGATGAGCCCAACAAGTAAGGAAATATAAGGATCTGAAAAATATCCATATGCCAGTAATGGACATTATACTCTCTCTCCTATCTGTTACTGCCTGGGGAAAAATTATTGTGGAGAAAGGAAAGGAGTACTTGTTTTAAGATATTCAGATGAGCTGTTTGCACTGAGCTCAGTAGAGCATCCAGAGTTGATGACTGAGGCATTATTTCAGGAATTACCTTCTGTGATCACGAAAAAAGAGACTAATCCTAAATGAATAATGGGGGAATTGATAGTGGCAGAATGTCCCTTACATATTCCACCCTGCTCCAGACTTCTCAGTTTTTCTGCTGGCACAGGTTTTCCTTAGTGGATGCATAATGACTTATGCCTCATTTTTTCTTTCAGATCTTGACTGTTCCCAGAATATTTGAATCAGAACATTTTAAGCCTAATATCAGCCGAGCAAAAAATACCAGACCTCTGGAACCCACTCCCAGGGAGCAGTCAAAATGAGGAAGACTGGCTAAAGCTACTGCCTGAACAATTTGGCACTTATCACCATTGCATATTATTTTAGTTGACATGCTCTTAAAACCTGGCCAGTGCTGTTACAGCAAAGGGATAAACCCCAGCAACAACTGATGTACCCACTCACTGAAATCAATTATATAAAAAGTCCTGCTCAGGCTATGAAAATAATTCTATAATCATTGTAAAGATTGCAAAAGCCTGCTTAGGAAACAGTCAGGATTGAACGTTAAGGGTTTCTTTTCTCTCTCTGCCTGTCATTTTGAGCATATGAGATCAGAAGCATGTAGCTGGAAGTAGAAGACAGAAAATTAATTTTGAAATGTCACTTTATATTCTCTGCTCTTAACTGAATCTAAGCACACTCCAGAAGTATTCTGTTTCTTGTAGCAGTAAATGTGTTGGACAAAGCCCAGAAAATTTTTCCCAAATACATTTGTATTTACACTTTATGGACTTAAAGGTAGTAATGAATAGGATAGATGGTCTTGATGAACTGTGGATGTATTTCAAGTGCATGCATTGCCCTGTCTCGGTCCTACTGTCATTCCCAGACCTGCCCCTATGTAAGTCTTCAATTTTTTTAAAGTCATCTATTATATCAGCTTTTTTATTATGTCTGAGTCTCATTGATTGCAGCTGATCCGTGATAGCTCTACTCAGAACCTGGGATTCCTCCTTGAGATTGTCTCCGTGTCTGTGTTAAATTACATTTTTGAAAAGTGGAGTGGGGGGAGAAAAAGCCTATGTGCTGTGAGTGCTGAGTAGGGCACATTGCAAAAACACAAACTGTGAATTCTGTGCTCACACTAGGGCATTTGTATTCCACAGGCTTGAACTTCACACAGTGCTCGACTGCACTTCTGGTGTACTTTCCCAGATAAATTCTTCACGTGCCAGTAAGTTATCTTTAAACTGTCATAGCAGGGATAAGCTGCGTCTAGTTTGTGGTTCAAATGGTGAATAGAGTTTTCTCTTTGAAACCATCCTGAAGTCAAACAATTGAAAAACACTAGTGGGTAGAACAAAAAAGGAGCAGAATGCAAATTCAGGAAGTCTCAAAAATAGCAGTGTGTGACCTATTTGCCCCAAGGCCAGCTACTTGCTGGCCATGAAGAACAAAAACTTGCTGATGATCTTTAGTAGTAACACCTGGAAAAAGTAGCTGATTGTGGATGCACCTAGTTGCAATCATGTCCAGAAAGAGGAGGAGAAGAAGGGCATCTTTATGAACATGAACACAGAGATAGCCCATTTTGCTGTCAACCAAAACCACTCATCCAGAGACAATACTCAAGCACTGCTACCGATGGGCCCCGTCTTGCTCACAGAGATATCCTCACTAGCTCCAATTACCATCAAATCTGGCCTGCTGGATTATCAGTGCACTTTTTTTATTTCTTGCATGAAGCTGGCAATAGAAATTTTAATGATCATCAAGGTTATTTGCAGTGCAAGAAAGATACAAATATTATCAGGTAAATGGAGTACGATTAAGATTATCAGGAAAACAGAATAAAATATCAATTGATGTGGTTAAGCTCTTGAAAGTTCCTGATTTGCAAAAAGAAAAAAAAATTAGCAAGGGAAGCTACAGGTAAAAGCTGAGACTTAAAAAGCTGAAAAATGAAGCAAAGGGTGTTTCCATTGTGAGACAGCAATGGTAGCCAAGGAAAATAGAATGTGGTGATGTAGGAAATGTCCACAGCACAAGAAGAGATCACAGAAGACCATGTAAGAAACTTTTCAGTGCAGGAAAGGGTAGAGAGGCCACAGCACAGGGAGGTCAGGCCTGCATACATGAAAGCTGATAAATGGTAATTCAGTTTAAGGGTTGTACACCATGTGTTTGATTAACTGAGACATGAAGTGAAGCAAGGAGAAAAAGCAAGGTCAAAGGTGCAAGAGATCTTGGGGCATGTCTGAGACTATCTTTCATTGTCTTTTGATATGAGAGAACAGTGGATCATGATTGCCTTTAGGAACGAGGGAGGTTGCAAACTGAGAATAGAAAGTCTTACTGAATTAAGACTTCCATGAAGGAAGCAGAGAGAACAGACCAAGGAAAACAGGCAATGTTTTAAATTCTTCGCTAGCAACTCCAGAAGGAGGTGGTCATATGACACAAAAGGGTTTTAGTTTGATAATGTCACATTGGAAGCCTGTAGGACTAAAATCTCTTAATGGTAGGTGGATATCATAACCACAAAACCATTCATCTTCTGCTATATTCCACAGTTTCATCACCACAAACTACCATGAATAATTCAGGAAGCACTTTGACACTGGTCTCATTAATAAGACATATAATCAAGGAGATGTTTAAATGATGATGTAGAAAAGGCAGAAGAACTCAATAAATATCTAATTTCGTAAGAAGTCAAAGAAGCACTTCCCAGCCCATCCCTAGTAAAGAAGGATGTTTAACTGAGTGCCTCTGAGGTGTGGACAAATGGGTTAGGTTAATTTTTAATAAATATCAAATTACTAAGGAAATTCAGGAAGACCAAACAGTGCTAATGTTAAGTCAATGCTCAAAAAAGGATAGTGCATTGGCTGATAAGGCATTCAGCATGGAGTCAGCCTGTGCCCAGTAACAGAAAAACTGGTAAAAGATTGAATCCGTAGCAAGAGATAGGGAAAAAATTTCAAGATGTTAAAACAGTCTGGTCAAATTAATCTCATTTTTTTGTACTGCAAATTTGTTTGATAAAGGATGTGTAGCAGAGGTTTTTACGGTATTTGCCTTAGAATCACATGACAATCTGATTAAACAAGTAGTTCTGAGAGCTAACAAAACCTGGTTTTCTAGGGAATTGTGTCTCTCTTGGTTAATTGACTGTTCAACAGTATTACACATGGATTTTATGTTTACTCTGCATATATCAGCACCGGGCTATTATTTCTTGCTGCAGGGTATTTCAAAATGACAAACATTCTGTCATCTGTAACTACAAAAAGTACTCAATGGATTCAGAAATTATTGAGAGTGATATTTGAACTCTAGTAATATTTTCCTACACGTATCTACTTTTATGAAACATATTTATCTTTAGGATATTTATCTTTCTGCAAATGTGTTTGAAAATGACAAACAACCTCAAAAAATATTGGGGCAGATGAAGGCAAAAATAGGCACCTTGCTTCCATTGGAAAAAGAGTATCATGAGCACTGCAAAATCCCTATCAAAAACAGTTGGAAACTATCTGACACATTTCAGGAAGCAGGGATCAGTGAAAAACCATAAACTAATAACAGTATTTCGAAAGAAACCTCTCATATGTGAGCGTTAGAAAATAGCCAACTATTCAGCATGTTGAAAAAACAGTAACAAGCATAAGGAAGTCATGGAAGACATTTATAAGGTGGACCATTAAAAATATATTTTAAGAAAACCAAGTTCAAGCTCCAAAAGCTTGGAACAAGAAAGCAATCAGTAGCATGGAACTGAGAGGTGTACCCTGGAAAGCAAATAACTTCAAGAAGGGTTTAGAGATGACTGTGAAGAAGGCAAGGGGGCTTATTCTATTATGGGTAATGCTAGAAGAAAAGTGTTTTCTATCTACACGAGGAAGGACCAACAAGCTTTTAAAATAGACACAGCTTCCAGCACATGGCTGTAAGTAGGTTTATACCAGGCTCCCAAAGTGCTTGTCTTTGGAAAGAAGAATCTTCGGAAGCCAGCAAAGGCCCATGAAATCCAAAATTTTTAACTTTCTCCTAGCAATATTGTGCAAGGCTCTGTTCTTTGACATGAATTGCCATGCTCTAGCCATGGCCATACTATTTGGCTGTTTTAACTGCAGGGCAGCATAGCCACATCCAACCTCCCTCTTGGGCAAGGTCTCTGACTCGGGAGGTAGCTAAACCCTGAATGCCCAAACTGCATCAGGAATTGCTCCAGCCTTTTAACTGCAGGCATCTGGGGCTGTGTCTTTGCATTTTGTTTTTTGCTCAGTGACTCAGAAGTCACCATGGTGAGCTCTGTGCAGAGCTCTGTGTACAGAGAGCTCTGTACAGTAATGTACCCTCTAAAAATGCTGCACCCATACTGCAAACAGCTGTCACAGCTTTTTCCTTGAGAAGCCAGTCAGACACCATGGAACAGGGTTCTCCTACACCTTTGATGATGTATCTTGTGGCATGCCCTGAGCCCGTGGCTCCCATGCTTACTGTATCAATCAATGAACCACTTGTGGCATCCCCACCACTCCCACTTTTCTCCATGCCCACTCAGGGCACTTTCTACAATGAAAGCCAGGGTGTGCTGAGACTCTTCATCCCAAACTCTCACAGGAAACAAAATGTGGAAGGTTTAGTCCAGACAGGCAAAGTTTACCTCAAAGCATCCTAATTTCGGAGTGCTTTACTGAGAAACATGGCCGTTTTTTGCCATTTTTGCTATCTATTAAGTCTAAGAAAAAAATGTCACATTGCGATTTCTGAGATAGACAGAGAATTAATGCACAACATGACATGCTACATATTCCTCATCATGGCAGAAATCTCTGTATTTCTGTATCATGCAGGAAGAAGTATTTTCTGGAACCTAGAGTTCATTCAATCAATCTTTCACAGATCTTATTTCCAATCCTCAAATAAGTATTAAATTCTATCCACCTTTTTGTGCTTGCATCTTCATAGCTAATGGAATCCTGAGACATCATCTAATCAATATTCACTTATTTACTATATTCACAGGAGTAGAGTGCCATAAAAAATGGAAGATTTTTGCTTTTATCCATTTAATATAATTTACTATCTGTGTATAATGTATGTTATTAAAGCACTATAATCTTAAATCTGATTATTCAGCAGACCAATGAAAGGCATATCTACATTCCAGAACTATGTCTCTGACAATTTCAATTTTTCAGCTGTTTTCATTGCAATGTGAGTGCTGTTCAGATGAAGAGTGAATAAAAGGGCTTTTTCACCTTCTCATCCTATTTCCATCTAGAAAATATTTTAACAAGTTTTTCTTTAAAAATGCTTTCTCATATTTGAGAAGAAGTATATCATACTTCAGCTGAAAAGTAAAACCTTGGAAAACAACATTTGATAAACGACTGGATATCATCCTTTACATGGCTAAATAAATAATTCTAGCATAGAATTTTAGCAAATGTTAGCATATCTGTCACCTTTCATTTATCCTATGATCACCAGTCACATTATCAGCAAATTTGATGGCCCACTAATCCTTCAGCATAAAATGTAATTATAGTATCCATTATTAGGGATCTGATAATATGAATGGGTTTATGGGAAGATCTGTCAAAATATCTGTTAGAATTGATAGTAATGGGTAAAATTTTATGCCTTTCTGATGTTCCACGCCTTCTTTGAAATCAGAGAAAATCCTCTATATAATTTTAGGACCCAGAATTTGCTTGTATTCTGTTTATGCATGGTTGCTATTATTGTGACTTTTCCAAACCCTGACAATCACTAAAATCACCAGAACACTAAGTCACTAACGTATTCCAGATTAATGAGGTTTATTGAAAACAAAGTATTGTCATATAAAAACCATCAGATTTCCTCCTTTTATGCCAAATATGACATGAGGAAGTCTTATTATCCCATTTAGTCTATAGAAAAGGTTTCACATTCATCTCACCTCTTTAATTAACAGGAGTTGGAAAATTCACTAGTAGCTTTAGTTTCTTAGCTCATTACAGAGGCTTTTGGATAAAACTTAACACAAGCACAATTCACTGGAATACAATGGCACATCCATTGTTATTTGTTAAATATTGCCTTAAATTACTTAAATGCTAACATACTAAAATAGAATGCTACATCTGTGCATAACTCCAGTTTGTAGCACGTGTCAAGGTATGTTTTTTGAGCCATTTGATTCCCAAGCTCAGCATCTCTGTTACTTTATTAGATTCTTTTTAGCTTCTAGCATCAACAGTGCTAAGAAGCATTATTGCTTATGCTTTGTAAGTGCACTACACATTCATAGTAATGTTTTATATGACATTCTCAACAACATATCTGAAGTTAATAGGAGTTTTCTGACTGGCAGAAATGGTCTTGAGTTCTGTTCTTAACCAATAAAAAAATCCTTGCTAGCATCATTCTGAAATTTCTGATGTCTTCCCTTACTCTTTTTCAGTAGAAACAAGTCGCAGATCAATAAAAAATGTCAGGAACATTCTAGTCAGTCCCTTACAATTTTTCAGTCACTGTGGTAACATACAAATACACCACTGAGAACAGTTTTACCAGCCAAGAATGTTGCATACTTGAACTGCATTTCAATTGTGTTTTAGGTTACAAATATATTAATAATTTATTGAATTAATATCCAATTTATGGTAAATTGGGTGCCTTGTAGAATAAGGGCAGAAGTGCACAGACAGAGGAAGCAAAGGGTCAACATAATCACAAACTAGGCAGTGTTAATAATGAAAAATAAAATACTACATGTTCGAGAAATAACAGGATCCTTAACCTAATTTCATATTCTAATGTTGCAGGACTTTCCCTTCCTGACACCTTTGAATTCAAACAACATATATGAAGGAAATGGAAAGTATTTGCAAGATGTGTGGCGTCATCCTTAAAGATTTTTATTTTTTTACCAAATAATTTCCTTACCAGATTGTTTTATTTGTGAATTCCTGGCTTTGACAGATGTGCACAGCAGATTTCTGGGTGACTTGGAGCCATGGTTCCACTGAATTTAATGAGCTCTGCTCATGTACCCAGAGGGTTTGCCCTCCTGCTTTAAGTGGGGTTGGCATATAAATGAGCAGCCACTTCTTAAAGACCTTTGGAGGCTGAACAAAAAGTTCTGCTTTTGAAAATCTGTAAGCAACTCTGGTACTGACAGAGAAGTTTATTTACTGAGGAGGAGATGAAAAAAGAGCACAGTGGAGGACAGCAGCATAAGAGTAAAAAAAATTACAGGCCTTTAAAGGAAAGATTTAAAGCTTTAAAAAGACCAGGACAGATCCAGAAGGAGGTAACTCCTGTTCTTGGCTAACTTAGCTGGACTGGGACAACTTTGGAGGTTTTCCAAGGTGCAGTTGACTCAAAATAGAACTGGGATGCTTAGAACCAAATTGCCTCTCTTAAATATCAGTCACAGTTGTCTGGTAACAAACACTGGTTCCCACTGACCTCACCCACAGACCTATAACAAGGTCAGTATAATTTTTTTATTGCTTACAAACATCATCAGATCAAGAACAAAAGTCCAGTTCTACTGAAATCTGACATGGCAGCCTGTTCCTTTCATGTAGGTGAGCCTTCTCTATCTGTCCAAACAAAACTACTGCCAAGAGTACGTGCTGATGACACCTCAAAGAGCAGTAATCAGAGATAAGTCCTGGCAAAAACAACAAACAGAATGAGTGAAAATAATGAGGAGGAAGGAAGGACAGGGAC